>CM060407.1:23696012-24296012 GCA_030545235.1 Helianthus tuberosus | reverse complement strand
CCCGTCTTTCACCTCTTCGATCATCTCTTCTATTATCCCTTGGGTTACCACCTCCCACGAAACGAGGAATCCGGTTAGGGTTTGCATTGTTGTTGGTATTATAAAAACCCATCATTCCGGTTCTGTTGGTCATTGTTTCGTGGTTGACGGTTGTTCCCATAACCATCATTTCTTCCACCTCCGTAACCGTATTCGTCATCCCCAACGTAATTGGCATGTTGGTAGCCAAATTCCTCATCATCATACCTTCTAGCATTGTAGACGTTTCCCCTATTCACGTAGCCCCAATCTTCATCATCGTTAGCCCTATCATCATAGTATCCCCCGTCATCCGAATTTTCCGTATGAACACTCACATGTTCCGGCGATTGATAACCGGGAACACTATACGGTTCATCATCGGGGATTGCATTCCTCAAGTCATCGATGTTGAAGAATGGGTCTTCATTTGCGGGATTGCCGCGATCACGATTACCTCGACGGTCGGAATTGACATTCCGGTCATCAAGATTGATGGGTAGAGAATTGTGTCGATGAAGGTTTTGTTGTTGGGGTGTTCGTTGGATGTTATTGGGATTTTGGTTTTGAAACGGTGGTGTGGGTGGTCCATTGTTGTTGTTACCACCCGGTCACTCTTGAGGTATAGGTTGCATATTTGGAGCGGGATTGAAATTGCCTCGGTATTGAAATTGGTTCGGATTTTGATTTTGGTTGAAGTTTTGGTTGGAATTTTGGTTCGCCATTGAATCGATTTCAATGGTCGGTGTGAGTTATGGTGTTTGGTTGGTTTGATTAGAAGCAAGTGTTGCTTCCAATCGGCTTGCTAGATTTCTTCTTGCAACTCTTTCGATTTCCGGTTCGTAGACTAACGGTGAAGTCCTCCCGGAGTTCCGCGTATGCATGCACTACCTGTAACCTGCACAAGTAACACACCTCGCGTAACAAGGAAAAAGACAAATACAGAAAGAAACTAAACAGATTAAACATATAATCACACAAATTCAAACAATAATCCAAACACAAAGCGCACGCACTCCCCGGCAGCGGCGCCAAAATTTGATCGGAGTGTCGCGCTCCGGTCAAAGATAATATTTATATACCCTAATTACCCTTAACAAATAGCTAGTGGTAGCAAGGGGTTGAACCATGAAGAGTATGTGGTTTGTGTGTGGATTCGATTGAATTATCAAGAATGTCACGTATTATGAAGCTTACTAGAATGTTTTTGTATTTTTGTTTAATTGAGAGATGTGAGTTTAGACTAAGTGAATTGATTAAAATTGTAACACCCCCAAAATACCACCTGCGGGAACTCCGCGAGGCGTGTTACTCATCAGAGTTCGAGCCACCAATCATATTGAACCAATGATAAATATTTAAATAAAACATGTCATGAATTACCAATAGAAAATATCAAACATAGGGTTACTCCCAAAGAGTTGTGTAGCGGAAGCATATAGTAAATCGTTTAACAATTGTTTCATAGTAAATGTTCAAAACCAACGTTTCACTTATAAGTTAATCCAAGAGCCTCGATCCATGACCACTCCAGCACTCCCAGATAGCAAGTCCACGTCACGAATTCTAGCGACCTGCAAGCATGCAGACAAGTGTGTCAGACGACGCTGGTGAGTTCAAGGTTTTGTTAACGTGTGTAGTTACCAGATATCTGTTAAGTTAACTCATCGTTTCGTTTTGGGATTGTTATTAACGTAGGAGAGTCTTATATACTGGAAGTGTGTCCAATATATACCATGGGAGTGTGCCCAATATAACCTGGGAGTGTGCCCAACCCCAATGCCCCTAACCAAGCATTGGTAATGATGTCCAGGTAACTAGATCACGCCCGTCCTTACGGCCCGGTGTGAGGGTGTCAAACCTAATAGCGCTATCAACTAGTTACCCCATTGCCTTACAGGCAACACGGTAGATGATCGATTCTGTGTTCAATAACCAACATCCCAAATAACAGTTTACCCAGTATTCCCTTTAGAAATGTTTACCAGATGTCCCAAACCACCGGGACGCATGCTTAGAAAAGTGCAGTGAACTCACCTTGGTTTGCTCGGTATGCTAAGCTATGTGCTCAAGGTAAATCAATCACGTCCTAAAGTACGCACGTGTACATAATCAGTTTATATTCAAGTTGTTCACGTATAGATATAATCACAGAAGTACTGCACATGTATTCCATATCATACAAGTCATGCACATCACGTAACAGCAGTTAATCAATCCAGTTAACTTCTAACAGAGTTAAGTCGAGTTACTGTGCAAAGTATTCAAGTCGGCGAAACACAGGTTGACGAAACATACCCTGTTTCGTCAATCACCCTTTGGCGAAACAAAATTCTTTTTCGTTGATAACCCTTGGCGAAACACAATTCTATTTCGTCGAGAGTTCTGTTTCGCCAAACAAGTCAGTTACGTCAAACATCAGTTACGCAGAAAAACCCTAACAGCCGTCAACATCAAACACGGATCATACAGCAAACATCACACAGAAAATCATCATACAATAATCGCACGGTATTCTTTCAATCGCAACAGGATCACACATGTTAATCCTAAACCGTCTATTCATGTGATGATCAAGCTCAAAGATTTACAATATTAACCATCCTATATCATCGAACAATACTCCAAACAAATTAACAACAAGAACCCTATGTGCTAACTATGATTACTAATCGATGACATTAGTGGCAGGCAATTTGTATTTCCCAATTAATTCAAATAATTATATCACATGGCCATCATTTACATCGGAATCATCATCATCAATAAAATAACCAACAATAGCCGAAAATCTAATAGAACCTCAGGATGGTATTGGACCGATTTCATATAATATTTGTGTAGTGGATCAATATATTACTAATATCATATCACCATCACAAGCAATATATCACCATGGCCGACAACTATGAAGTAATTATCATACATGTCATTCATAACAAACATTCTAGATCCATACTTTCACATGAAAACACATCGGCTATAAATAATTATCAGCATGAAAAGATTATACTAACCGAATAAAGAAAAATCAACCCAACAGGATCTAACTTCGGATAAGAGAAGGGCAGTCGTCGGGTTTCAAAGAAAAGCGGGAGAGAGAAGGAGAGGTGATGTGATTAGGGTTTCTATTTGCCAAAAAGTGTTACGAATGGAACAGAACACAGAATAAATAATTCGTGTACCGAGTTGGGCCCTTAATGGGCTTCGGCGAAACTGGGCTCGGTGAAACACTTTTGTTTCATCGAGATAGGTATGACGAAACAGATTCCTGTTTCGTCGGTCTGGTCATGGCGAAATCGGGCCATTCAACAGTCATGCAAGTTCACAATTTAAGTTCATGAAAACCATTCAAATACATTACTCATGTTAAGCACATAGCATATAAAATAAATATCCCATCTTATAATTCGGTGAATACAATTACAAGATAAACAAGTCGTGCTAGCAAGTAACTAAACAGTTAACGTGCAATTAATGCGAAAATGGAATGTCAGAAACTCGAGTTGTCACATCATCCCCAACTTGAAAGAAATTTCGTCCCGAAATTTGATAAGCCATCCGCAACACGATGCGATGCTAATCAGGACGACTGTGCATTTTCCGCGGGTGTCACATCATCCCCAACTTGAAGAGGAATCTCGTCCCGAGATTCACCAGCTTTACTAGTTTCTGGTTTGTCTTTAGAAAAAAGGTGAGGATATTTGAGCTTCATTTGATCTTCTCGCTCCCATGTGAACTCCGGTCCCCGCCGCGAGTTCCAACGGACTCGAACAATCGGAATACGACTATGCTTGCGTACTTTGACCTCCCTATCCATGATCTCAATAGGTTCCTCGACAAACTGCAACTTGTCGTCGATTCTCAACTCTTGATATGGTACCACTAATGGGTCGTCAGCATAACACTTCTTTAACTGTGATACATGAAATACGTCGTGAACATTGCCCAGCTCAGTAGGTAACTCCAACCTATAAGCCACCTTACCGATACGCTCAAGAACTTTAAACGGCCCAACATAACGTGGATTCAACTTGCCACGCTTCCCAAAGCGTACGACCCCTTTCCACGGTGAGACTTTCAGCATGACGCGGTCATTCACTTCAAACACTACTTCTTTGGCACGCTCGTCAGCATAGGCCTTCTGGCGGTCACGAGCAGCTGCCATACGTTCCCTGATTTTCACAATCATATCTGAAGTTTCGAGTACCATCTCAGGACCTGTGATCTGACTATCACCCACTTCAGCCCAGCAGAGAGGTGAACGGCACTTCCTCCCGTACAGTGCCTCAAATGGTGCCGCTTTGATACTGGTGTGGTAGCTGTTATTGTAGGAAAACTCTACCAACGGCAAGTGCTTCTCCCATCCTTTCCCAAAATCAATAACACATGCCCGCAGCATGTCCTCTAGTGTCTGAATAGTACGCTCACTCTGACCATCTGTCTGTGGATGATAAGCCGTGCTCATATCGAGACGTGAGCCGAACATCTTATGCATAGCCTGCCATAACTCCGAAGTAAAACGAGGATCTCGATCAGAAATAATAGAAGTCGGCACCCCGTGCCTAGAAACCACCTCTTTAAGGTACACTGATGCGAGCTGCGAATACTTATCTGTCTCCTTGATTGCTAGGAAATGTGCTGACTTTGTGAGACGGTCGACAATCACCCATATAGTATCGTTCCCATCCTGTGTTCTAGGTAACCCCGTAACAAAATCCATAGCGATCTGTTCCCATTTCCACATGGGTATCTCTGGCTGCTGAAGTAGACCCGAAGGTTTCTGGTACTCTGCCTTGACCCTAGCACAGGTCAAACACTTACCCACGTAGGTGGCAATAATAGCTTTCATGTTCGACCACCAATACAAAACCTTGAGGTCCTGGTACATCTTATCAGACCCTGGATGAATAGAATATCGTGACTTGTGTGCTTCGTCCATCACAAGTTCTCGAAGATTACCAAATGAAGGAACCCATATCCGTTCCATGAAGTAGTAGATATCGTCAGACCGTTGCTCGAACTTCTTCTTGTGTAGATCTCGTAATCCTTCAGCTTCGATATTTTCTTCCTTTAACGCTTCAATCTGAGCTGAACGAATCCGGGCAGGTAAATTAGAGTGAATAGTAAGCTGTAGGGCACGAACACGCTTCTGTTTCGGTTCCTTGCGACTAAGAGCATCAGCTACAACATTAGCTTTACCCGGATGATACTTGATAGCACACTCATAATCATTAAAAAGCTCGATCCAACGACGTTGCCGCATATTCAATTCCTTCTGGTCGAAAATATGTTGAAGACTCCTGTGATCGGTATAGATGGTACACTTGGTACCGTACAGGTAATGCCTCCAAATTTTCAACGCGAAGACTACGGCTCCTAACTCCAGGTCGTGTGTCGTGTAGTTCTTCTCGTGTACCTTCAGCTGTCGAGAAGCATAAGCTATCACCTTGTCTCGCTGCATCAACACACAGCCGAGACCCTGAATAGACACATCGCAATAAACCACAAAATCTTCAGTACCCTCTGGTAGAGATAAAATCGGCGCGCTGCACAACTTCTGCTTTAAGAGCTGAAAAGCTTCTTCCTGGTTCGATCCCCAAGAATAAACAACTTTCTTTTGAGTCAGGGCGGTGAGGGGTTGAGCAATCTTAGAAAAATCCCGAATAAACCGACGATAATATCCCGCAAGACCAAGAAATTGACGCACCTCCGAAGGATTCTTTGGTGCCGCCCAATTGCGAATAGCATCGATCTTGGCAGGATCCACATGAATACCCATTTCGTTAACGATGTGCCCGAGGAAATGCACTTCCCGAATCCAGAAATCACACTTAGAAAACTTCGCATACAGTTGTTCCTTTCTCAAAAGTTCCAAGATGAGTCGTAGGTGATGCTCGTGATCTTCCTTGTTCTTCGAGTAGACCAAAATGTCATCAATGAATACGATAACGAAATCATCGAGATATGGCTTACACACGCGGTTCATGAGATCCATGAAAACCGCTGGTGCATTAGTCAATCTAAACGGCATGACCAAAAACTCATAGTGTCCGTAGCGCGTTCGAAAAGCCGTCTTGGGAACATCCTCCTCCCTAACCCTTACCTGGTGATATCCCGATCTTAAGTCGATCTTTGAATAGAAGCTTGACCCTTACAGCTGGTCAAACAAGTCGTCGATGCGTGGTAATGGATATCGGTTCTTGATGGTTACCTTGTTGAGTTCCCGATAATCGATGCACATTCGGAATGTCCCATCCTTCTTCTTTACAAACAGAACTGGGGCTCCCCAAGGCGAAGAACTGGGTCGAATGAAACCTCTATCCAATAATTCCTGCAGCTGATTAGACAATTCCTGTAACTCCCCAGGGGCCAACCGGTATGGAGCTCGAGCAATTGGGGCCGCTCCCGGCGCCAGATCAACCTGAAATTCTACCTGACGGTGAGGAGGTAACCCTGGTAGCTCCTCTGGGAACACATCAGCGAATTCTCGCACCACTGGTAGATCCTCGATCTTTCTCTCTTTAGACTGAGCGTTAGTAACTAACGCTAACATTGCAGGATACCCCTTTTGTAGATACTTCTGCGCATGCATGGCCGAGATAATACCAACCATAGCCCCACTACGATGCCCTTGAACTAATAATGACTCCCCATCGGGGAGAGGAATACGCACAACCTTCTCCTTACACAAAATTTCCGCTTGGTGCTTAGACAGCCAATCCATGCCTACCACTATATCGAAACTACCGAGTGTAACGGGAAGGAGATCAATATCAAACACCTGACCCACGAGATCTAGTTTGCACCCGAAGAGTACATTCGAGGCCTCTATCGTCTTACCATCGGCTAGTTCTACTATTTGTTTACCTTCTAAGGGTGTTGGGGTTATCCCCAATCGTCGACTAAATTCTAGGGACACATAACTCCAATCGGCACCAGAATCAAATAACACAGAAGCAATATGATTGTTTACAGGAAACGTACCGGTGACAACATTGCCGTCATTCCTAGCATCCCCTGCCCCAAGCTGAAACACCCTGCCCCGAGCACCATTACCCCCATTGTTGCCATTGTTGATGTTGTTCCCAGCATTGTTGTTATTCGGGCGGTTGTTGTCGTTAGCGTTTTGATTTAACTGAGGGCAATCCCGCTTAAAGTGACCCTCGTCACCACACTGATAGCACCCCTTTCTGAAGCCCTGATTCTGCTGGGGTGGTCGTCCCTGCTGTCTCTGGTTCTGCTGGTTCTGTTGCTGCTGGTGTTTGGGCTGTGGGGCCCTACAATCTTTGGCCTCGTGGCCCGCTTTACCACACCTGTTACATATCCGTCCACACTGCCCGAAATGATGATAGCCACACTTGTTACACCGTGGCTTCCTCCTTACATACGAACCCTGACTTTGGCTACCTCCCTGGCCTTGATTGACAGAAGACGACTGGCTGATGCTGCGATTGCTATTGTTGTCTGGCCTTTTCTGAGTCTGACCCGCACTAGATGCTTTGTCGTAATCGTTCCACTTCCGCTTGTTATCATTAGCGGACGCAGTGGCAGTGGGTGTAGCAGCAGTAGTGGTTGAAACACACGGTGGTAACGAGTTACTCTCTACCTCTTGATCCACAATCTTGTGGGTCAAACGGACAATCTGTGTCAAATCATTGAGATGGGCTGCAGTGACCAAACTCTTCACACGCGGAGGCAACCCCTTGATGAATAACTCAATCCTCCGAGACATAGGCCGGGACAAATTCGGGCACATGTCGGCCAGTTCATACGATCGCTTCACATACGCTTCGACTTCAGATCCTACCATCTTCAAGTCATAATACTCGTTTTCCAACTTCTGGACCTCATCCCGAGGACAATACTCCTCCCTGATCAGTTCTTTAAAATCATCCCAAGTTGTGGCATTCGCTGCCTCGATGCCCAGCAACTGCACTTGGGCATTCCACCACGTTAGGGCACCATCCGCCAAGGTACCCGCAGCATATTTCACTTTGTCCCCAGCGGGACAGTTACATATAGCAAACACGGACTCTGCTTTCTCGAACCATCTCAAGAGTCCCACAGCCCATTCAGTCTCGGTGAAGGTCTGTGGCTTACAGTCCATGAACGTTTTAAACGTACAGACAGGCTGATTGTTCTGGGGATGCGCTTGCTGACCTAAAGGATGAAAGGAAACACATTATAGGAGTGAAAAGACGTGTACGTGATATAAGAGTAAAGAATACTTGGTACATTCCATACCAGCTTGATAGGCTGCTAAAGCCTCAGCCACCCGGGTGTTGATTAGGTCAGTCAACTCAGCCTGAGTCATGTTAATGTTGCTACGTCCGTGTCCTCATCCACTCATGATTCTATATATAGAGATGAACCGATTCAGGAAATCGAAACGAGATAGAAATCAAGTATCATGTTGATATCTATGTACTACCAAGTTCACACATAATAAGGCAGAACCCTTCTCACGCTTGATAAGCCTCACTGGGACTTGCATGCACCCCACGTTATTATTAAGTGTGCACCCATAATAATAAGGCAATTTGCATGCTTATCTCAGTGCCTCTTAGCTTGCGCTCGAAGTTTCCCCCGTTCCCACAACACAACGATTGGTATCACAAGTTTACAATTCACATAAGTCGAAGAGTAGTGTCACACTATCAAGTCACCATAGCATCAAGTGTATCGTTTCATGCAAGTTATGAGTGTGTGACTACTAAGGAAGTAATGCATAAACAAAACAGAAGACGAACCTTGCGATCTGGAGCTGAGTGTCATGATTGATTCTTCGAAGGTATTCGGTTATAGTCTGGTTTTATAAAACGTTTTAAAACCTAGTTCGCTATAACCAGTGGCTCTGATACCAAACTGTAACACCCCCAAATTACCACCTGCGGGAACTCCGCGAGGCGTGTTACTCATCAGAGTTCGAGCCACCAATCACATTGAACCAATGATAAATATTTAAATAAAACATGTCATGAATTACCAATAGAAAATATCAAACATAGGGTTACTCCCAAAGAGTTGTGTAGCGGAAGCATATAGTAAATCGTTTAACAATTGTTTCATAGTAAATGTTCAAAACCAACGTTTCACTTATAAGTTAATCCAAGAGCCTCGATCCATGACCACTCCAGCACTCCCAGATAGCAAGTCCACGTCACGAATTCTAGCGACCTGCAAGCATGCAGACAAGTGTGTCAGACGACGCTGGTGAGTTCAAGGTTTTGTTAACATGTGTAGTTACCAGATATCTGTTAAGTCAACTCATCGTTTCGTTTTGGGATTGTTATTAACGTAGGAGAGTCTTATATACTGGAAGTGTGTCCAATATATACCATGGGAGTGTGCCCAATATAACCTGGGAGTGTGCCCAACCCCAATGCCCCTAACCAAGCATTGGTAATGATGTCCAGGTAACTAGATCACGCCCGTCCTTACGGCCCGGTGTGAAGGTGTCAAACCTAATAGCGCTATCAACTAGTTACCCCATTGCCTTACAGGCAACACGGTAGATGATCGATTCTGTGTTCAATAACCAACATCCCAAATAACAGTTTACCCAGTATTCCCTTTAGAAACGTTTACCAGATGTCCCAAACCACCGGGACGCATGCTTAGAAAAGTGCAGTGAACTCACCTTGGTTTGCTCGGTATGCTAAGCTATGTGCTCAAGGTAAATCAATCACGTCCTAAAGTACGCACGTGTACATAATCAGTTTATATTCAAGTTGTTCACGTATAGATATAATCACAGAAGTACTGCACATGTATTCCATATCATACAAGTCATGCACATCACGTAACAGCAGTTAATCAATCCAGTTAACTTCTAACAGAGTTAAGTCGAGTTACTGTGCAAAGTATTCAAGTCGGCGAAACACAGGTTGACGAAACATACCCTGTTTCGTCAATCACCCTTTGGCGAAACAAAATTCTTTTTCGTTGATAACCCTTGGCGAAACACAATTCTATTTCGTCGAGAGTTCTGTTTCGCCAAACAAGTCAGTTACGTCAAACATCAGTTACGCAGAAAAACCCTAACAGCCGTCAACATCAAACACGGATCATACAGCAAACATCACACAAAAAATCATCATACAATAATCGCACGGTATTCTTTCAATCGCAACAGGATCACACATGTTAATCCTAAACCGTCTATTCATGTGATGATCAAGCTCAAAGATTTACAATATTAACCATCCTATATCATCGAACAATACTCCAAACAACTTAACAACAAGAACCCTATGTGCTAACTATGATTACTAATCGATGACATTAGTGGCAGGCAATTTGTATTTCCCAATTAATTCAAATAATTATATCACATGGCCATCATTTACATCGGAATCATCATCATCAATAAAATAACCAACAATAGCCGAAAATCTAATAGCACCTCAGGATGGTATTGGACCGATTTCATATAATATTTGTGTAGTGGATCAATATATTACTAATATCATATCACCATCACAAGCAATATATCACCATGGCCGACAACTATGAAGTAATTATCATACATGTCATTCATAACAAACATTCTAGATCCATACTTTCATATGAAAACACATCGGCTATAAATAATTATCAGCATGAAAAGATTATACTAACCGAACAAAGAAAAATCAACCCAACAGGATCTAACTTCGGATAAGAGAAGGGCAGTCGTCGGGTTTCAAAGAAAAGCGGGAGAGAGAAGGAGAGGTGATGTGATTAGGGTTTCTATTTGCCAAAAAGTGTTACGAATGGAACAGAACACAGAATAAATAATTCGTGTACCGAGTTGGGCCCTTAATGGGCTTCGGCGAAACTGGGCTCGGTGAAACACTTTTGTTTCATCGAGATAGGTATGACGAAACAGATTCCTGTTTCGTCGGTCTGGTCATGGCGAAATCGGGCCATTCAATAGTCATGCAAGTTCACAATTTAAGTTCATGAAAACCATTCAAATACATTACTCATGTTAAGCACATAGCATATAAAATAAATATCCCATCTTATAATTCGGTGAATACAATTACAAGATAAACAAGTCGTGCTAGCAAGTAACTAAACAGTTAACGTGCAATTAATGCGAAAATGGAATGTCAGAAACTCGAGTTGTCACAAAAATGATTAACAACTAATGATTAACGAGTACGAGAAAATTGATTATGAGAATAATAATAAGAAAAAGGAATCACACCCGGTTTCGGTAATTGCTAACTTAGGATTTCTACAAGTTTTAGATTCAACTCAAATGCATTCGATTAACGGATTTAGTGTACCGTGACTTAGGTGCTAATAGCTATCAACGTCCCGAAGAACGGACAAGAATACACTTTGTAATCAAGACAAGTAAATCCTAACAACGACAATGCACAATTACATATCACCATTTCGCAAAGTCATAACTTTTAACATCGTTCGACAGTTTACGAATTCGAAACAAATGTAATACTATTGTCAAAAGTTTCAAAAATCAAACACAAATTGTCACTAAGTTGAAACAAGAACAATTCGGAACCCTAGAATTAACAACTACCTACACCGGGGTGAAACCGAGATGAATAGCCGCTCATGGTTGAAGAAGCTTGATCACCGGATGATTGGAACACGAATGAAGTCATCTTGGAGCTTGATGGATGAAGGAATTATGGATGATAAGGGTTTGTGGATGATGATGGTAAGTGTGAATGAAGGATGGAGAATTAGGGTTTGGATGGTGGAATTGGTGATTAAGGACGGTTGATGGTGATTCTCTTGATTCGGATGTTGTAGTGATGAATAAGATGGAATGGTAGGTGAATGATGATCAATCTTGGCTCCAAGATAAAGTTCAAAACTCTAACACAAGTGTAACTCCCGAAAATTGATGACCCCCATGTTTTAATTCATCCGCCAACCAAAGAAACAAAACAATTCGCGTAGCCAAATCAGAGGGCCGTCGCCGACGGCCTGAAGCCCCGTCGGTGACGCCTTGTGTTTTGTGCAAAAGTGGCCGACGGCCAAACTTCCTGTCTACGGACAATTTCAGCGACGGCACCTACTTGATAATGATGTCCCATAATGATGATGTTGTCGCATGTCCATGTTCCAAAGTCTTTGTCTGCCATCACTCTTTCCTAAGTCACATGTATATGCTTGTGGTCTTGTGGATGAGTCATGTTCTAGAAATCGAATATGTGACATAAATTCATGTTCATCTCCCAAGATTGTCTGCCGTCAAAAATAATGATGATGTATGGTGTGTCAATTTCAAGCCTAGATGTATGGCTGCCCACCTTTAAGTCCATGTGCGGCCCACTTTGGCTCAAGTCCAATATTTATTGATGTTGATGATGTGAGGTGCCGTCAAAGTTGTGATGGATGATCTCTAAAATATAATAATAATCCCCCACCAAAAATTGTCTTGCATGTAATGATGATGATTATTATTGTTCCAAGTCAAAACCCTCTCAAAGATCACGTGAGTCCAAGAAGTCCAATTATTCACGTGATGTTCTCCTCAAAGCCTAATGATGATGTTGTTTTTAATTATTGCTCCCATTGAAAGTTGTTCAACATGTGCATCCAAAGTGATGTTGACCAAAAATCCTTTCAATTGTAATTGGCAGCTGCCATGTGCATGTATATGTTTAGGATTTTAAACCCTTTTCAATTCTTGATAACCACCTCCATGCAAAGTCCACTATTAATGATTATAATTAAGGTTAAACCCTTTAACTCTTTTTTCCAAACGAGCACATGTACTGCTTTTGCTTTAAACACTCTAACGTCATCGAATTACGTGTTTTACCTGCAAAGAATACAAACACTCGCAGTAACATATTCCAAGCATAAAATCACATAAAAAGGATTAAATCGCGTAAGATAAACACTTTAGCACCCATGTTTCACACTCTCCATCAACCGCCATCCTCCATAGGTAGGATGCCAATATTAATCCTGTGTATTCTCCTTGGGTAGAATACGTACGTTCGTCCTCCTTGGGTAGGACAACAACCTTAAACTACTAGCCAAAACTCTATCACCTAAGTCCCACATTTTATATCGACTTAATCGCCGAGGCCGATGGCGAGCGGGTCATTAGTTAATAGCGCTATTAGGTTTGACAAACCTCACACCGTGCCGTTCGGACGGGCGTGTACTAATGGATCATGGCAAACTGTCAATGATGATAGATATTGACGTAGGGCACAACTTACTTTCGTCAGTAGTTGATATGGTAACCGTCTAGTGGTTCACATGGGGAAGCCCCCACGGGTCATGGTTTGGGAAAGAAGGAATTGGTTAATCATATTTTCAACTATGGGGTAACCCCCACGGCAAGTAAGCCAACTAAACGAAAACCATGTTTTTGAAACAACTTAAAACGAACACCCAACTGTGAACTCACTCAACTTTGTTGTTGACTCCTTGTTACATGCCTTGTAGGTCGTTAGGTATCTATGGAGCTTGCACAGGGAGGCGTGGTCGTTGTGGGACATGCACTGTCGAGTCCCATGTTAAACATTTAAACTTAAGAACTTATTACTTATGTTTTGGGTTTTACCTTTAATGCTTCCGCTGTTTAATTCGAACTTGGTTAACTAGCTTTTGATCACCAATTATATTGTGTGGTTGGATTTTATCCATCTTAAATGCATTGTTCAATATGATTGGTGGCTTGATCCTGTCATATCACGCCTCCAAGCGGTGATACTCCGCATGGTGGATTTTGGGGGTGTGACAGATGGGGAGTCCTTCACGGCACAATCGACACAGGGACGACTATCGCTCAAGTCCTCGCAAGAGTTAGAGGTGATTTCGGGAGCAACGATGTTGTTATTATCCGAATGCAATCTCACTAATTCTTCTTGATCGTCGTCTTGAGATGAATTAGTTATATCCATCTCAAGTTATTTTATCCATCGGAGAATTTGTTCTTCCATTTGAAATCATTCTTTAAGAATCATTTCATCTAGAAGGGATGATTGAGAGCATTCGAGGGAGAGATAGGGATTGTTTTCACTTTCGCCCATCTTAAGGCTACAGGAAAACAATGGGTCTATATAGTGGGGATTGTAATTTAAACAATAACATTTTAAATCTTCATGAGTTCCACCACATAATTGACACCACGTACCATAAGAGGAGCGAAAGTAAAAATTATCAGTATCACTCATGATTGCGTCAGAAATTACCAACCGTCGGGATCTTACGGCTCTGTTTTCAGTATCTGAAGCTTGGGCACGGGGCGTGTTTAGTGGGCACAGCCCCGTGTTCAGCTACTGTCTGACTTAAAACATGATTGCCAGTACCAAAGATTGGGCAAGGGGCGTGTTTAGCGGGCACGACCCCGTGCTGAGCTTCTACAGAAACTGAAAAGTCTAGAAAAATCCTAAAAAACAGAAAAATAAGAAAAAAGATTAGGCCGTTTATTCCTAACTTTCTTAAAATCCTTGTGTCCCCGGCAACGGCGCCAAAAACTTGATGTGTGCGGTGTGTTATAAGTTTTTATGTATATTTTAAGCCCTTTTAACACTTTAGTCAAGTTTTAAATTTATAAAACATGATATTTTACTAACACTAAACACACATATGGGCAAGTGCACCAATCGTGAGCGTAGTATAGCGTTGCTAAGATACCGAGGTCGTCTAAGGACACAAGAGCTTTTAGTACCGGTTGATCCTCAACGTCTAATCAAATCAAAAGTTTAGAAAAAGTTTTAAACATGAAAATAAAAACTAAAAATGCTGAAAAATAAAATAAAAATAAAACAGATAGACAAGATGAATCATTTGGATCCGACTT
The DNA here is from genome assembly GCA_030545235.1 of Helianthus tuberosus. Lineage (NCBI taxonomy): Eukaryota > Viridiplantae > Streptophyta > Magnoliopsida > Asterales > Asteraceae > Helianthus > Helianthus tuberosus. Next base: position 24,281,206 of record CM060407.1, on the reverse strand, counting down.
GCCTTTAGTGTAACTTTTGATGATTTCCGCACTTTTTCACTTTTTAAGAGATTATCTTAGTTATAGTAGTAGGCCCCTCTTTTGAAGGCGACGCTGCCCTCAACCCAGTAGTTTGAGTAAGCAAGGATACAATCCTAAAGGGTCGGAATATTGAAAGATAATTAATTAAGTTATTAATGCGTAATGTGGTAGGCCCCTCTTTTGAAGGTGACGTTACCCTCTTCTAAGTGGTTTGAGTCAGCAGGGATACAATCCCAAGTAGCCGGGTTAATGTATTAGTAGTAGTTTACATATGAGGGGATCAAGCTATTCGCACCCCCGCCATCCAATACCAGTAAGTATTGAAGGAGGTCCTAGTAAGCTTGACCCAGGTCCTTGCAGGATCTATACACTAAACAAGGCAAGAACCTTACTAAACCATTCCCTTAACCCCCGACTAGGTAGCCAACATATCTCTATATAGACCGTAGAGATATGAATGGTGAAAATCTTTTATTTTATATAGATAGTAAAATAATGCCAAGACACCACGGACAAATGATAAGGAAGTTTCACCTTCAATATAAGAAACTAGTTATTAAAGTCATTAATACAAAACCAAATAAAAAGTGCGAAAAGATTAAAAATCAAAAGTATTACACTAAATGCTTGTCTTCACCAAGTGATGTAAGAGACTGAGGCAAACATGGCCTTTGATTGTCAAGAACTCTTACTATCAATCTTGGATCCCGAGACTACTACACACACTCTATGATGGATGATGGTGGTTGATGTCGGTTGCAGTGGTGGTGGGGTGTGGGTGAAGTGGGAGAGAGGTGGTTTGCCAAGGGATGCCTTTGAAGTGAACTAAACACCTCTATTTATAGCCTGCACAGATGCCCGGACACGGCCCCGTGTCCATCCACTTTCTCTTTCTTCATTAATTGCAATTTGTCTGCATTAGCTCCACACGCCCCCGTGTCCGCTGGGCATGGCCCCGTGTGTAGAAGCGTATCTGTACTATCAAGATTTGCTTGGATTCTGCGAATCTTAGCATTGACCACGACTGTGTTGAGTTGGGCATGCCCTGTAAGGACTCTCAAAATTATTCTAAAAATACCCGCAAGTATAAACCCGGACCCCTGAAACCTTATCCTACATTAAAAAGCAAGAAAAACAAAATTCTAGGTTTCAGGCGGGCCATGTAAAAGACAAGGCATGTCTTACGCGGGCCGCGTCAATGTTAAGTTGACCGGATAAGTATCCGGATCCACGTATCGAACCACCTGGCTAACCTACTAATGACCAATCAAGGCTAGTCGTAGACTGGGCGGCCACGCGGGCCGCGTAAAGTTAAGCTGAAGTCTTACGCGGGCCGCGTAAGACCTCAAAATCAGCTATAAATAGCCCTTCACTTGCATAGCCTGTTGGTGTCGATTATAACTTTCAAAAACGAATTCATATCCCTCTGAAGTCGAAAATAGCAATTATAATAGTGAGGTGCTGCCACAATACGGGGTAATAACTCAATCGCTACTATGATTCATTGTCCGATCGATTAAAATATCCAATGGATGTTTAAGTGCTGCCCACATTAGGGTTATGCTTTGTCATTCGTCGTTAATTCGATGGATGTTTAAGTATCGCACTTTGTCATTCGTTGTGAGGGTTTGATCTCGTGAGTTATCGTAAATGATGTATTAAGTTACTAACCGAATTGTGTGCATGTTATTAAATTTAGGTTAAAAGGCTAATCAGTAGGCTAGGCTCTGCTCAAATTAAATCTGCAATGTGAGTCATTCTCTTTTTATCAAATTTGATTTCAAAATCATGTTTACTTTCAAAGTTATAATTACGGGGATTAAGTCTTTGTAATCACCAAGTTACAGCCGGTATGTGGGGTTTTGTATACATTACTTGATAATCGTCACCATTGGGGCAGCCAATGGGGGATATGACCATAGTCACAGATCCGGTCGAGTGACAAATACCGTGGGTAGTTGGTTTGATATCAGAAACATTGTAATCGCTCTTAATACTGTAAATTATAACAAATGAGTCATTTTAGTAAAAAGAATGATTCACTCAGTATTTCCCGCTGACAAAACCTTTTTCAAACATGTTTCAGGTGATCTGTTGTGATCCAGGAAAAGTGCCGTGAAGCACTACAAGCTTAAGGAAGTGGCTCAGTATAAAAATAAAGAAACATGTTTTGTAAAATAAAAGATTTCTCCGTGAAATCTTATGATTGTAAATTACCGGGGTTTTATCCCGAGTTGTGAAATAAAATAATCGGGAAATATTTCAGTTTTTAAAAGATCCTGAAGAAACTTCCGCTGTTAAATAAATACCACGGGATTTCTGTCCCGCGGCTCCTGAAACGGGTCAAACCGGGTCGGGGGCCGTGACAGAAAAAGGTGGTATCAGAGCCACTGATTTAAGCCAATTAAGTATTTAGAAAATACTTAATTTTTATTAATTACTACTTTGTGATTATGTGTTTTATTATCTAACTAATTGTGTACAGTATGGGCAGATCTTTATATGCTAGCCAATGTAGCAATTTCTTAAATAATTTGACCCAAGTTTTAGCACCTTTATTATCTACAGTCTAGAAACCTTATTCAGTAAATAAATAAATTTACAAATAAAACCTAGTGTGTTTTAATTTTTAGTTGTTTTGTAGTTACACAGTCTGGAATATTATTTAAAGGTTTTCTATAAAAATTTTGTTATAATGGTGTGTATTTTGCATAACAGTATGAGTGACTTGTCTGATGCCCTTCAGAATTTAAATCTCTATCCAGTAAGAATAGAGGTTTCCAGAGATTTCAATATATATATACCAGACATAGAAGAACCTATAGAATTCAACGCTTCACCTCTCGAGAAACCCAATCCTAAGAAAATAGAAATTGAGGAAAGCTCTAGGCAAATTGAGGGGTTACCATCTCAGGAAGAACTAGATTTTATATTGGCAAGCTATAATACTATTAAGCCTGTTAATGAAAATGTTTTTATTCACTCTATTGAAACACAACTACCAATGAACTTAGAACCAGTTATTCCAAACCCTTCAATCCACTCGCAAATAGACGAATGGTTGACTAATGAAATACAGTTCCAAAACAATCCCTATAAGCTTTTTCCTCAGTTCAACCCAGAACCTTTACCAAATCCACCAATGAGTAACGAGAATATGGTTGAACTCCGCCATTTTGGCGAAGAACTAATGGATGCTGGGAATAGGATCCAAGAGATTGGGGGACGGATCTCCTGGAAATACGATGAAAGGGAACGCCGTTACTAGAATATCATTTGACAAAGGATAGGGAATTTATGGAACTGTGGTTGTGTAATAGTAATAGTAAAAAAATCAGTCTGTAAAATAACTACAAATAAAACTTTGTAAGATAATAGTGTGTATTGATGCATACTATAAAATATAAATCGAAATCGAGAAATCGATCGTTTTGACTATATGTGTTTTGTGAAATTTATATGATTGTTTTATTGTTATTTATTTGTACTAATAAAAATTTAAATATAATTATCAGATGGAAAACGCTAATAATGAACCAGTTAATGAGGTTAATCAATCTGAGCAACAACCAGGGGATCAATATATGACTAGGCAGGATATAGAAAATATCGTTGCTCAAGGGATAGCTAATGCTATTCCAGCAATCGTTGCTGCTGTTAAAAATCCAATCGAACCACAACAAATCGTTCCTAGCAAACGTATTTTTGAAGATAACTTCAGTAATAGCGTAAACGGAGGCAATGATCATGTTAATCATGATGAGGAACCACGGCAAGCTCCGCTCCCTAAGAAAATGAATGCTGCAACACCTGGTTGCACCTATAAAGAATTTCTTGCTTGTAAACCCACTGAGTTTGCAGGCAATGAAGGAGCAACTGCGGCACTGCGTTGGTTAGAGAAAACTGAGGCAGTAATTGCCATAAGTAAATGTGCTCAGAATGATCAGGTCATGTACGCGTCAAACATTTTTAAAGAAGGGGCGCTAGAATGGTGGAACACGGTGCTACAAGCTAAAGGAAGAGATAGGGCTTATGCCATGACCTGGGAAGAATTTAAGATTCTTGTAGAAAGAAAATTATGTCCCGAATATGAAAAAGATCAGATGGCAAATAAGTTTCTAAACCATAGAATGATGGGTGTAGATTGTCGTGGTTATACTTCGACATTCTTTGAATATGCTAGAGTGGTACCAACGTTGGCTTCGCCAGAACCGGTAATCATTTCTCGCTATATTTGGGGATTAATTGGTGAAATCCGCAATATCATTAAAGCTGCTAGACCTAGCACTATTGACGATGCGGTGGAATTAGCTAACACTCTAACTAATGAACTGGTACGCATGCAAGATGAAAACAGGAAGAAGGAATTAGCTTAGAAAATTACCCAAGGATTTCGTACGGGTAATAATAACAGCTTCAAGAGAAGAGGAACAGGGCAATCTCCAACTCCGTCATTCTGCAGGAAATGCGAAAAGAAACATTATAGAAGATGCGATATAACCTGCAATTTTTGCAAAACTGTAGGACATCGTGAAGAAAACTGCAGAAAGAAATCCACAATTTGTTATAATTGTGGAGAAGCAGGACATTTCAAAACAGAATGTCCTAAATTGGTCAAACCATCAGACAATAAAGCCAAGACGGCCGATGGAGCTACTAAGAAGAATGTTCGAGCATTCCAGCTAACTACTCAGGAAGCCGAGATGATTCCAGATGTGATAGCTGGTACGTTCTTAGTTCACAACGTATACGCAAAAGTATTATTTGATACTGGTGCAAACCAAAGTTTTATAAATACTTTATTCTGTCAACCTCTTAAGTTACCCTTAACCAACATTAGGCAGATTTTTACAGTCGAAACCGCAGATGGGACTTCAGTTAAAATAAATCAGGTTTTGCAAAAAGTAGAAATAGAACTTTCAGGTCATAACTTTTCTGCAAACTTATTACCTATGAAATTAGCTGAATTCGATGTTGTGTTAGGAATGGATTGGTTAGTAGCCAACCATGCTCGAATCCTTTGTGACCAGAACTCTATAGAAATTCAGGCACCTACTGGAGAAGTAATCATGATTACAGGAGATAAACCGCGCAAACCCATGAAGTTCATATCAGTAATGAAAGTTGCTAGTTATGAACGAAAGCAAAAAATAGTAAATATGATTTCGGTAATCATTAATACCAATGGTAAAGAACTTAAGGAAATTTCTGTAGTCTCAGAATACCCAGATGTATTCCCAGAAGAGTTACCAGGGTTACCACCAGATAGGGAAGTAGAATTTAGGATTCATCTAACTCTAGGAATTACACCGATAGCCAAGGCACCTTATCGGTTAGCACCCACAGAAATGTTAGAACTGAAAAAGCAATTAGATGAATTATTAAGTAAAGGTTTTATACAACCTAGTTCATCCCCTTGGGGAGCACCAGTGTTGTTTGTTAAGAAAAAGGATGGTTCGATGAGAATGTTTATTGATTATAGAGAATTGAATAAGATTACAATTAAGAATCGATACCCATTACCTAGGATTGATGATCTTTTCGATCAACTTCAAGGAGCTAGATATTTTTCTAAGATAGATTTACGATCTGGATATCATCAATTGAAGGTACAAGAAGAAGACATACCTAAAACTGCTTTCAGAACTAGGTATGGTCATTACGAGTTTACAGTCATGCCCTTCGGATTAACGAATGCACCTGCAGCATTCATGGACATGATGAATAGGATCTGTAAACCGTATTTGGATAAATTTGTAATTGTTTTCATCGACGATATACTTATTTATTCCAAAAGGCAAAATGAACATTGTGAGCACTTGCATTCACTCTTAACTTTGTTAAGAAAAGAAAAGCTGTATGCCAAATTCTCGAAATGTGCATTTTGGTTGCAAGAAGTGCAATTCTTAGGACACATGGTGAATCACGAAGGTATTCATGTAGATCCTGCTAAGATAGAGGCAATTACCAAATGGAAGGTTCCACAATCTGCAATGGAAATTAGAAGTTTTATAGGTTTAGCTGGATATTATAGATGGTTTATTAAGGATTTTTCCAAGATAGCTGTACCATTAACTAAGCTAACCTGTAAAGCAGTTAAGTTTGAATGGGGACCTAAACAAGAAGAAGCCTTTAGAATCTTGAAACAGAAATTAACTAATGCTCCAATCTTAGCCTTACCAGAAGGAACTGAAGATTTTGAAGTATATTGTGATGCTTCAAAAGGATTTGGATGTGTGCTAATGCAATGCAAGAAGGTAATTGCGTATGCCTCAAGACAATTGAAAAAGCACGAAGAAAACTATACGACTCATGATTTAGAATTAGGAGCCGTAATTTTTGCCCTGAAAATTTGGAGACATTATCTGTACGGAAGTAAATTTACTATCTATACAGATCATAAAAGTTTAAGATATATATTCAGGCAAAAAGAGTTAAATATGAGGCAACGGAGATGGATGGAAATCCTAAGTGACTACGACTGTGATATTCAATATCATGAAGGAAAGGCAAATGTAGTTGCAGATGCCTTAAGTCGTAAATACCATGAAAAACAAAGAAGAGTTCGTGCTCTCAAATTAAATCTACAATTAGATTTAATGGAACAAATAAAGAATATTCAGGAAACAACAATCAAGGATGATGCTGAAGGAATAAAGGGGCGAATAAAAGAATTAGAGCAAGGAGCTGATGGAATTTGGAGATTCCACAAAAGCAGGATTTGGGTACCTAAGCAGGGAGAATTAAGAAATAAGATTTTAGAAGAAGCCCATAAGTCAAGGTATACAATTCATCCAGGAAACAATAAAATGTACCAAGATTTAAGAAAGAATTTTTGGTGGATAGGAATGAAAAAGGATATAGCTAGATATGTTTCTAAGTGTCTTACTTGTTCACAAGTTAAGGCAGAACACCAGAAACCTTCAGGTCTACTACAACAATTAGAAATGCCTGTATGGAAATGGGAACTCATAACAATGGATTTTGTTACTAAGTTACCCAAAACCAGAAAAGGTAATGATGCGATTTGGGTAATTGTAGATCGATTAACCAAATCAGCTCACTTTCTACCAATGAAAGAAACCTTTAGCATGGAAAGACTGGCAAAGTTGTATGTAGATGAAATTGTATCCTTACATGGAGTTCCACTCTCCATTGTATCAGATAGGGATAGTCGTTTCACTTCTCATTTCTGGAAAAGTTTCCAAGAAGCAATGGGAACTCGACTAAACCTAAGCACGGCATATCATCCACAAACAGACGGGCAAAGTGAAAGGACGATCCAAACTCTAGAAGATATGCTTAGAGCATGTGTGATAGATTTTGGTGGGAATTGGGACGACCATTTACCATTAATTGAATTCTCCTATAACAGCAGTTATCATTCAAGCATTGAAACTGCCCCATTCGAGGCACTGTATGGAAGAAAGTGCAGAACTCCAGTTTGTTGGGCAGAAATAAGAGAAAGTCAATTGTCAGGTCCTGAGATAGTACAAGAAACTACTGATAAGATTACTCAATTCAAGGAAAGGCTGAAGACGGCTCGAGATCGCCAGAAGAGTTATGCAAACAATAGATGCAAGCCATTAGAATTCCAAGTTGGAGACAGAGTAATGTTGAAAGTTTCCCCTTGGAAAGGAGTAGTCCGATTTGGTAAGAAAGGAAAGCTAAGTCCCAGATACATAGGACCATTTCCAGTGATCCAACGTATAGGACCAGTTGCTTATCGTTTACAACTACCAGAAGAATTAGCTGGAGTACATGATGTATTTCATGTATCCAACCTTAAGAAATGTCTATCAGACGAATCTTTGGTAGTACCTCTTCAAGATATAGAAGTAAACGAAAAGTTAAAATTTGTTGAGAAACCTCTTCAGATAGAAGACAGAAAAGTGAAGTTTCTCAAGCACAAATGACTAGTACTAGTTAAAGTTAAAATGGGATTCAAAGAGAGGACCAGAATACACTTGGGAGCTGGAATCAGGAATGAAACGAAAGTATCCTCACTTATTCCAGTAAATCTCGAGGACGAGATTTTAATTAAGGTGGGGAGAATGTAAGGACTCTCAAAATTATTCTAAAAATACCCGTAAGTATAAACCCGGACCCTTGAAACCTTATCCTACATTAAAAAGCAAGAAAAACAAAATTCTAGGTTTCAGGCGGGCCGCGTAAAAGACAAGGCATGTCTTACGCGGGCCGCGTCAATGTTAAGTTGACCGGATAAGTATCCGGATCCACGTATCGAACCACCTGGCTAACCTACTAATGACCAATCAAGGCTAGTCGTAGACTGGGCGGCCACGCGGGCCGCGTAAAGTTAAGCTGAAGTCTTACGCGGGCCGCGTAAGACCTCAAAATCAGCTATAAATAGCCCTTCACTTGCACAGTCTGTTGGTGTCGATTATAACTTTCAAAAACGAATTCATATCCCTCTGAAGTCGAAAATAGCAATTATAATAGTGAGGTGCTGCCACAATACGGGGTAATAACTCAATCGCTGCTACGATTCATTGTCCGATCGATTAAAATATCCAATGGATGTTTAAGTGCTGCCCACATTAGGGTTATGCTTTGTCATTCGTCGTTAATTCGATGGATGTTTAAGTATCGCACTTTGTCATTCGTTGTGAGGGTTTGATCTCGTGAGTTATCGTAAATCCTGTATTAAGTTACTAACCGAATTGTGTGCATGTTATTAAATTTAGGTTAAAAGGCTAATCAGTAGACTAGGCTCTGCTCAAATTAAATCTGCAATGTGAGTCATTCTCTTTTTATCAAATTTGATTTCAAAATCATGTTTACTTTCAAAGTTATAATTACGGGGATTAAGTCTTTGTAATCACCAAGTTACAGCCGGTATGTGGGGTTTTGTATACATTACTTGATAATCGTCACCATTGGGGCAGCCAATGGGGGATATGACCATAGTCACAGATCCGGTCGAGTGACAAATACCGTGGGTAGTTGGTTTGATATCAGAAACATTGTAATCGCTCTTAATACTGTAAATTATAACAAATGAGTCGTTTTAGTAAAAAGAATGATTCACTCAGTATTTCCCGCTGACAAAACCTTTTTCAAACATGTTTCAGGTGATCTGTTGTGATCCAGGAAAAGTGCCGTTAAGCACTACAAGCTTAAGGAAGTGGCTCAGTATAAAAATAAAGAAACATGTTTTGTAAAATAAAAGATTTCTCCGTGAAATCTTATGATTGTAAATTACCGGGGTTTTATCCCGAGTTGTGAAATAAAATAATCGGGAAATATTTCAGTTTTTAAAAGATCCTGAAGAAACTTCCGCTGTTAAATAAATACCACGGGATTTCTGTCCCGCGGCTCCTGAAACGGGTCAAACCGGGTCGGGGGCCGTGACACGCCCCCGTGTCAGGAAATTGAAGCTTCTATAGCTTTGTCCTTTCTGCAGACACCTGACCACGCCCCCATGTCCGCTGGGCACGGGGCCGTGGTCAGCCTTCTGTTCACTTGTTTTTGCTTGGGAAGATGCTGTCGAGGGGTCGGGCATGCCACGTTTATTCCTTTTCTTGTAATTATGTTAAATTTTGCTGCATATTTGCTCCTTTTGTTCATTTACGCTCATTTAATCCTGAAAATACAAAAGGAAGACAAAAGCACACTTTTTTCAATATTAGTACTAAAAAGGGTTAGTTTTATGCCTCATTTGATGTAATTTATATGTTGCATTTTACACACATCATTAATACTTTATTGAACCGACTTTTTTTGTTAAATTGAGAATCAATGGGTAATTTTATAAAATGTGTTAGCCATAAGGCTTTTTTTATTAAATTGAGAGTCGATGGGTAATTTAATAAAACGTGTTAGTCATATGGCTTTTTTAATTAAATTGAGAGTCGATGGGTAATTTAATAAAAACGTGTTAGTACATGGAGCAAGTATGATTTGATGATTATCATTCTTTTTATTTCACTCAAGAGTACATGGAGCAAGAATGTGGTCTTTTGGTCAATTTGGATCTCCTATGAAACATTGTACCTTCAATATAACAAGCTTAACAGTGGGGTCAACCTCATAAGCTATCGACTTCTCGTACATACTTCTTAACTATAATCAATACATGATACATGTAAGCAACACATACACACGATTATCTATTTTGGATTGTATTGTATTGTACTATATAACAGTACCATCTCATAGTTGAGTGTGTTTAGTTTCTTTGGTCTGTTTAGTATCATTTTTTCGTATCCCCAAGACTTCTTCAAAAATTACCTGCAATAATGAATAATTGAATTTGGTTCACAAAGATCCAAAAATCAAAATCATACAAAACACAGGAAAATGTAATTCTTTTGGTTAATAATGATATATATGATCATCAAAGATTTATAATCTTGTAATCCAAAAGTCGAACAATAATCCAAGTTCTTGCACAAACAAGATATGATTCCTCCCTAACAGAAAAATGTAAAACTTTAAAAGTAAATTGTACGTAAATATATAACATGTCGATACATAAATGGGTTGATAAAATGTATTTCTTATTATTGCACCCCTATTAATTTAACTGAGAATAACCTATACACCTTGTATAAGATGTAGCATACAAGCTATGGTGTGTTGTGGGTTTTGAAATGAAAGGGTCCAGGCTCAAAGTGGTTAACTATGGGGAATTTTTGTGTTTTTGTGGGGAGATAAAAATTGAAAATAAGGTTGAAATGGAATGTTTAAAATCCAAAAGCCTCAATTATAGGACACGGCCCTGTGTCAAGGCTCCAGAATAAAAAATGTTATAGCAGACAGGGGCACGGGGGCGTGCTTACCTGACACGGCCCCGTGTTGCACTTACTAAATTGAAGATTTTCAGTTAGGAGTTGTCTGTTTTCATGTATGGGGTGCTGGGTCAACATCCTTTGGCTATTATCATCACTTTTGCATATTTTTATTTTTACCACCACCAAAGATACTTTCATTTCATCCATTAAAAAGAAAAAAATACAAATAGAAAAATTTAAGATCCTAAGCTACATAGATAAGAGCTTGATGGATACCCTACGAGATCTTATTTTAAACCCCTAATAGCTACACCCTAAATAGATCTACGACTAGTGAAAACCGAGATTTAATCTTTGGAGGGCTTCAAGCTATTCCTGGAAATACTCTTTTAGAGGTCGTTGAGCATTTCCTCTATCTCCCTCGGGAGGAAGAGAAAGGGTTTCTCGTCAACCTCTTCTTCTAGTAGGGGAGCGGATTGATCGGAACCTCAAAGGAAACATTAATAGGAGGTTCCGATGGTATCTCGTTGTCCAATCCGGTGGGGTGAATGACCTCGTTAGCAAGGTTCCAATCCTCTTGAGGCCAGATTGGCTCCATTGGGGGCACCACCAAAATATTCAACCTTTGGTGAAGAAGGTTGATTTCGCAGAAGCAATCTTCCAATGCCATGGAGAGGTAGTTCACTCAGTCAATTAGAACCTCTTCCACCACGGTCATTGCATCGAGATATTCTCTTAAAGCACTCACATACCGCACGAGAGTGGCCTTTAGAGAAAGTCTCCTTCCTCTGCAGTTATTCCTTGAGCTGGTGGATAATGTTCCGCTCTCTTGGCTCGACATGCTAGAATACATGACAAACCATTAAAGATTTAGAATAATAGACGTTCGCACAAACAACATTATCTTGGACAATTAAATAAATATAAATTATTTGAATTTATATTTTATGTGACCTATATGTTATTTGGTGAACTTCTGTGAAACCGAGTACAATTACGCGTAACAACTTGTTAGTGACTTTTAGCAATTATTGTACAGTCAACAAGTCAAACGTGTATTTTAATTAGTAACTATTATTCAGTGAAGTTATTTATAAATATACATTATATTATATATATATTGTTAGTAAAGGACGATGAATAGTAATTTTAATTTTAAAATAATACATAGCTTTTTATTATTTTTTTTATTTTTATAACATATTTTTAATTTTTTTTCCTTTTTTACAATCATATATTTCCTATACCATTTTTTTAATAATTCTCTTTTTTTTAAAACATATATTATCGATTAATTTATTTGATACCTCTTTAATAATTTACGTTTATAACTTTTTCTAAAAACTTAAGTACGTAGTTATACTTGATTTTTTCCCGAACATTTCGTTATAAGTTTTGTTAAAAACGAAATTGTAATTATAATAAAGTATTTATTTGGTATCACAAAACTGTACGATGATAAACTAAACCGTTCTAATGGTTGGCTTTCGAAACAACATGCTTTATTTTCAAAATCACGTTTGTTTTACGTTATCATTTGCTCGGTTTCGCCGCAACGCGCGACGACAAAAAAACTAGTTACCATTATTTACATATAATTTTAAATAGTGTCACGTAAAAGCGATCAATTCACCATCTGAATTAACTAGTGAATGCGTCAGAATAAATATATGTTCATTTTAGTTTATATATTTTAGCACATTCAATCATAACTATTATTAATTATTTCTATTAATATTATTCATTTTTATAACTACCCGACGTAAATTTCTAAACACAATATGTATATGTATATACTAGCAGGGTGCCCGCGCGATGCGGCGGGGGTGACAATTTGCATTGCGATACTCTTTTCCGGAAGTTTTCTTGTTTGTATAATATTTATTGTAGTATTATCGCGGTGGATATACGTTCATAAGGGAAGTTATAGTAATTAATTCATTTCATCGTGGTGTGCATGGTTCTTTCGGTGTGGCTATTATCCTCAACCAAAGCCATTGGTTTGTCTATTTTATTAACCAATCGATTTTCGGTTTATCAGTTCGGTTTATCAGTTCGGTGTATTCGGTTAATCAGTTTGGTTTATTCGGTTAGATTGACGATTTTTGCTTAGTGTTTTTAATTTCGATTATTATCCGAAACAACAGTAGGGCTAAAACTTGTGCTTAAAAGACTTGAAATTGAGGTATAAATTCGGCTAGTTATAGTTTTTTCAAACTTAAACTCGAGCTCAGCTTAGGCTCGACTCGTTTGATATGTATTAATTAATTTATTGTATTTGTAATTATTATTATTTATTTAATTTAGTTATTATTTCGTAATATTATAAATAGTATTTGTTATTATTATATCTATATGTATTTGGTATATTAATTAAAAATATATACATAGTGGCTCATCTAGGCTCGTTTAGACTCATGAGTCGACTCGAGCTGAGGCTCGCTTCCTAGACAAGTTTGTTTTTAGGCTCGCACTGGGGCTGAAGCTCGTTTAAGCTTGGCTTATTTCTAGCTTTTCTAGCTCGGCTCATTTACACCTTATGTTTATCTAAATTTATAATGATAATCCATGGTAACGATATCCATATCATGGACCTATTATTTTAGCTTTTCTAGCTCGGCTCATTTACGTCTTGTGTTTATCTAAACTTATAACGATAATCCATGGTAATGATATCCGTATTATGGACCCATTATTTTATTTTGTCGTAAAAAAGGATCCCATCAATGTCGATACCTAATTAAATAAAAAACACAGCCCTCAAATATATGGGAAGTGTAATGTTATGTGTATTGTGAGTCCTCAAAATTAGTAAGATATTTTCTAAAAAAACCACGCAAAATGATAGAGCGTGAGATATGCATATCATCTTTGGAGTCAGAACGATAATTAGCCTCGTCTTTGTTCATGATTAACGAAAACAACACTAAACTTTGGAATTTTATGCACGAAACTAAATTAATTAAAATTCACACTTAATGATTGACGTGCACATTCAGATAATTTGAAGCCTTTCAAAAAAAAAAAAAAAAAACTTGTTTTTTTAGCTATTTGATTAAAATGAAAAATTAAACATTTGAAAGCTTAGGGTGGAAGGAGTGGTCAATCACTGGTGAGTGTTTAAGTTATTTTCTAGCCAATAATATCATGTCATGTCAAGTCCACACTTCACTACCCACTTTGCACTCAATCACTGTCAATGGTCAAACACATGAAGAGTAGTAAAGAACTAAAAAGAAAGTGATTGGTTGAAAGGGGTTGGAACCCACACTTCACTACCCATAACGTCCCCCCTTAGAGCATTCTCATCCAAACCATTATATTATGTGAGGGGTAGTTTTTATATTATAAAGGGTATAAAAAATGGTTGTGAGTGGAGGAGAGAGAAAATGTTACTGTTCATCTGTATATTTGAGGGGACACTGTTCACCCAGTATAATTTTTTTAATATATATTGAAAGTGGTTGTGAGTGAAGGAGAGAGAAAAATGTAATGATAATATTATTTAATTGAAAAGGAGAGAGAAAAAGTATTTGTTTTTAGTGGAAATATATTGATATAGGAGTTGTTTTTTAGTGGAATGTATGTATAATTTGATGGTTTGGATGTGAATGCTCTTAGAAAGTGTGCATTGGAGTGTTAACTGTGCAAAGTTTGACTCATAGACCTATCTTTTGCTCATAAAAGAAATCAAAGAAAGCACAACTTTTTAGCCTTCTCTTCCCCATAAAAGATGACGTGCACAGTGCATTGGGTCTTGGGTCATCTTCTTCATTTTCAAAACATCTGATCACATGGTTCTGGGTTAGACACGCCATAGACGACCCTTCCATAAACATCTATTTTAGACGCGCACAAATCATATTTCAAGAATTAAGTTTTTATTTATCTAAATAAAATCCAAATAAATGAATAAAGCAAGAGGCTACCAAATTGCAAGAACCAAGCTTTTCTAATACATGAACCACTTTGAAGTTTAAATAGACGTGCAACAACTGTACAACTGATTAAGCAACAGGTACAGGAGGACAAGATTTGAATGTGATCTCATGTTTTTCTCTATGATCTTTGAACTTTGAAGTGTCACTTAAATTTTAGAAGCGTTGGGCAAGTATAGAAGAACCGGAATGTGCCTTCACTGGTGAACACCATCATCAAGTAAATAATATCAAGTTTTGATGATTAAGCTTTTCAATATGTTGTATAATATAGAGTTTTGTTATATTTTTTAATTCTTGTTCTTCAATCTGCTCTTAAATTCAGCATCGGTATCTCCGTTAGACAAACATAGTAAAAAAAAAGACTTACATAACACCTCATCATCTAAAATCAAAATCGAATATGAAATTCACTACTTCAAACATCAAAGCACAAAGCACACATCTAAACCAAACATCCTTACCAAAACAACTTTTAAAGAACCAACTAAACAAAAAATTATGCAACAAAATTTCATACAAAGTCATAATTTATCACCAACATGAATTTAATTTTTTTAAAAGCAAAAAATACAGATGCAAAGAAAACATTTTACCAATATATGTCGTTAAACAACCTGATTCAACAAACAAAATTTGCAAAACAATTCATTATTTAAAAATAAAAAATCCATCACCAATACGAATTACATTTCATCAAAACCACTGATAACAGATCTAAACCAAACAAAACCACAAAAATCAACTCAAACCTTTCCATGAACTATTAAACTTCGTAACTGCCTTAGTACCTTCAGAAACCTTATACTACACCAACTCACCAGGCAAAATAAGCCTCACAACAGTCTAAATCTCCCTGGACGACAACGTATTCTTCTTGTTACACCTCGGAAGCCTTGAAGCTTCTAGAGCAAGCTTCCAAAAAGTATTGTTGATAAACGAGTTCATGATGCCCATTGCCTTGCTTGGGGTGCCAATATAGTTGATAAACGAGTTCAGATCTTGTACATTTCAACTGTCTCTTTGTTCTTTTTTTACTTTCTATCAGGGGCGGTTGCAGATGCATCCTTGGGAAGCTTCTTCTCGGCTCTATGTTTCTTCTTAGCTGTTGTTGGTGTCATTTTTGTTGAGTGAGAGAAAATGTATATGTGGCCTGTGTGTGAAGAAAATGTGAGTTTGTTTGAATGAGTGAGGTGTGAAGTGTGGTGGGGAGTTTGGTTATTGGTTGTGAAGGGTATGCTGATTGGTTGGTGGTGACTCACGCGGATCAAGATGCTTGGTCGTTGATCTGAGTTGTGTTTGGACGGTGGGAATTGCATGAATGTGTAAGAGTCTTGATTTGAAGTATAGATGTAGATGTACTAAAAGTTAAAAAACTCTTAATTTTCAACATCTTCATATTCTCTCTCTTATATATATTATATATAGTAAAAGCATACGTAGTGGGGCGGTATAACCCCCCATAGCGCCGGCATAGCGCCGGAACACCGAAACGAGGGGCGCTATGTTTCAAAAATTGGGTGAGGGCGCGAGAAATTTCGCGGCGCTATGCATTCTTTCTTTTAACTTTCCACCAATCAAATTTAAGCAATCTTTTTTATATTAATTAATAAAATTGAAAATTATTAAATAGGTAATGATGGGTAGGGGCTTTATGACTACGGGCTCTAGTGATATAACGCCCCATAAAGCCCCCGTGTGACGTGGCACGACACGTGACACTATTACCGCGATAGTTCTTAGGGTGAGTGGGGCACCAGCGGGGAGGCGGATCGGTGACCCCATTCCCCGAGCGGGAACACCGCCGCCATCCCTGCGGGGACCCAAATCGGGGAGTTGGGTCGGGGAGGAGTCACCGCATGAAGAGAGAGGAGATGGTGGGCCCATAGCTTGTAACAACCAATCAATTATTTCCTTTTTTTTTTTTTTTTGAATAAAAAAACAAGTCACCTAATAGGGGAGTGCCGCCATCAAATTAGGGTGTGAGGGGAGTTTAAGAGGGGAGTTGACGTGGCATAACATGATTGGGTGTGTGTAAGAGAGGGGACTCCCCTAAGAGGGGAGTGTCCCGCTCACCCTTATACGCGATATCAATAAGCCAGTACAAGACTTACACTGCTAGTCACCTAAGGGTGTAGGGAGTGGTTAAACACTTTGAGTGGCAAACCAAAAAACGACCAATCAGAGCGCGCCATGTCAATCGGTGAAAAGTGTTTAAACTTTGGTGAAAAGTGTTGGCAATGGTTTAGACACTTGGTGAAGTGGTAAACTATTTTTTTTAAAAAAAAGGAAAAATGTGTGATTGGTTGAGATTGGATTGGACCCCACCCCAAACCCCCTCTCTCTCTTCTTCCTCCCCTCACCGATTCGGCATGCCACCACCGATTTGGCAAACTTTGGTGACCAAACAAGAGTTGGCGGTGGTGTTTACCGATCGGTAAAGCGGTTTGCCACCCTTTACCGATCACCACACCGTACACTCTAACTCACCCTCACCAAACCTTAGCCTATAAATATATCCCATCTCTTTATTTCCTCATCTTTTTGCAAACCCTAGCCCCCACCCACACCCCACTTTCATATATACACAACACACACATAACCTACATGTCGAGAGAGAGAGAGAGAGAGGGAGACTAGACATAGAAAGGGATGCGTGAAAATGGAGGGAGCAGTCGGCCTTGGCGGCGAGTGTATTTCGACAGCTGCACGCGGTGGCGTGTAGCGGCAGATGTTGGTGGTTGTGAGGTGACTCAACGACGCTATGGTGGGGGTGATGTGTGTGCGGTGGTGCGGTGAAATCAGAAGGCGACGGCAACGTAGCAGTAAAAACAATGGAGCGTGACTATGGTTCTACCCTAACCCGATTAGGCGACAGCTGGGTTTCAATGTCACGTTTCTGGTGACCAGGTCTGCTTCTGCATCTCCTTGGTACGTAAAACAGAAACGAGCAGCTCTTGTGGAGTTTTTCCGATAGTGGT
Organism: Helianthus tuberosus; assembly: GCA_030545235.1. Taxonomy (NCBI): domain Eukaryota; kingdom Viridiplantae; phylum Streptophyta; class Magnoliopsida; order Asterales; family Asteraceae; genus Helianthus; species Helianthus tuberosus. The sequence continues at coordinate 24,263,509 of CM060407.1, read as the reverse complement.
GGTTCTTTGGAAAGGAGGCGGCTCGGGTTTAGGATGGTTTCTACGGCAATCTAAGGGTTATGGTAAGTAGCCCCTCGTTTCCCTACTTCTGATTTTCTTAGATCCATGGCATTTGAGGTGGTTTTGATGGATTTTTCAGGTGATGGCTGTCGGCGTTGGATTGACACTTCAGTCACCAGGCAGAGGCGGATAACAGTGTTTGTGGCCGAGTAGGGTTCGAGTTGTAAGATCGGGTTCGGGTTAGAAGGTCAAACTCAGTCAAAAACGTTCAACAGGTCATAACCAATCAACACTCATAGCAATGTTACTTTTATGTGTCGGTTCGTGAAGCCTTTGGTTAGGTATAACGCACGCTCGTCTAGCATGACCTAATATGTATTAATGTTAACATTTGTGTACTATGTGAGAAACGAGCTTTAGTGAATCCGACCCGATTAGTAGAATTGTATAAAAATAATATATCGGATTTGTATGCGAGATAATCGGTTATAATCGGACTTATACGTGTATTTATGTGAACGTATGTATAAATATAAATACGTGATACCGGCTTGGACTTCTGATGTATAGAAAATGATCGACAACTTAAGTTGTCGGGTTTTGTTCTATAAACAAAGGAAACTGTGCCTGATACATGATGAATGTAGTGGATAAAAGCTTCCTAGAGAGGTCCTTCCACTTTCAAAACATGAAACCTTCTTAACTATGCTTGAGACACCTTTGGAATACTTGGAATTGTTGTAAGATCAAAGAAAATGGAGGTTATGTATGGATGATTGTGGTCGTTAGTGAGGAAGGAAGAAGAGAAGAAATGGGTTTGAAATTTAAGTTGAAAAGTTGTGAGGAAATGTTGGAGATAAGAGCATTCTCATCCAATCCATCAAAACTTGTGAGGGTGAGTTTTTATATTGTAAAGGGTATAAAAAGTGGTTGTGAGTGGATGAGAGAGAAAATGTTACTGTTCATCTGTATATTTGGGGGAACACTGTTCACCCAGTATAATTTTTTTAATATATATTGAAAGTGGTTGTGAGTGGAGGAAAGATAAAAATGTGATGATAATATTATTTAATTGAAAAGGAGAGAGAAAAAATATTTGTTTTTAGTAAAAATATATTGATATAGGAGTTGTTTTTTAGTGGAATGTATGTATAATTTGATGGATTGGATGAGAATGCTCTAAGATCTTTTATAACTTGGTGCCTTATCCTTCCACCATATTTCTCAATTGTCCACCATACTTTAAACAATGTTAGGAGACAACATGGGGACTTGGGGGACCCACATGTTGACCGTCCATTCATGATGGGAGGGGGGGGGTAAATTGTTAAAAGTTGAAAGGTGAGGGGTTAATGATGTAAGTTAAGGGTTTAATGTTAGGTTAAATGTGTTTTAGTGTTTTTAAGTGTTTTGAGGTGTTATATGATTATAACTAGTTAAATAACACTAAAACAATGTTTCTGGTTCATTTTTGGTGTTTTGGTAGTGTTCGGATAATTGTTCGGTTGTCGGTTCGTTAAGATACTAACTTGTGTAATTTACACGGTATGATGTACCTTTTGTGTTATGATTTCAATCCCAACACTTCTAAAGTTGTTCAAGATGTTTAACACTAATTCTGAATGTTATTTTTGCTATTAATTGCTAAATTTTTGTAGAAAAATGCTGAATTTGTAATTTATAGTCCGTTTCGGACAGTTTTTAGTGTTTGTTTGATTTTCGGAAAGTGTTAACATAAACCCTTGTTCTCCCACTAGGGATTTAAAATGTTTTTGATGTCGGACCTATATCTAAGTCCTAAATCTACCATTTAACTGAGTACTGAGACTATGCTGACACATCTTGTTTAACCGGTGAGTTTACTAACTGTTTCGACGCAACGCTTAAATTGTTTCACAATGCGATAAATGAAATGTGTAACATGCATGATTAAATGTATGACATGCAAGCATATAATGTTGATGTTAAAACACATAATTGCAGACAATAAATAATTATTAAAATAGTACAGAAGTTACCGGATTTGTGTCGTTTGTCACAACACGATCCCGTTTGTGGGAGCCACGACCCCTTATCAAAAGTGCCAGTACCGAATTTTTCCATAAGGCAAACACTGGGCTGTAAGGCTCCAGAATCAAAAATGTTATAGCAGACATGGGGCACGGGGGAATGCTTACCTGACACGGCCCCGTGCTGTACTTACTGAATTGAAGATTTTCAGTCGGGAGTGGTCTGTTTTCATGCATGGGGTACTGGGTCAACGTCCTTTGGCTATTATCATCACTTTTGCGTACTTTTATTTTTACCACCACCAAAGATACTTTCATATCATCAATTAAAACGAAAAAAATACAAGGAGAAAAATTGAGATCCTAAGCTAGATAGATAAGAGCTTGATAGATGCCCTACGAGATCTTATTTCAAACCCCTAATAGCTACTCCCTAGATAGATCTATAACTAGTGAAAACCGAGATTTAATCTTCGGAGGGCTTCAAGCTATTCCCGGAAATACTCTTTTAGAGGTCGTTGAGCATTTCCTCTATCTCCATCGGGAGGAAGATAAATGGTTCCTCGTCAACCTCTTCTTGTAGTAGGAGAGCGGGATTGACTGGAACCTCAAAGGCAACATTAATAGAAGGTTCCGGTGGTATCTCTTCGTCCCATCCGGTGGGGTGAATGACCTCGTTAGCTAGGTTCCAATCATCTTGAGGGCAGATTGGCTCCATTGGGGGCACCACCAAAATATTCAATCTTTGGTGAAGAAGGTTGATTTCCCTAAAGCAATCTTCCAATGCCATGGAGAGGTAGTTCACTCGGTCAATTAGAACCTCTTCCACCGCGGTCATTTCATCGAGATATTCTCTTAAAGCACTCACGTACCGGACGAGGGTGGCCTCTAGAGAAAGTCTCTTTCCTCTGCGGTTATTCCTTGAGATGGTGGATGATGTTCTGCTCTGTTGGCTCGACATGCTAGAATGCACGACAAACCGTTAAAGATTTGGAATAACAGACGAGTCACACGGCCCCGTGCCTTAGAGGCACGGCCCCGTGCTGAGTTAACAGCACTGATATTTTAACCCAAGAAATTTTATTTTAAGTTAAATCTGTTTGATTTCTTACATTTCTGAACATAAATAACTTAAAATAGTGTTTTAAAATAATGGATTTGCAAAACTTTGGGTTTAAAATCATGTTTGTGACCCACCGAGTGAAGCTTTCAAGCTTGAAGCTTCAAGCTTCAATGGAGGTTGTTGAAGGAGGAAGATGAGGAAATGACTATAAGTGGTAAAGACAAGAAGGTTTAAGGAAACCTTTTCAAGAACATACCTTTTAGGGTATGTGCGCAAGATCTGGAAGGATCTTGTTCTTTTTGGAATAGCTCCAAACATTCTCCTCAAGTCTGACTTTATAGAAAGTGACAGCACGTCGACACGAACCCATGTCAAGGAAGCACGGCCCTGTGTCGCCTACTTGTGTCAGAGAATATTGTTCGTTAGTGTGACACGGCCTATGTCTAGGTTGACACTGCCCCATGCTAAAAAAATACTTGGGGCACGACCCCGTGTTATTCTGACACACCCTCATGTTTACAAGAATATTGGACACGGCCCTGTGTTCGAGGAACACGGCCCTGTGTTCGAGGAACACGGCCCCGTGTCTCAGGGTTTTTATGAAGTTACGTCTGAGGTTTTAAGGAACCATTTTTTATCGGGTGGTTCCTTACTAGTTGGAACAACACCGTATTGCTGGATATACCTTAGGCTCCGGCGAGAGGTACGAAAACGCAAGAGGTTGTTGGGAAGATAGAATTCCAATTTAAAAGTAGGAAGGTGAAACCTTCCTTTATTTACCTTATCCGGGCTCCTGTTAAAGAATGTGTGAGTCAACTCGCTCCCGTCCATACCGTTGGTGTGAGACTCACACACTGTAAAGGGGACTGTCATCGCGAGGTCGATACAAGGACTACTATCGCCTTCGTTTTCGCAAGTGTCTAGGGTAGGTTTGTTGGTCTCGGTGTTGTTTGTACCTGAGTGTTGCTTTATCGATTCTCCTTTGCTTACATTCCTTGATGAATATCACGCCTTCATCATGGATTCTATTTCTTTGAGTTTCTAGAGAATCCTTTTTTCAATTTGACCTACGTCTTCTAGGTCTCCTAAGAAAGAGGTTTGATGGAATTCAGGTGAAGGGATGTCATTATCGTTTTTATTTCCGCCCATCTTAAGGTGATTGTCACAGGAAAACGATGGGGCTAAGTAGTGGGGATCAAATCTTAGAATGGCACATTCTAATTCTTTATGCATTCTTCCACATAATGTAGCAACCCCCGCCCCCTATCTGTCCTGGGAACGGGCGGCCGCGAGACCAGTTGTGGTGGTATCATTTTTGTCTATCATTATTATTATTTTGGCAGCGGAAATTTCATCAGGACCGTAGTTAGGAATTGTTTATCAGAGTAAAACCACCATATTTTATATTAATAAACACATGGGTACAACCCAAGTTTCTTATTACAACATGTTTATAGGGATAAACCCTATTTTATTGAAGTTAAAACATCTTCTTTTAGGTAACTTTTATAGCCACATTTTTCCAAGCCGTCAGTGCTCTCTAGCTGGCTTTCTTCAAATGGGCTTTTACATTTTGTTACCTGAAACGCGTTTTAAAAACAATTGTCAGTGGGAAATACTGGTGAGTGAATCCCAATTTAATCAAGAATATTTTTATCCTTTAACAGTATTGAGAGCAATCACATTGTTTATTTCTACACAATTACTCATTCAGTATTGGCAATCCTGACTGATGGGTCATATTACACATTGGCTAACTCGTTGTCCAATGGTAACGTGTTCCACATTTTGTATACAAAACCCCAACATACCGGCAGTAATTGAAGAACTACAAAGACTCAATCACTGCTTAATAGCATTGTAAAACATTTAAGGTTTTGTAAAAACAATTTACAAAAAGGAGATTACTCACATTGCTGTCTTAGGTTTTCTGTAAGGATTTCCTGGGAATTATCAATAATTTACACAAATGTACATATGTTAGTAAAATAACCCTTTATATTTACATTAGTAATACCCTCCCCGAGACGGCATTCCAACGATTACGTCTGGCAGAACCTCGACAGCCGTTACGATACCCTGGATCAATCGGGTAGCATATTTAATACGTAACCGGGGTTATGATACTTAAAATGGGGCAGAACTTCGTTAATTAGGGGGTATTATACTCGGAGATTATGCCTACTATGTGAGAAATTCATGATACAGAAAAGAAAATGAACGAGTTTTACTGAAGGCCCGATGCCCTCTTATATAGGGCTGAAATTCAAGTCTCTCGCGGCGCGCGTAAGGTAAGGCTAAGGCCTATGCTGCCCGAATAATAGGGGGGTCTAGGCGTAGGTGATCCGGGTCATACGTATAGGTTCAACACGCGTTTGACACGTGTCAACACCGGGTGTGATCTGATCCTATAGCTGGCGCGGCCCGCGTAAGCTCAAGGGGTGGCTTACGCTCCCCGCGAGAACCCCATTTTTCTTATTTTTAATTTATTTTTAAAGCTAGATCGTATTTTGGGCTCGGTTTTCACATACGGGATGTATTTTAAGACATATTGGGGTATTTTAAAATATATTAGGGTATTAAAATATTTTGGAGGTTTGTTATATCCTTCCCACCTTGTTTTAGAGCTCGTCCTCGAGGTCTACTGGAACAGGTGTGGGTATTTCCTTTGCATTTCTGATTCAAGCTCCCATGTGTATTTTGGTCCTCTTTTGGAGTCCCACTTTACTTTGACTAGAACTAGTCTCTTGTGCTTGAGGTTCTTAACTTTCTTGTCTTTAATCTATAGAGACTTCTCTACAAATTTTAACTGTTCATTTATCTCTATATCCTTAAGAGGTACTATGAGTGATTCATTAGCTAAACACTTTTTGAGATTAGATACATGAAATACATCATGTATTCCTGCCATTTCCTTTGGCAGTTGTAGCTGATAGGCTACAGGTACTATTCTTTTAATAATCTCAAAAGGTCCAACATACATGGGGCTTAACTTTCCTCTTTTGATGAATCTTACCACTCCTTTCCAGGGAGATACTTTCTGTAGAACAGGTTTTAACTCCGAAACGATTGCGAAACGAACGTATGACGTGCGGAATCCATACACGAACACGACCTAACACACACGATGTAATATAAACGTGATTCTATTAGAAATCTAACAAGAACAAGCACCTTGAATCACTTTCTCACTCTAGATTCTCTCTCTAGATCTAGAGCTCTCCTAAACACAAATGAGCCAAAAGTCTCTAATCTAAACATAAAGCTCCTATTTATAGGCCTTGGCTTTTAATGAGATTTCTCATTAATTACAATATTGCCACCTTGCCTTTTGTCTAGATATTACATCATAACGACTCGTTTTCTTCTGTTTCTCGCTACAACTCGGATTGACGAAGGCGATAGACATAAATGCACTAACAGACTCCCCCTTGGATATTGTCGCAGTCAATATCGTAGCGTCTTGTCTTTCTCTCTCTTTCTTTGAGTATTCTTGAAGCTTTAACCCGTTTTCATCAACGTAGACTCCCTCTTGCTAGAACAGAATCCCCGTGGATCTGTCTTCAGCTTCAGTTTCTTCTTTCTGTAGACTCTTTTCTTCATCAGGCTCCCCCTTTCGTCAAGCTTCCGTGCTTTGGGATCGACACCTTACTTTCCGTATACAAGCTCTTCTGGATAGTTACATGACTCCTTGAATCCACGCTTCCTTTTGCGTTGAGCTCGTCTTCAGACTCCCCCTTAGACTCGGCTTTCGGGATCGTAGTCTGGTACAACATCTGCAATTCTCAAACATTTATAAGTAACAACGTTTTGAACATTCAATTTTACAGAAATCGTAATCTGGCTCTATTCAACTTTCTAAATCACTCCCCCTATCAACAATCTTTACAGATTTGGCAGTGTTAAGTATCCAAAATCCCACACAGTTAATCATCCAAGTCCAAACTAATGACCTTGTAGATATCACAAACTGTTTTTGATTTTTGTTTTTTTTTAATTCAAGTTTCAAATTAATGAACTTGATTTATTTTCAGAAACACAATCAGCTTACTTAGATTTTGAAACTCAACATTTCAGACATCGGTTGTCGAAAATAAAGCAGAATCAAAAATCTTTTTGTATTTTTCTGAAAATATACAGCAGTAAAGAAATATGTACAAACATATTTACAGACAATATTTTTGTTTGAGTATGCGTCAGAGGATCATATCAGTTTTTGACAAGTCACAAGTACCGTTGAGCTTAATTACACAATAAGAATTAAACAATTCACTTAGATTGTCGATATATTGATCCACTTAAATTTTCACACAAACTTCAACTGATTCAGGATACGAGTTAGATGTATTAAGAACTTAAACTCATTCATGTGTCCCACCTCTTGAATATACTCCCGTATACAGATTCCAATATTCAGTCTTACATGTGAGTATACCTAGATGATATCTGTAAGGGGTTAGATGCGAAACCGTGAGAGCTCAGGTCAGAACTTCCGTTCAGCAGAGAGATGCCGGCTTCGACTTTTGGTGTGTCCCCTTTAGAGGATCTTTTCTTCAACAGCAATTGTTTTGGTCAAAAATTACCGAAGCAATTAAGTGATCAAATTAGTTAAGTGAGGTAGTGTGCTAAAAAGTGTGTTGAAAATATGCTGGTTAAGTTGTTTGGAAAAACAGTATTCAGGATACGGCTCAGGATATTGAGTTATATCTACGATCAAACAATGAGCAAAAAGTAAAGGGGGTGACACGAGATATACGAGGAAAGCCCTTGATCAATCTAGATCGCCGGCATAAAACCTCGGGAGCTGACAATCGCAGCTGCCTTGTTCTTCTTATTGCTTTAAACTTCAGGATACAGTGCAGGATATTGACCAGATCGCTAAGTGTTACAACTCTGTTGTGCGAAAATGAAAATTGATGGAGAACAAGTGTTAGAGTGTAGTGAGTGTTGATGTGATGTCATATTCGATCTGGTATACCCACCTATTTATAGTAACAAATTACAAATGAAAATTCCTATAAATATGGGATGCTCCGAATATTCCATTGTAAACGTTGTAGACCGAGTAATGCGGCTTCAACGTCTTTATTTGAATGACTTGGACCGAGTCTTCCGCGAAATGATTCCTTGTGAACGTTGCTAGCTTCTAACCCACGTACCTACACATAATCCGTTAGTGATCCTGAGGATACCATTCAGGATGTTACCAATATCCTGAATCAGCATCCCGGATGTGAACATATATCATATAACCAAGATATAACCCAAGATATTTCTCAGGATATGGACTCAGAATTTTACCCACAACAATTGTCCCCAAAAATGTTACCGTTTAGTATCCTGGACTAACGGTTACATTTTTCACAGAGATCGAGGCAATTAAGAGATAAGACCCATGATGTGACCGTTTGCAACTACTCAGCCTATATTTACTCATTGCACCCTATATCTTCTCATCCCCATCTCTTTTTTAATCACTACCGATAAGGAAAAAGGTAACATTCTCTCTCTAATCTTCATCTTTATCTTCATTCTCCTTCTCCGGTCAAAAATTCAGGCGACCAAATGCCGAGACAAACAAGATCCAGTTCTGGTGATTCAACTCCCACATTTATCCAGTAGAATCTTCTCCAAGAACCGGAGAAAGAGATATGCTCTTTTGATAGTGCTCACTTGTCGGCCCTCAAATCCTCCGGTATCTTTCCGGAAGGAACGGTATTCCGGCCATTCGACCGGGAAATCCGGTCGGATATGGTCTCCAATGAGTGGTTGTGCTTTAGGGCTTTCCCCTTCACCTTAGGGTTACGGTTCCCCTTTCCGGACTTCATTACTGAATTCTTCAACATTACAAAATCTCTTTCAGTCAAACAATGCCGATGCTTTGGCGTGTTCTGTCCGTTCTTGACCAGATCAAGAAAAACCACATTCCTGATCTTTCCGTTCATGATCTCCCCTTAGCTTACCGGCTTAGATGCCACGGATCATGTAGATTTTTGTTTTACTCCACTTCCGGCGACCCGCTGATACTTCGTGCCACCAGGAACGAGGATAATTGGCAATCCAAGTTCTTCTTTGTAAAATGAGACTCAATCCCTGGTGGAACGGAATATCCGGTGAAATGGTTGAAAAAGGGTAGGATTTAGGGTTTAAGGATGATCCTGCCTCTTATCCTGTTACATATCCTGAACTGATCAACTTTATTTTTTCTGTTGTGTACACAGCTGACTTTAGGAAGATCGCTCCTCCCCTTGCTGATTCAAAGAAAAGGATTGACGCCATCAGACTCCTTCCAGAGGCTGAAAGAAGTTTCAACCCGTCTCCGCCATCTCCAAGTCCTCTTTCTAGTGCAAACATGTCTGGTAAGGATCCTGCAAAATATCCTGTACATACATGTCTTTTATTTGAAATACTTAGGAGAAATTTTTACTCCCTGTATGCAGACTCCAGCAAGGTTCCAGTCTATCTAGACCTCGACGAACTTGACAGCTACCCTACTCCAGTCATGGTCAAGAAAGAGACCCCTGCTGCCACCAGCTCCAAGCCGCTCCCGGCTCCTAAGGCTAATCCAAGGACTCGTGCTTCCACAGCAAAAAAGAGGAAAGGTCCAGAAGTTAGTGCTCCAGGTCCAGAAGGGTTCTCCTACGATGAACTCAGCTTTTCTGACTCCTTAGAGCCAATGACATCCTTCCTCAACAAGGTAATATCCTGCTACATATCCTGCACATATATCCTGATAGGATATCCTGGTTAACATACCTGAATTTGATGTGCAGGGCCTCCAGCATTTGCTCCACCTGTACAATGATGCATGCGGTACTGTTGTACTCCATGAAGCCAGGATCAAACAGCTCGAAAGCACCGTTGCCGACCAAGGTGCCATCGCTGAAGCAAAGTCCCGACACTACGAGGGCATGCTCAAGAAGGTCACCCAAGATGCTGAGCTCAAACTTGCCACTGTCCAAATGGATCACGAACAGGCCATGGTTTCTTTCCGAGAAGGAATCAAAGCCTCTGCTATCGTCTCCTTGCTACAAGCTCGCATCAAGATGGCCTACGAGGCCAAGGAGACAGGCCTTGTATGCCCATCCTGGCCGGTTGAATCCTGGGTGGCCAAGCTAAAGGAGCTTGGGGGCAAAGCTGTGCCACTTCCTACTGAAGCCGGAGAATCCTCCAAGTCAGCAGAGGTGGTGGACAAGGCTGGAGATAAGAAGGATGCTGGAGCGGATGCTGGGATGGATGCTGGTGAGGATGCTGCTTAGGATGCTGAAGTTGAGAAGGCAGAGAAGGTTGGAGAAGATGCCGCTGTGTGAGGGCATTCAGGTGGGCAATGATGGATATACGTGCCAAGGCCGGAGCCCACCTTTTTAAATTTGAATGTTGGTCTGTAATCCCCTAAACAATTTACTTTTTCCGCACTTTACCTTTCTGCACCTGAACAATTTACATTTCCTGCATGCTTTTTGAACAATACAACAGTTGGGGGTGGATGGGTCTCGGTTTGAGATGAAACCTTCAACTGTTGGGTAAATATGTTTAAAGACTAATTGTGTTTTTGGTGGATGGATCTCAGTTTGAGATGAAACCAAAAGCACAAACTTTTGCTATGCTAATAATATAACTTTTCTTTTGGCCTTACTATTGTTGTTATTAGGGCACCAATTTTACTTATGAAAACTGTTTTGTTTGAACATTCTTAGGAATATTATGGGAACACATTCTGAGAATATCCTGACAAGTATCCCAAGAGATATCCTGGTCAGGATATAGTCATATATACAACTTAGAAAACTTAAGTCTTTTGAAAAAAGGAGAGATTATACCAAAGAGTCTTAGAGAGTCAATTCCAATCTTCCACCTTAGGAATGTCCCCAGTGCACACTTACAAACTTGGATCCAACCTTTGAATAGTATAATGTATGTCCCCTGTGTATGACACAGAAATGCAAATGTATTCATACTTTGGCTTGATTAAATTCCGAACACCTCGAGGCAAAACCCTTGATATTCTGAAATGAATCCTTAGCATACTGGGGATAAACCCTTAATATCCTGGGGATAAACCCTGATATCCTGGGGATAAACCCTGAGTTTCATGCGCTACAGGCGAGAGTGTATAAACTCCATATCTTAGAAATGTGAAAACCTTTAAACCTTAGAGAGTATGAAAATACCCTTTCATGAGAGAGGGTGATCAATCCTCATATACCTTCAGGATCCATGATATAGCCAACAGTAACGAAATTGTCAGCCACTTTTACATGAACTGGTCCCGCTACCTTGAACTATACCTAGATAACTTGCGCTCCAGGCGAGGTGTTTAAACCCAATTCGAAAGAAAGGTGAATACCTTTAAACCTTTGAAGGGATGAAGATCCCTTAAACGTGAGAGAGGGGGCCAATCCTCTAATCTTTCGATTTATCCTGAGTGCATATCCTGGAGCTATATCCTGAAACATATGCTGCAAAACAACTGTAAACTAAGGTGGGTGTTAGCCTGGCTAACACCCCTCCGATGATTAAGTTAGTAATGGGTTCAAGATAATACACGAATATATTTAAAAGAGATAGAATACATACCATTCTGAGATAGAAATTAAATTCTATTCTTACTTGAAATAGAGCTTTAAGTGTATTGCATTCCAGGATCTCGGTAGCATATCCCCTTCCATATTTTTGAGTCTATATGCTCCTTTCCCTGCTTCTGACTCAACTTCATATGGTCCTTCCCACTTTGGAGCTAGCTTCTGCAAAAGTCAGTAGTTCTCTTGCTTATAAACTAGGACCCATTATCACAAATGATTTCAGCTGGTACCCCAAACCTGGTCAGGATATTCCTCTTTATGAAGGATACTACTTCTTGGTCTCTAACTTGGACAAATGCTTCAGCTTCAACCCACTTAGAGAAATAATCCGTCATTGCTAGCATAAAGACTTTTCCTCCCGGAGCTCTTGGTAACTTCCCTACTATATCCATCCCCCATTTCATGAACGGCCAAGGGGACGCTACAGGATATAGTGGTTCAGCTGGTTGATGTAGTATGTTACTATGCCTTTGACATGCATCACACCTTCGAGCATACTCTGCAGCATCTTTCCTCATCGTTGGCCAATAATATCCTGTCCTTAATACTTTGGAGAACAATGACCTGCCCCCAGTGTGGTTACCACAATCCCCTTCATGTATATCCTGAAGTACTTCTTTGGCTTCAAGACCCTCCAAGCACCTCAAATACGGTCCTGCAAGAGATTTCTTGTATAAAACATTATTTATAATAGTGAATCGTGATACCTTCATCCTAAATGCCTTAGGATTTTCATCTCCGGGGATATATCCTTCCTTGAGATATCTCATGATTGGAGTCATCCAGGATTTAGGATCCTTTTCAGGATACTCTGCTCCAGGATCCTGAATACCCGCTACTTCTTTATCCTGAGGATTCGTTGCAGGATACAAGATATGTAATATTGGTATTTGGGTCCCTTCTGGTATTCTGATCGATGATCCCAGGTTTGCTAAGGCATCTGCTTCAGCATTATCCTCCCTTGGTACCTGTTCAAGTGTAAAAACATCGAAATATCCTGCTAATTTTTTTGAGAATATCGAGGTATTCGATTAATTTCTCACCGTTGACTGCATAGGATCCATTAAAATGATTAGTAATTAACAAGGAGTCAACATATACTTGCAAATTCTTGATACTCATATTCTTAGCCAACTCTAATCCTGCAATTAAAGCCTCATACTCTGCTTCATTATTAGTAGCAGGTGTTTTGGTCAAAAAATACGATGAGGATAATGCAACCAAACTCTCTGTTACGGGGTATGATGCTTGAATTGGTTTATAGCAATAAGGATCACTATGAAAAATAAATAACAAGTGACACGAGGTTTATACGGGGAAAAAGCCCTTGATCAAGAGTTGAACTCCGGCACAAAAAACCCCGGGTGATGGAAACTACCGATCACCACCTCAAATTAAACAAATAATGTGTTACAACTTCGGATGATAGCGAGCTAAATACAAGGATCACTATAGTGTTATGTGTAAAAAGTGTACGAAATTGCTATGTGAATGAACGAGAGCTGTTGTGAGCGGTTGTAAGAGTGTGTGTAGCCAAAAAATAGCAAAAAGTGGTGTCTAATTAGCTCGCTACCCCATTTAAATCTAATAGAAATCTAAATAACAAACTATCCGCAAATGGTGCAAGTCCTCCACGACTCCACAACGTCCATTTCTGACCAAGCACGTGCGGAATAGACTTAGTATATTCTCCCGAAATATCGCCAAGACCAAGTCCCAATTGATATTCCTGCAAAACAGATACGAATTCAAAGTGAACAATCATTAGTATAAGGATCCTTAGGATGATCCATGATCCTGATCCTGAAGCACTTCTGAGGATCACTAACTGACACAGAAGTAAGGATCACCAAATAGGATAATATTTGAGGATCACGGGTCATTTAGAAATCCACCCCTAACAATTTCCCCCAAATATAAGGAGTTATATCGTAAATAAACGAGTTATATTTTTTCGATCTTATCCGCAACAAACTAACGGATAACTAGCCGTTGGAGACGGACTAGCCGTTGCAAACCTGACGTCACTGAAGTGACAATCCTGTAAATCATCATTATAAATAGGAGTTAGAGATAGGATCAATATGCATTTAAATCCGAAGAAACTCCCTTTAAATTCTCAGTCGAAGATCAATCAGGTATCTCTTCTCTTATTTCTCCTTCTCTTACTCTGTTTTTCTTTCTTTACCAACATCAATGATGCTCCGGTCCTCCCCCGCCAAGGATCACCAGAAGGATAGCCCCTTGAAGAGTCAAGGGATTATCAAAGACTCAATACATGAGAGGTGTTGCTTTAACGATGCTCAAATAGATAAGATTCGTCACTGCTTTCCGGCGAATGCCTTTTTCAAACCCTTCGATCCCACTATTCTGAGCGACTTTGTTTCTGAAACATGGGTTGCCTTTCCAGTTACTCCATTCACCATAGGATACACCTATCCTTTTCCAGACTTTACACAATCCTTCTTTTCCCTTACCGGCATCTCTTACATCCAAGCTATGCCGATGATTTGGAGGGTCTTGTATACCCTGGAGAGGATCATAGAGCAGGAAGGGATTGATTTAGGAATGTCAGAGCTGACACAGATGTATGATCTCACGACGTTTGGATCACATCGATATCTGTTTAAGCGAAAACCCGGCGAAGAACACCCCATTTTTAAAGCCACCAAGAATGACACAAATTGGAAACGACGCTTCTTCTTTGTCAGGAGGGATACCATTCCAAACGGAAAGCATTTACCCAGGAAGTGGTCCACCAATAGTAGGACAGAGGATCCTGAGAAGGATCATCAGGTAATCTGGCTCTTGTGAAAGGATCACTAACCCCTTTTTGTCTTGTGTTATGCAGCTATTTCTGTTTCGCACCTCATCACAACACCCGCAACCAAGGATAGGCTTGCTGCTTTTTGGAAGCTTGATCCTGAAATAAGGTCATTCAAGATAGACACCCAAGACTCACAAGAAGTATCCTCAGGTTCCATCACCATGTCAAGTAAGTATCCTGCTTTTTGTATAGTTGAATATTAAAATAAATAGTTATATTGAAATAGGATAAGGATACTTATCTTGCTTTAAATGTGTAGGTGCCGGAAAATCTTCCAAGCCTGCCTCCCAATTCAACACGACCGACCTTGATGTTGTTCGATCCAGGAAGAAGAGGGCCACTACCAGTCCTAGCATCTCCATTCCCAAGGCACCCACTAAAGGAAGGGGTGGCAAGAAGAGGAAAACTTCTGACACAGAGGACCTACAAGGCCTACCACTGATCCGCCACCAGTTCCTTGAATACTTCAATGACGTGAGGATCATCAATTTTGCCTAGGTATCCTACTCATTTGAGGATCATCTGATCTTGAATTGCTTTGTCTTTTTCTTTGCAGAAATTTGCTGAGATTGAAGAGTATGTGGGAAGCGTCGAGGAGCAGGATAAGAAGATTGCTGACCTTTAACAAGTTGCAGTACTTAAGGATCTCAAGATTGCTGATCTTGAAAAGGCCCTTCAAGATGCCAAGACTAAGACGGCTAAAATCCTGATCGACATTGACTATGAGAAGCATGATCTCATAGAAGGTGCAAAGGTCTCTACTGCCATCACAATGTACCAGACAAAACTAAAGATGGCCCAGGAAGCTCAAGATCCTAACTTCGACAGAAGCAGTTGGGATGTTGAGGGCTGGAAAGCGAGGTTGGCTGATCTTGAAGATGATGAAGAGGCTGAGGAGGTTTTGGCGATCGAGGCTGGAGGCAGTGGGAAGGATCAGGTTAAGGATACCGAAGCTGGAGGGGACGAGGATGCAGCGAAGGTGTAGGCTGCACAATTGGGCGATGATGGACATTCCTAGACGTAGCCGGAGCCCAATTTTTAAATTTGGTAGTAGTTTTTTGTGGTTGTGATGTTTTTAAAACAATGATGGTTTGTAATAACTAAACAATAGCTATTAGGGTTAAGGATCATGAATGATCCTTTGGACAATAGGTAGGATTACAACTGGTGGAGGGATCCTCTTTTTGGGGGATGAAGCCATTGTGATCCTGCCATCTTTTTAATTCCTGCACTACCAAGACCTTTAGACAATGGACACCCTTTACCTACCCCAGCGGACGGGCCACGTATTGCTGGTAGATGCTCGGGGTAGGTAATTTTGACAACCTTTGATGGTTAAACTTTTGTTAATAAAATAACCTTAATCTTTTTTGGCTTATCTTGTGTTGATATCCTTGTTGTTGTTTTATTTTTCAATTGTTTTGATTTACACTTGTCTGAGTAAGAAAAGTTGAACAACTTAGATAAAAAACTTAGGATATAATGCAGGATCAAATATCCTATAGTTGAAAAATTCCAAAAAGTGGTATATTTTAAGGATCATGAGTTCAGTTGTCAAAGTATTAGGGTTATTCAAATAATCAATGAATAAAATCAAAATAGTTAAGGATCATACCTGAGGATCCAAGTTAGGATCCTAACTCTTAATATTATTATAACCAGGATAATCACAGAACAAACCTTAGTAAAAGGTAAGGATCAAGGATCCTTGGTTGTTTAACTTTGAAAACCTGAAATAAAACATAACTTGGGACTAAGCCATTACAAGATAAAGGTTAGCAACCGAGGACAAGCCCAAAGGATAACTGGGGACAAGCCCAAGGATCGTGTGTTAACTGGAGTATGGCCCTAACTGGCGACTATCCAAACTTAGTGGCATGAAAATGCCAAAACCTTAGCTAACGTGAAAACGCTAGAAACCTTAAGAACGGATGTATGGTACGTCTACCATTATACGTAGGATCCTAGGTATAGCCAGTACATTGGAATTATCAGCCCCTAAAACGAGTACTGGTCCCACTGCCATGAACTATACCAGGATCATCGTGCGCTACTGGCGAAACTGGGGTTAAACCCAAACAACTGGGGTCAAACCCAAGTAACTGGTTGCTTGTGTGGATAATCATGCTTTTGCTAAGAGTACCTGAACCTTCAAAACTCAAAATCTCGTGAAATGGGGATAAAGGATGCAAGATCCTTATCCTTATGTGAGAAAGTAAGGAAATGAAATAGTTTAAGATTAGAATGTTACCAAAAATGAGGATCATCTGCGCTTTAAGGATCCTTTAAGGATGTTTATCATGTGAGGATCATGGATCCTTATCACATGAAATATCTCTTCAAATGGACAGCATTCCAGGCTCTTGGTAGTAAGTCACCTTCCATTGTTAGCAATCGATATGCCCCCTTTCCTGCCTCAGCTTCAATCAAGTAAGGGCCTTCCCATTTTGGTGCCAACTTTCCATAAGCAGGATTGGTGGTATTCTGAAATGCTTTCCTTAGTACCATATCACAAACTTGGAATTTCCTGATCCTAACATTTTTGTTGTAGGAACCGGCCATTCTTTGCTGATAACTGGCCATCCTTATCCTTGCCAAATCTCTTATTTCTTCTATGGTATCCAGGTCTTGAACCAAGTTCTCATCATTTTCCTCAGGATCACGAATACTGGTTCTAGCAGTTGGAACCACCATTTCTGTAGGGATCACTGATTCTGCCCCAAATACCAAAGAGAATGGAGTTTGGCCTGTAGCATTCTTAGGAGTTGTCCTATCAGCCCAAAGCACATAAGGTAATTCTTCTGCCCATTTCCCCTTCTTGGATCCAATCTTCTTCTTCAAATTATTGATGATGATCTTATTAGAGGATTCTGCCTGACCATTAGCTTGTGGGTGGACTGGTGTTGATGTTATCATCTTAATCCCCCAGCTGTCACAAAAGTTAGTGGTTCTGCCCCCAATGAATTGGGAACCATTATTACATATAATTTCAGAAGGAATACCGAATCTAGTTATAATATTTCTTTTAATGAAGGATATAACTTCCTTTTCTCTGACTTGGGTAAAAGCTTCAGCCTCTATCCACTTGGAGAAGTAATCAGTCATAGCAAGCATGAATACTTTTCCACCAGGTGCCTTAGGGAGCTTACCAACTATATCCATACCCCATCTCATAAATGGCCAAGAGGAGGATATAGGATGCAAAAATTCAGCTGGTTGATGAAGGATATTGCTGTGTCTCTGACAAGGATCACATCTCTTAGTATACTCCACAGCATCTCTCTTCTTAGTTGGCCAGTAGTATCCTGTCCTCAGGATCCTTGAGAATAACGCCCTGCCCCCAGTGTGGTTTCCACAATCTCCTTCATGGAAGTCTTTTAAAACTTCTTGGATTTCAGGATCCTCAATGCATCTTAAGTATGGTCCTGCAAGAGATCGTCTATATAATATATTATTTAAAATTGTGAATTGAGATACCTTAATTTTGAAAGCCCTAGGGTTTTCTCCTGTAGGAATCTCTCCATGTTGTAAGTATCTCATGATTGGGAGGATCCATGATCCTGAATGGGATTGATTATCATCGCTAGGGGTGATTGCAGAATCCTCTCCTATCTCCATAGTCACATGATCCTCGATAGCCGGGGTCAGGATATGGATAATAGGGATCTTGATATCCTCCGGGATCTTCAAGGATGATCCTAAATTGGCTAGTGCATCTGCCTCTGCATTCTCTTCCCTTGGTACCTGTGTCAAACTAAAGGATACAAAAGAGAGTGCCAATTCTTTGACTAACTCCAGATATTTGATTAGCTTTTCCCCTTTAACAACATAGGATCCATTAAAGTGATTAGTGATTAACAAAGAATCTACATGTACCTCAAGATACCTGATCCTCATATGCTTAGCAATTTGCAAGCCAGCTATCAAGGCTTCGTATTCAGCCTCATTGTTAGTGGTTTGGAACTCACAAGCTATAGAGTGGGGTATTATGTCCCCCTGTGGCGATTTTAGTAGTATTCCAAGCCCTGTTCCCTTGATGTTTGAGGATCCATCAGTGTAGAGTATCCAAGGATCCTTGGTCTCTTCTAGCTGCTGGACTTCTAATTCAGCTTCCTTTTGTAAATCACTACTGAAATCTGCCACAAAGTCAGCTAATGCTTGGG
The DNA here is from genome assembly GCA_030545235.1 of Helianthus tuberosus. Taxonomy (NCBI): domain Eukaryota; kingdom Viridiplantae; phylum Streptophyta; class Magnoliopsida; order Asterales; family Asteraceae; genus Helianthus; species Helianthus tuberosus. Next base: position 24,244,865 of record CM060407.1, on the reverse strand, counting down.
ATTTAATGGCTGTCCTGGGCTCATATCTTATATCATATGCACTAAGCTTCACTGCCCACTTAGCCATCCTTCCTGACATTTCAGGTTTCCTGAGGACATTCTTGATTGGAAAATTAGTTTTAACGATAATAACATGAGTTTCAAAATAATGTCTTAATTTGGTAGATGCCATAATTAATGCAAGGATAAGTTTTTCTAAGTGTGAATACCTGGATTCAGCATCAAGTAAACTCTTACTTACATAATAGACAGGATGTTGTGTACCTTCGTGATCCTTAACAAGGACGGCACTTACTGCTTTTGAGGATACCGCAAGATATAAGGATAACACATCTGCTTTTTCTGGTTTCATCAAAGCCGGGGCCGAGGATAGGTAATCCTTAAGAGCTCTTAAGGCACTTTCATGCTTCTCAGTCCACTCGAATTTCTTGTTCTTCCTTAGGATATCATAGAATTCCTTGCACTTTTCTGAGGATTTGGATATGAATCTGTTTAAAGCTGCAATCCTGCCTGTTAATCTTTGAACATCCTTAGCATTGGTAGGGGACTTGATGTTCACTATTGCTTTGATTTGTTCTGGACTGGCTTCAATGCCTCTCTTTGTCACCATATATCCTAAGAATTTACCTGCTTTAACACCAAAGTGACATTTTGAAGGATTAAGCTTCATATTGTATTTATCAAGGATATTGAATGCTTCCTCCAAATCTCTTAGGTGATCCTCGGCCGTTATTGATTTTACCACCATATCGTCTATGTAAACCTCCATAGTTTGTCCAATCTGATCCTTGAACATCATATTCACTAGCCTTTGATAAGTTTCACCTGCATTTCTTAGTCCGAATGGCATAGCAATATAGCAGTATATACCAGTTGGAGTCATGAAGGCTGTATCCTCTTGATCGGATGGTTCCATTTGGATTTGTTGAAATCCAGATGAAGCATCCATAAAAGTTAACAGTTCATGACCCGCAGTTGCATCCACCATGGAGTCAATGTGGGGTAATGGGAAAGGATCCTTGGGACATGCCTTATTTAAATCGGTAAAATCGACACATACCCTCCACTTTCCGTTTTTCTTTTGAACAACAACCACATTGGCCAACCATCTTGGATACTTGACCTCTCTAATCATACCTGTTAGGGGAGGATTTTCTAACAATTAGTGATCCTTATTTGTTATCCTAATTAATGATCCTTACTTCTGTGACAGATAGTGATCCTCAGAAGAGCTTCAGGATCAGGATCATGGATCACTTTAAGGATCCTCGTACTGACGATTGTTTGTGTTTTGTATTACTTCGCAGGAGTAACAAGCTTGACTTGGTCTTGGCAACGGTACTAAGGAATATTCCACGAGTATTTCGCACACGTTTGACTGGAAATGGACGTTATAGAGAATGTGGAAGCTTGGCACGAAAGTCAGATAGTTAGTTATTGTAGTTAACTTCTATTTTTAAAGGAGTGACGAGCTAGAATTAGAACACTTAGCCATTTTCAGCTACACACACTCTCGTATAATCGCTCTCTTGAAGCTCTCGACAAACACTCATTAGTTTTCACTCACTTTTACACATTTCACGATAGTGATCCTTGTACCTAGCTCGTTACTATCCGAAGTTGTAAACATTTCTTGATTTATTTGAGCTTGGTGATCGGTAGTTTCCATCACCCGGGGTTTTTTGTGCCGGAGATCAACTCTTGATCAAGGGCTTTTTCCCCGTATAAATCCTTGTGTCATTTGTGCAATTTACATTAAAGTGATCCTTGTCATTGTTCTACATTATAAGCATCATACCCCGTAACAGAGAGTTTGGTTGCATTATCCTCATTAGATTTTTTGACCAAAACAGTTTGGCACCCACCGTGGGGCAATTGGTGCTTCACTCTTAGAAAAATTCGTATTTCTGTGCTCATTTCAGTTCACTACAACCAAGCAAATGGCTTCCTCAGCGAAGAATGCTTCAAATTTGATGCCCTCATTCACTTCTTCACAAGGCGTTCCCCCTTGCCTCCACCACCTTCTGGATCCCAGAAGAATGCTGAGAATGCTGCGAAGAAACCAACTCCTATTTTCTCAAAACCTCCAACTTCTTCTGCTTCTTACACTCCCACTACTAGTGACATGTTTACTTTGATTTTGCAGATGAAGGATCAGATACGGCAACAGGATAAGACCAATGAAAGGATTCTCAAAGAAATCGGAGATCTCAAGAAGCAAAAGAATACGGCAGAGGATCATTCCCCACTGGTGCCAAAATCTTTGAATTTTGATACTCCGGTGATTTCTTCTCAGCCATCAGTGGTTCCAGATGTTCAATATGTGGGTGGACTGAAAGGAGTGCACTACGGAACAACAACAGTGACCCAGGCACCGGGTTCCTATTTCCAGCCAGCGGGATCCTATCCTCAGCATATGGGATCCCTCACGAATTCAGGAGGATATTCAGGAGCGCAGCAAATCCAAGGATCCTCCTTTGTTCCAGGATCATCCCAGGTTCAAGGATCCTCCTTTGTTCCAGGATCATCCCAGGTTCAAGGATCCTCCTTTGTTCCAGGATCATCCCAGGTTCAAGGATCCTCCTTTGTTCCAGGATCGTCCCAGTTTCAGGGATCCTTCCAGATGCCGGGATCCTTGAGGAGTTTGCAAACAGGAAGTTCAGATGTCCATCAGGGAGATTTTATTCCAATGCAGACCAATGCTTCTACTGGTCCCTCGATCATTCCAGAGCCCCAACAATATGGATTAACATCCATTCTTCCTAATTTGAATCCAATGGGAGGTAACACTTTAAATAATTCTTATACTACTAACCATGGTCTTATGCAGGATCCAGGTATCAATCATGCCATGGCCAGAGAATTGCAAAAGCTAAAGGATATGATATCAAGTGTTCCAGGAGTGGTCAAACCTATTCCAGAGATTGCAGATGGGAGCCACAAGATATCTCGTTTTGCACCACCAATCTGTGATGCTGAGATACCCAAGAGGTTCCATGTGCCAACAATGAAGCTGTATGATGGTTCGACGGATCCTGAAGAACACATAGCACAATACAGGGAGAGGATGGAGATCAATCCAATCCCAGAAAGGTTAAAGGAAGCATGCCTGTGCAAGGGATTCGGATCCACTCTTACTGGATCAGCTCTCAAATGGCTGCTAAGTCTTCCCCCCTACTCTATTACCTCATTTGCTAATCTAGTTAACCTGTTTAATAATAAGTTTTCTTGTAGTAGAAAATTTGAACGATTAACTAGTGATCTATATAGGATAACCCAGGGTCATAATGAATCATTAAGGGATTACATTACCAAATTCATTAGACATTCCCAACTTAGATATAGCCACGGCTGTTGAGGCCTTTAAAATGGGATTGCTTAGGGATTCGTCGTTCTATGATGATCTTGTTATGACACCATGCAGGAACTTAGATGAGGTAAGAACCCGAGCACTTAGGTTCATTCGGCTAGAGGATGACAAGAGGATCCAGGAGAGGTTAGCAGGATCCTCAAAGCAAGATAAGCAAGGATCCTCATTCAGGAACGACAAGTTCAGATCCTACAACAGATCTGATAACCAGAACGTGCATTCTGTTGATCAAGAAGAGGATGATGAGGATTATCCTCCAATTTCTGAATATTCTTTTTCTGTTGATAATAATGAACTAATCCTTGCGATGCAGAATCTAGGTGATAAAGCTAGATGGCCCAGAAAAAATGATAGGCCAGTTGCAACTAAGGATAAATCAAAGTGGTGTGCATACCATGAAGATTTTGGGCATCTCACAGAAGAATGCATTGCACTAAGAAAGGAAATTGGATACTTGTTGAGCAAGGGGCATCTAAAAGAATTGTTGGGAAGAAAAAAGTCAAGGACTCAGGATCCTGAAAGGATCCCTGAGAAGGCTCCAGCCCCTCCAGCAGACGCACAAGTAATAAACTTTATTTCTGGAGGATCAGACATTTGTGGCACATCCTTCTCAGCAGCTAAAAGGCATGCAAAGGAAACTAAAATGGATAATGGAGAAAGACCTGTTCGAACATCAAGTGTCTCCGAAGGAAAAGTCATAACCTTTGATGAGGATGATCGTGTTGATATCCAGGATCCTCATCACGATGGCTTAGTTATTACTCTTTTCATTTCTAACCATTTTGTCCGCAGGATCCTTATAGACGGAGGAAGTTCAGTGAACATTATCCAGCTTGATGTTCTAAAGAAGATGAGTATCCCTGAATCAGATATTATACCAAGATCCTCCGTGCTCGTGGGATTTAGTGGCGAAACTAAGAATACCCTGGGGGACATTAAACTCCCAATATACATCGAAGGCCTACACTCATAACAAAAATTTTGTGTTATTGACTGTTTATCTTGTTGTAATGTTATCCTTGGCAGGCCCTGGATACACGATATGAAGGCAGTCCCATCTACCTACCATCAATGTGTGAAGCTCCCTAGTCCTTGGGGAATAGTGAAGATTGATAGTGATCAGCAGGAGGCTAAGAATTGCTATACTTCATCGATGAAACCAGCCTCGAAGTCAAGGGAGCAATAGCAATCAAAGTATCCTCCAAGGGATGTCTTGGAGGCAAGAGAGCAGGATGTGGTAGAAGTCCTCATGGATCCTGATGATCCTGAATCCAAAATCTATATCGGATCAGGGATCCTTGGCAATATGAAGGAAGACCTTATATCCTTCCTCAAAAGGAGAAAGACTACCTTTGCATGGAAACACGAAGACATGACTGGTATATCTAAAGATGTAATCACTCACAAACTTGGCATTGATAGGTCCTTCAAACCAATCCATCAAAGGAGAAGGAAGTTTGCACCGGAAAGGAATGCCATTATCCAAGAAGAGGTAGAGAAATTGCTCCGGGAAGGTATGATTAGAGAGGTCAAGTATCCAAGATGGTTGGCCAATGTGGTTGTTGTTCAAAAGAAAAACGGAAAGTGGAGGGTATGTGTCGATTTCACCGATTTAAATAAGGCATGTCCCAAGGATCCTTTCCCATTACCCCACATTGACTCCATGGTGGATGCAACTGCGGGTCATGAACTGTTAACTTTTATGGATGCTTCATCTGGATTTCAACAAATCCAAATGGAACCATCCGACCAAGAGGATACAGCCTTCATGACTCCAACTGGTATATACTGCTATATTGCTATGCCGTTTGGACTAAGAAATGCAGGTGCAACATATCAAAGGCTGGTGAATATGATGTTCAAGGATCAGATTGGACAAACTATGGAGGTTTACATAGATGATATGGTGGTAAAATCCATAAAAGCTGAGGATCACCTAAGGGACTTGGAGGAAGCATTCGATATCCCTGACAAATATAACATGAAACTTAATCCTTCAAAATGTCACTTTGGTGTTAAAGCAGGTAAATTCTTAGGATATATGGTGACGAAGAGAGGCATTGAAGCTAGCCTGGAACAAATCAAAGCAATAGTGAACATCAAATCTCCGGCCAATGCTAAGGATGTTCAAAGGCTAACAGGCAGGATAGCAGCTTTGAACAGATTTATATCCAAATCCTCAGAGAAGTGTAAAGAATTCTATGATATCCTAAGGAAGAACAAGAAATTTGAGTGGACTGAGAAGCATGAAAATGCTTTAAGAGCCCTGAAAGATTACCTATCCTCAGCCCCGGCCTTGATTAAACCAGAAAAAGGCGATGTGCTATCCTTGTATCTTGCCGTATCCTCAAAAGCAGTAAGTGCGGTCCTTGTTAAGGATCATGAAGGTACACAACATCCTGTCTATTATGTAAGTAAAAGTTTACTTGATACCGAATCCAGGTATTCACACCTTGAAAAGCTTATTCTTGCATTAATTATGGCATCTACTAAGTTGAGACATTATTTTGAAACTCATGTTATTGTTGTTAAAACTAATTTTCCAATTAAGAATGTCCTCAGGAAGCCAGAGATGTCAGGAAGGATGGCTAAGTGGGCAGTGAAGCTAAGTGCATATGATATAAGATATGAGCCTAGGACAGCCATCAAATCCCAAGCATTAGCTGACTTTGTGGCTGATTTCAGTAGTGATTTACAAAAAGAAGCTGAGTTAGAAGTCCAGCAGCTAGAGGAGACCAAGGATCCTTGGATACTCTATACTGATGGATCCTCAAATGTCAAAGGCACAGGGCTGGGAATACTACTAAAATCGCCACAGGGGGACATAATACCCCACTCTATAGCTTGTGAGTTTCAAACCACTAACAATGAGGCTGAATATGAAGCCTTAATTGCTGGTTTGCAAATTGCAAAGCATATGGGGATCAGGTATCTTGAGGTACATGTAGATTCATTGTTAATTACAAACCACTTTAATGGATCCTATGCTGTTAAAGGTGAAAAGCTAACCAAATATTTAAAGATAGTCAAAAATTTGGCACTCTCCTTTGTTTCCTTTAGTTTGACTCAGGTACCAAGGGAAGAAAATACAGAAGCTGATGCATTGGCTAACTTAGGATCATCTTTGAAGATCCCTGAGGATATCAGGATCCCTATTATCCATATCCTGACCCCGGCTATCGAGGATCATGCGGCTATGGAGATATGAAATGATTCTGCAATTATCCTTAGTGAGGATACTCAATCCCATTCAGGATCAGGATCATGGATCTCACCAATTATGAGATACTTACAACATGGAGAGATTCCTACAGGAGAAAACCCTAGGGCTTTCAAATCCAAGGTATCTCAATTCACAATTTTAAATAATATGTTGTATAGACGATCTCTTGCAGGACCATACTTGAGATGCATTGAGGATCCTGAAATCCAAGAAGTTTTAAAAGACTTCCATGAAGGAGATTGTGGAAACCACACTGGGGGCAGGGCATTATTCTCAAGGATCCTGAGGACAGGATACTACTGGCCAACCATGAAAAGAGATGCTGTGGACTATGCTAAGAGATGTGATCCTTGTCAGAGATACAGCAATATCCTTCATCAACCAGCTGAATTATTGCATCCTATATCCTCCTCTTGGCCATTTATGATATGGGGTATAGATATAGTTGGTAAGCTCCCTAAGGCACCTGGTGGAAAAGTGTTCATGCTCGCTATGACTGATTACTTCTCCAAGTGGATAGAGGCTGAAGCTTTTGCCCAAGTCAGAGAAAAGGAAGTTATATCCTTCATTAAAAGAAATATTATAACTAGATTTGGAATTCCTTCTGAAATTATATGTGATAATGGTTCCCAATTTATTGGGGGCAGAACCACTAACTTTTGTGACAGCTGGGGGATTAAGATGATAACATCAACACCAGTCCACCCACAAGCTAATGGTCAAGCAGAATCATCCAACAAGATCATCATCAACAATTTGAAGAAGAAGCTTGGATCCAAGAAAGGGAAATGGGCAGAAGAACTACCCTATGTGCTTTGGGCTGATAGGACAACCCCTAAGAATGCTACTGGTCAAACGCCATTCTCTTTGGTATTCGGGGCAGAATCAGTGATCCCAACAGAAATGGTGGTTCCAACTGCTAGAACAAGTACTCGTGATCCTGAAGAAAATGATGAGAACTTGGCTCAAGACCTGGATACTATTGAAGAAATCAGGGATATGGCTAGGATAAGGATGGCCAGTTATCAACAAAGAATGGCTGGTGCTTACAACAAAAATGTCAGGATCAGGAAGTTTCAAATTGGAGATATGGTGTTGAGGAAAGCATTTCAGAATACCACCAATCCTGCTGACGGAAAATTGGCTCCAAAATGGGAAGGCCCTTATTTGATTGAAGCTGAAGCAGGAAAGGGGGCATATAGATTGCTAACCATGGAAGGTGATTTGCTACCAAGAGCTTGGAATGCTGTCCACTTGAAGAAATATTTCATGTGAGCAGGATCCTCATGGTACAGATGATCCTTACGATAGGGATATCCTTAAAGGATCCTTAAAGTATCGGTGATCCTTACTTTGGTAATATCATAATCTTAGACTATTTCATTTCTTTATTTTCTCATATAAGGATAAGGATCATGTGTCCTCTATCCATCCCTCACGTGATTTTAAGTTTTGAAAGTTCAGGTATCCTTTGCATAACATCGGTTATCTGCAGAAGCAATCCGTTCCTTGGGTTTAACCCCAGTTATTAGGGCTTGACCCCAGTTCCGCCTGTAGCGCATGTTGATCCTGGTATAGTTCAAGGCAGTGGGACCAGTACTCGCTTTAGGGGCTGATAATTCCATTGTACTGGCTATACCTAGGATCCTACGTATAATGGTAGACGTACCATACATCCGTTCCTAAGGTTTCTAACGTTTTCACGTTAGCTAAGGTTTTGGCATCTTCATGTCACTAAGTTTGGATAGTCGCCAGTTAGGGCCATACTCCAGTTTACATACGATTCTTGGGCTTGTCCCCAGTTATCCTTGGGCTTGTCCCCAGTTATCCTTGGGCTTGTCCCCAGTTGCTAACTCTTATCTTATGTTGGCTTAGTCCCAAGTTATGATCTATTTCAGGTCCTTGAAGATAAGCAACTAGGGATCCTTGATCCTTACTTCTCTCTAAGGTTTATCTTATAGTTATCCTTATTATGGTTAGGATCCTAACTTGGACCCTCAGGTATGATCCTTAACTGTTTTTAATTATATTCATTATTTATTTGAATAACCCTTAAAATTTGACAACTAGACTTGTGATCCTTAAAACATATTGCTTTTTGGGATTCTTTAACTATAGGATATTTGATCATGGATCATGTCCTTAATATTTTCAATATAACTTATTCAAAATTGCTTATTCAATAAATATACATCAACGCAATTGAGAACTAAAGAATCAAAAAGGATAACAACACAAGATAAGCGACAAAAGATTAAGGTTTTATTTATTAACAAAGGATTAACCCTTAAAAGGTTGTCAAAATTACCTACCCGAGCATCTACCAGCAAAACGTGGCCCGTTCGCTGGGGTAGGTAAAGGGTGTCCATGATAATAAGTTCAAGAGTAGTGCAGGAATATAAAGGCGGCAGGATCACAATGGCTTCATCCCCCAAACAGAGGATCCCTCTACCATTTGCAATCCTGCCTATTGTCCAAAGGATCATACATGATCCTTAATCCTAAAAACTATTGTTCAGTACAAACCATTAAATTGTTCAACATCACAACCACAAAAAACTACTACCAAATTTAAAAATTGGGCTCCGGCTGCGTCTAGGAATGTCCATCATCGCCCAATTGTGCAGCCTACACCTTTGCTGCATCCTCTTCCCCTCCAGCTGCGGTATCCTTCACCAGATCCTTCCCACTACTTCCAGCCTCGATCGCCAAAACCTCCTCAGCCTCCTCATCATCCTCAAGATCGGCCAACCTTGCTTTCCAGCCCTCAACGTCCCAGCTGCTTCTATCGAAGTTAGGATCTTGAGCTTCCTGGGCCATCTTTAATTTTGTCTGATACATTGTGATGGCAGCAGAGACCTTAGTATTTTCTATGAGATCATGCTTCTCATAGTCAAGGTCAATCAGAAGTTTAGCCGTCTTAGTCTTGGCATCTTGGAGTTCCTTCTGAAGGTCGGCGATTGCAAGGTCCTTAAGCACTGCAACCTGTTGGAGGTCAGCAATCTTCTTGTCCTGCTCCTCGACGTTCCCCACGTAGTCCTCAATCTCAGCAAATTTCTGCAAAGAAAAGGACAAAGTAGTTCAAGATCAGGTGATCCTCATACGAGTAGGATACCTAGGCAGAATTGGTGATCCTTACATCATTGAAGTATTCAAGGAACTGGTGGCGGATCAGTGGTAGGCCTTGGAGGTCCTCAGTGTCAGAAGTTTTCCTCTTCTTGCCACCCTTTCCTTTAGTGAGTGCCTTGGGAATGGAGATGCTAGGACTGGTAGTGGCCCTCTTCTTCCTGGATCGAACAACATCAAGGTCAGCCGTGTTGAACTGGGATACAGGCTTGGCAGATTTTCTGGCACCTACACATTCAAAGCAAGATAAGTGGCCTAATCCTATTTCAATTTAATTATTCTAATATTCAAACTATAAATCAAGTTGGATACTTACTTGACATGGTGATGGAACCTGAGGATACTTCTTGTGAGTCTTGGGTGTCTATCTTAAATGTCCTTATTTCAGGATCAAGCTTCCAAAAAGCAGCAAGCCTATCCTTGGTTGCGGGTATTGTGATGATGTGTGAAACAGAAATAGCTGCATAACACAAGACAGAAAGGGGTTAGTGATCCTTATACAAAAACAAGACTACCTGGTGATCCTTCTCAGGATCCTCTGGCCTACCATGGGTGGACCATGTCCTTGGTAGATCCTTTCCTTTTAGAATGGTATCCCTCCTGACAAAGAAGAAGCGACGTTTCCAATTTGTGTCGTTCTTGGTGACTTTAAGAAGGGGGTGTTCTCCGCCGGGTTTTCGTTTGAACAAATAACGATGAGAACCAAAGGTATTAAGACCATACAATTGTGTCAGCTCTGACATTCCTAAATCAATGCCTTCCTGCTCGATGATCCTGTCTAGGGTATACAAAACCCTCCAAATCATCGGCATGGCTTGGATGTAAGAAATGCCGGTAAGGGAAAAGAAGGATTGTGTAAATTCTGGGAAAGGATAGGTGTACCCTATGGCAAATGGAGTAACTGGAAAGGCAACCCATGTTTCTGAAACATAGTCGCTCAGAATAGTAGGATCGAAGGGTTTGAAAAAGGCACTCGCCGGAAAGCAGTGACGAATTTTGTCTATCTGAGCATCGTTAAAACAACACCTCTCATGTATCGAGTCTTTGATGATCCCTTGACTCTTCAAGGGACTATCCTTCTGGTGATCCATGGCGGGGGAGGACCGGAGCATCATACTTGAAGAGATGATAGAAAGAAAGAAAAACAGAGTAAGAGAAGGGAAGATAAGAGAAGAGATACCTGATAGATCTTCGACCAAGAATTTAAAGGGAGTTTCTTTGAATTTAAATGCAATCGTTCCTATCTCTATCTCCTATTTATAATCATGATTATGCAGGGTTGTCACTTCTGTGACGTCACGGTTGCAACGGATAGTTCAACAATAACGGCTATATTTACGATAGTTAGTTGCGGATAAGATCAGGAAAACATAACTCGCTCATTTTACATATCACTCCTTATATTTTGGGGGCAATTGTTAGGGTAGGATTTTCTAACAATTAGTGATCCTTATTCGTTATCCTAATTAATGATCCTTACTTCTGTGACAGATAGTGATCCTCAGAAGAGCTTCAGGATCAGGATCATGGATCACTTTAAGGATCCTCGTACTGACGATTGTTTGTGTTTTGTATTACTTCGTGTTAGGGGAGGATTTTCTAACAATTAGTGATCCTTACTTGTTATCCTTATTAATGATCCTTACTTCTGTGACAGATAGTGATCCTCAGAAGAGCTCCAGGATCAGGATCACGGATCACCTTAAGGATCCTCATACTAACGATTGTTTGTTTGATTTTTGTATTACTTCGCAGGAGTAATAAGCATGAATTGGTCTTGGCAACGGTAATAAGGAATATTCCACGGGCATTTCGCACACGATTGACCAAAAATGGACGTTGTGGAGAACGTGGGAGCTTGGCACAAAAGTCGGATAGTTAGTTATTGTAGTTAACTTCTATTTTAAAAGGGGTAACGAGCTAGAATTAGAACACTTAGCAATTTTCAGCTACACACACTCTCATATACTCGCACACTTGAAGCTCTCGACGAACATTCATTCGTTTTCACTCATTTTTACACATTTCACGATAGTGATCCTTGTACCTAGCTCATTACTATCCGAAGTTGTAAACATTTATTCATTTATTTGAGTTTGGTGATCGGTAGTTTCCATCACCCGGGGTTTTTTGTGCCGGAGATCAACTCTTGATCAAGGGCTTTTTCCCCGTATAAATCCTTGTGTCGTTTGTGCAATTTACATTGAAGTGATCCTTGTCATTGTTCTACATTATTAGCATCATACCCCATAACAGAGAGTTTGGTTGCAATATCCTCATCAGATTTTTTGACCAAAACAGTTTGGCGCCCACCGTGGGGCAATTGGTGCTTCATCCTTAGAAAAATTCGCGTTTTTGTGCTCATTTCAGTTCACTACAACCGAGCAAATGGCTTCCTCAGGGAAGAATGCTTCAAATTTGATGCCCTCATTCACTTCTTCACAAGGCGTTCCCCCTTTGCCTCCACCACCTTCTGGATCCCAGAAGAATGCTGAGAATGCTGCGAAGAAACCAACTCCCATTTTCTCAAAACCTCCAACTTCTTCTGCTTCTTACACTCCCACTACTAGTGACATGTTTACTTTGATTTTGCAGATGAAGGATCAGATACGGCAACAGGATAAGACCAATGAAAGGATTCTCAAAGAAATCGGAGATCTCAAGAAACAAAAGAAAACGGCAGAGGATCATTCCCCACTGGTGCCAAAATCTTTGAATTTTGATACTCCGGTGATTACTTCCCAGCCATCAGTGGTTCCAGATGTTCAATATATGGGTGGACCAAAAGGAGTGCACTACGGAACAACAACAGTGACCCAGGCATCAGGTTCATATTTCCAGCCAGCGGGATCCTATCCTCAGCATATGGGATCCCTCACGAATTCAGGAGGATATTCAGGAGCGCAGTAGGTTCAAGGATCCTCATTTGTTCCAGGATCATCCCAGGTTCAAGGATCCTCCTTCGTTCCAGGATTATCCCAGGTTCAAGGATCCTCCTTTGTTCCAGGATCGTCCCAGTTTCCGGGATCCTTCCAGATGCCAGGATCCTTGAGGAGTTTGCAAACAGGAAGTTTAGATGTCCATCAGGGAGATTTTATTCCAATGCAGACCAATGCTTCTACTGGTCCCTCGATCATTCCAGAGCCCCAACAATACGGATTAACATCCAATCTTCCTAATCTGAATCCAATGGGAGGTAACACTTTTAATAATTCTTATACTACTAACCATGGTCTTATGCAGGATCCAGGTATCAATCATGCCATGGCTAGAGAATTTCAAAAGCTAAAGGATATGATATCAAGTGTTCCAGGAGTGGTCAAACCTATCCCAGAGATTGCTGATGGGAGCCACAAGATATCTCATTTTGCACCACCAATCTGTGATGCTGAGATACCCAAGAGGTTCCATGTGCCAACAATGAAGCTGTATGATGGTTCGACGGATCCTGAAGAACACATAGCACAATACAGGGAGAGGATGGAGATCAATCCAATTCCAGAGAGGTTAAAGGAAGCATGCCTGTGCAAGGGATTCGGATCCACTCTTACAGGATCAGCTCTCAAATGGCTGCTAAGTCTTCCTCCCTATTCTATTACCTCATTTGCTAATCTAGTTAACTTGTTTAATAATCAGTTTTCTTGTAGTAGAAAATTTGAACGATTAACTAGTGATCTATATAGGATAACCCAGGGTCATAATGAATCATTAAGGGATTACATTACCAAATTCAGTAAAGAATCCTTAGACATTCCCAACTTAGATATAGCTACGGCTGTTGAGGCCTTTAAAATGGGATTGCTTAGGGATTCGTCGTTCTATGATGATCTTGTTATGACACCATGCAGGAACTTAGATGAGGTAAGAACACGAGCACTTAGTTTCATTCGGCTAGAGGACGACAAGAGGATCCAGGAGAGGTTAGCAGGATCCTCAAAGCAGGATAAGCAAGGATCCTTATTCAGGAACAACAAGTTCAGATCCTACAACAGATCTGATAACCAGAACGTGCATTCTGTTGATCAAGAAGAGGATGATGAGGATTATCCTCCAATTTCTGAATACTGTTTTTGTGTTGATAACAATGAACTAATTCTTGCGATGCAAAACCTAGGTGATAAAGCTAGATGGCCGAGAAAAAATGATAGGCCAGCTGCAACTAAGGATAAATCAAAGTGGTGTGCATACCATGAAGATTTTGGGCATCTCACAGAAGAATGCATTGCACTAAGAAAGGAAATTGGATACTTGTTGAGCAAGGGGCATTTAAAAGAATTGTTGGGAAGAAAAAAGTCAAGGACTCAGGATCCTGAAAGGATCCCTGAGAAGGCTCCAGCCCCTCCAGCAGATGCACAAGTAATAAACTTTATTTCTGGAGGATCAGACATTTGCGGCACATCCTTCTCAGCAGCTAAAAGGCATGCAAAGGAAACTAAAATGGATAATGGAGAAAGACCTGTTCGAACATCAAGTGTCTCCGAAGGAAAAGTCATAACCTTTGATGAGGATGATCGTGTTGATATCCAGGATCCTCATCACGATGGTTTAGTTATTACTCTTTTCATTTCTAACCATTTTGTCCGCAGGATCCTTATAGACGGAGGAAGCTCAGTGAACATTATCCAGCTTGATGTTCTAAAGAAGATGGGTATTCCTGAATCGGACATCATACCAAGATCCTCCGTGCTCGTGGGATTTAGTGGCGAAACTAAGAATACCCTGGGGGACATTAAACTCCCAATATACATTGAAGGCCTACACTCTTATAAAAAATTTTGTGTTATTGACTGTTTATCTTGTTGTAATGTTATCCTTGGCAGGCCTTGGATACACGATATGAAAGCAGTCCCATCTACTTACCATCAATGTGTGAAGCTCCCTAGTCCTTGGGGAATAGTGAAGATTGATAGTGATCAGCAGGAGGCTAAGAATTGCTACACTTCATCGATGAAACCAGCCTCGAAGTCAAGGGAGCAATAGCAATCAAGGTATCCTCCAAGGGATGTCTTGGAGGCAAGAGAGCAGGATGTGGTAGAAATCCTCATGGATCCTGATGATCCTGAATCCAAAATCTATATCGGATCAGGGATCCTTGGCGAAATGAAAGAAGACCTCGTATCCTTCCTCAAAAGGAGAAAGACTACCTTTGCATGGAAACACGAAGACATGACTGGTATATCCAAAGATGTAATCACTCACAAACTCGGGATTGACAGATCCTTCAAACCAATCCATCAAAGGAGAAGAAAGTTTGCACCGGAAAGGAATGCCATTATCCAGGAAGAGGTAGAGAAATTGCTCCGGGCAGGTATGATTAGGGAGGTCAAGTATCCAAGATGGTTGGCCAATGTGGTTGTTGTTCAAAAGAAAAACGGAAAGTGGAGGGTATGTGTCGATTTTACCGATTTAAATAAGGCATGTCCCAAGGATCCTTTCCCATTACCCCACATTGACTCCATGGTGGATGCAACTGCGGGTCATGAACTGTTAACTTTTATGGATGCTTCATCTGGATTCCAACAAATCCAAATGGAACCATCCGACCAAGAGGATACAGCCTTCATGACTCCAACTGGTATATACTGCTATATTGCTATGCCGTTCGGACTAAGAAATGCAGGTGCAACATATCAAAGGCTGGTGAATATGATGTTCAAGGATCAGATTGGACAAACTATGGAGGTTTACATAGATGATATGGTGGTAAAATCCATAAAAGCTGAGGATCACCTAAGGGACTTGGAGGAAGCATTCGATATCCTTGACAAATATAACATGAAACTTAATCCTTCAAAATGTCACTTTGGTGTTAAAGCAGGTAAATTCTTAGGATATATGGTGACAAAGAGAGGCATTGAAGCTAGCCCGGAACAAATCAAAGCAATAGTGAACATCAAATCTCCGGCCAATGCTAAGGATGTTCAAAGGCTAACAGGCAGGATAGCAGCTTTGAACAGATTTATATCCAAATCCTCAGAGAAGTGCAAAGAATTCTATGATATCCTAAGGAAGAACAAGAAATTTGAGTGGACTGAGAAGCATGAAAATGCTTTAAGAGCCCTCAAAGATTACCTATCCTCAGCCCCGGCTTTGATGAAACCAGAAAAAGGCGACGTGCTATCCTTGTATCTTGCAGTATCCTCAAAAGCAGTAAGTGCGGTCCTTGTTAAGGATCATGAAGGTACACAACATCCTGTCTATTATGTAAGTAAAAGTTTACTTGATGCCGAATCCAGGTATTCACACCTTGAAAAGCTTATTCTTGCATTAATTATGGCATCTACTAAGTTAAGACATTATTTTGAAACTCATGTTATTGTTGTTAAAACTAATTTTCCAATTAAGAATGTCCTCAGGAAACCAGAGATGTCAAGAAGGATGGCTAAGTGGGCAGTGAAGTTGAGTGCATATGATATAAGATATGAGCCTAGGACAACCATCAAATCCCAAGCATTAGCTGACTTTGTGGCTGATTTCAGTAGTGATTTACAAAAAGAAGCTGAGTTAGAAGTCCAGCAGCTAGAGGAGACCAAGGATCCTTGGATACTCTATACTGATGGATCCTCAAATGTCAAAGGCACAGGGCTTGGAATACTACTAAAATCGCCACAGGGGGACATAATACCCCACTCTATAGCTTGTGAGTTCCAAACCACTAACAATGAGGCTGAATATGAAGCCCTAATTGCTGGTTTGCAAATTGCTAAGCATATGGGGATCAGGTATCTTGAGGTACATGTAGATTCATTGTTAATTACAAACCACTTTAATGGATCCTACGCTGTTAAAGGTGAAAAGCTAACCAAATATTTAAAGATAGTCAAAAGCTTGGCACTCTCTTTTGTTTCCTTTAGTTTGACGCAGGTACCAAGGGAAGAAAATACAGAGGCTGATGCATTGGCTAACTTGGGATCATCCTTGAAGATCCCGGAGGATATCAAGATCCCTATTATCCATATCCTGACCCCGGCTATCGAGGATCACGAGGCTATGGAGATAGGAAATGATTCTGCAATTATCCTTTGTGAGGATACTCAATCTCATTCAGGATCATGGATCTCACCAATTATGAGATACTTACAACATGGAGAGATTCCTACAGGAGAAAACCCTAGGGCTTTCAAATCTAAGGTATCTCAATTCACAATTTTAAATAGTATGTTGTATAGACGATCTCTTGCAGGACCATACTTGAGATGCATTGAGGATCCTGAAATCCAAGAAGTTTTAAAAGACTTCCAAGAAGGAGATTGTGGAAGCCACACTGGGGGCAGGGCGTTATTCTCAAGGATCCTGAGGACAGGATACTACTGGCCAACCATGAAGAGAGATGCTGTGGAGTATGCTAAGAGATGTGATCCTTGTCAGAGACACAGCAATATCCTTCATCAACCAGCTGAATTATTGCATCCTATATCCTCCTCTTGGCCATTTATGAGATGGGGTATGGATATAGTTGGTAAGCTCCCTAAGGCACCTGGTGGAAAAATATTCATGTTAGCTATGATTGATTACTTCTCCAAGTGGATAGAGGCTGAAGCTTTTGCCCAAGTCAGAGAAAAGGAAGTTATATCCTTCATTAAAAGAAATATTATAACTAGATTTGGAATTCCTTCAGAGATTATATGTGATAATGGTTCCCAATTTATTGGGGGCAGAACCACTAACTTTTGTGACAGCTGGGGGATTAAGATGATAACATCAACACTAGTCCACCCACAAGCTAATGGTCAGGCAGAATCATCCAACAAGATCATCATCAACAATTTGAAGAAGAAGCTTGGATCCAAGAAAGGGAAATGGGCAGAAGAACTACCCTATGTGCTTTGGGCTGATAGGACAACCCCTAAGAATGCTACTGGTCAAACGCCATTCTCTTTGGTATTTGGGGCAGAATCAGTGATCCCAACAGAAATGGTGGTTCCAACTGCTAGAACAAGTACCCGTGATCCTGAGGAGAATGATGAGAACTTGGCTCAAGACCTGGATACTATTGAAGAAATCAGGGATATGGCTAGGATAAGGATGGCCAGTTATCAGCAAAGAATGGCTGGTGCTTACAACAAAAATGTCAGGATCAGGAGGTTTCAAGTTGGAGATATGGTATTAAGGAAAGCATTTCAGAATACCACCAATCCTGCTGATGGAAAATTGGCTCCAAAATGGGAAGGCCCTTATTTGATTGAAGCTGAAGCAGGAAAGGGGGCATATAGATTGCTAACCATGGAAGGTGATTTACTACCAAGAGCTTGGAATGCTGTCTACTTGAAGAAATATTTCATGTGAGCAGGATCCTCATGGCATAGATGATCCTCACGAGAGGAATATCCTTAAAGGATCCTTAAAGTATCAGTGGTCCTTACTTAGGTAATATTCTAAACTTGAACTATTTCATTTATATATTTTCTCATATAAGGATAAGGATCATGTGTCCTTCATCCATCTCTCACGTGAGTTTAAGCTTTGAAAGTTCAGGTACCCTTAGCATAACATTGGTTATCCACAGAAGCAATCCGTTCCTTGGGTTTAACCCCAGTTATTTGGGCTTGACCCCAGTTCCGCCTGTAGCGCATGATGATCCTGGTATAGTTCAAGGCAGTGGGACCAGTACTCGCTTTAGGGGCTGATAATTCCATTGTACTGGCTATGCCTAGGATCCTACGTATAATGGTAGACGTACCATACATCCGTTCCTAAGGTTTCTAACGTTTTCACGTTAGCTAAGGTTTTGGCATTTTCATGTCACTAAGTTTGGATAGTCGCCAGTTAGGGCCATACTCCAGTTTACATACAATCCTTGGGCTTGTCCCCAGTTATCCTTGGGCTCGTCCCCAGTTATCTTTGGGCTTGTCCCCAGTTATCCTTGGGCTTGTCCCCAGTTGCTAACTCTTTTCTTATGTTGGCTTAGTCCCAAGTTATGCTCTATTTCAGGTTCTTGAAGATAGGCAACTAGGGATCCTTGATCCTTACTTTATTCTAAGATTTATCTTATAGTTATCCTTATTATGGTTAGGATCCTAACTTGGATCCTCAGGTATGATCCTTAACTATTAATAATTCTATTTATTATTTATTTGAATAACCCTTATACTTGACAACTGAACTTGTGATTCTTAAACCATATCACTTTTTAGAACTTATCGGTTATGGGATATGTGAACCTTGATCATATCCTAAACTTTTTGGATATCTTTTTTATTTTTTCAAGGCTTGATAAGTATAAACAGAATGAACATTACAACAATTGGAAAGTAAGATATTAAAAAGGATAACAACACAAGATAAGCGACAAAAGGGTAAGATTTTATTTATTAACAAAAGACTAACCCTCAAAAGGTTGTCAAAATTACCTACCCGAGCATCTACCAGCAAAACGTGGCCCGTCCGCTGGGGTAGGTAAAGGGTGTCCATGATAATAAGTTCAAAAGTAGTGCAGGAATATAAAGGCGGCAGGATCACAATGGCTTCATCCCCCAAACAGAGGATCCCTCCACCAATTGCAATCCTGCCTATTGTCCAAAGGATCATACATGATCCTTAATCCTAAAAAACTATTGTTCAAGTACAAACCATCAAATTGTTCGACATCACAACCACAAAAGACCTACTACCAAATTTAAAAATTGGGCTCCGGCTGCGTCTAAGAATGTCCATCATCGCCCAATCATGCAGCCTAAACCTTCGCTGCATTACCACCTCCAGCACCACTTGTTTCACCACCTTCACCCTTGCCTCCAGCTTCAATCGTCAGGATCTCTTCAACCTCCTCAGCCTCTTCATCGTCCAGTTCAGCTAGCCTTGCCTTCCAGCCTTCAACATCCCAGGTGCTCTTGTCAAAAGCAGGATCCTGAGCTTCCAAGGCCATTTGCAGCTTGGTCTTGTACATTGTTATGGCGGCAGAGACTTTGGCGTCTTCGGTGATCTCACGCTTCTCATAGTCAACATTGATCAGCACCTTGGTCGTCTCCTGTTTGGCATTCCGGACTTCCTTCTGAAGATCAGCAATTGCAAGGTCCTTAAGCACTGCAACCTGCTGAAGGTCGACAATCTTCCTATCATGATCCTCAACGTGGCCAACATAATCCTCAATCTCAGAGAATTTCTGCAAAAAGGATAAAAGATAAGGTCAGGACTAAGTGATCCTCAAATCAGCAGGATATATCAGCAGGATATGTCAACAGGATATGCGAGCAGAGACAGTGATCCTTACCTCATTGAAGTACTCGAGGAATTGGTGGCGGATCAGAGGCAGACCCTGCAGATCCTCAGCTTTAGAGGCTTTTCTCTTCTTGATTGCCTTCCCTTTGAGGGGTGCCTTGGGGACCGAAGCTGTCGGACTGGTAGGAGCTTTTCTCTTGGAGGATCTGACAGTAGTGAGATCAGTGACATTGAACTTAGAAGCAGACTTGGTGGATTTTCCAGCACCTACACAACCAAAACAAGATAAGTATCTTTTCTTAATTTATATTTTACTCTTTATTTAAATTTTAAACAAGGATACTTACTTAACATCGTGACAGAGCCTGAGGATACCTCCTGTGAATCTTGGGTTGTTGTCTTGAAAGATCTTATCTCAGGATCAAGTTTCTTGAAAGCAAGGAGCCTCTCCTTAGCAGCAGGGGACAATCTGAGGTGTGAGACGGTGATAGCTGCATAACAAGAAAGCAAAAATATAAGTGATCCTTACATCAAAAGAAAGTTTCTGGTGATCCTTCTCAGGATCCACCACCCTACCATGGGTAGCCCATTTCTTGGGTAGATCCTTTCCATCCTCAATAGAATCTCTCTTGATAAAAAAGAAACGCCGCTTCCAATTAGCATCGTTCTTGGTGGCTTTGAAGATCGGGTGTTCCTCACCGGGTTTACGTTTAAACAAATAGCGATGAGAACCAAAGGTAGTAAGATCATACAGCTCTCCCAGCTCTGACATTCCTAGGTCTATCCCTTCTTGCTCGATGATCCTTTCAAGGGTGTACAAAACCCTCCAAATCATCGGCATGGCTTGAATATAAGAGATGCCGGTTAGGGAAAAGAAAGATTGGGTGAAGGCTGGAAAAGGATATGTATAGCCTATGGTGAACGGAGTAACGGGGAAAGCAACCCACTTGTCGGAGATATGATCACTCAGGGTCCAAAGGTCTAAACTCGGTGTTCGCCGGGAAGCAGTGGCGGATCCTATCGATCTGAGCATCATTGAAACAGCAGCGTTCTTTAATGGAATCTTTGATGATCCCCTGGCTTTTCGGAGGGCTGTTCTTCGGGTGATCCTTGGCTGGGGAATCTCGGAGCAACATCTTTGATGCGATGATGGAAAGAGATGAAAACAGAGCAAGAGAGGAAAGAAGATGAAGAGAGAGAGTACCTGATTGTCTTCGGAATGCAGTTATAAAGGGAGTCTCTCTGAAAATTTAAATGCATTTGATCCTATCTCTATCTCCTATTTATAATCATGATCGTGCAGGGTTGTCACTTCTGTGACGTCACGATTGCAACGGATAGTTCAACAATAACGGCTATATTTACGATAGTTAGTTGCGGATAAGATCAGGAAAACATAACTCGCTCATTTTACATATCACTCCTTATATTTTGGGGGCAATTGTTAGGGGAGGATTTTCTAACAATTAGTGATCCTTACTTGTTATCCTAATTAATGATCCTTACTTCTGTGACAGATAGTGATCCTCAGAAGAGCTTCAGGATCAGGATCACGGATCACCTTAAGGATCCTCATACTAACGATTGTTTGTTTGATTTTTGTATTACTTCGCAGGAGTAATAAGCATGACTTGGTCTTGGCAACGGTACTAAGGAATATTCCACGGGCATTTCGCACACTATTGACCAAAAATGGACGTTGTGGAGAACGTGGGAGCTTGGCACAAAAGTCGGATAGTTAGTTATTGTAGTTAACTTCTATTTTAAAAGGGGTAACGAGCTAGAATTAGAACACTTAGCCATTTTCAGCTACACACACTCTCATATACTCGCACACTTGAAGCTCTCGACGAACATTCATTCGTTTTCACTCATTTTTACACATTTCATGATAGTGATCCTTGCACCTAGCTCGTTACTATCCGAAGTTGTAAACATTTATTCATTTATTTGAGCTTGGTGATCGGTAGTTTCCATCACCCGGGGTTTTTTTGTGCCGGAGATCACTCTTGATCAAGGGCTTTTCCCCGTATAAATCCTTGTGTCGTTTGTGCAATTTACATTGAAGTGATCCTTGTCATTGTTCTACATTATTAGCATCATACCCCATAACAGAGAGTTTGGTTGCAATATCCTCATCAGATTTTTTGACCAAAACACTTCGCAGGAGTAACAAGCTTGACTTGGTCTTGGAAACGGTACTAAGGAATATTCCACGAGTATTTCGCACACGTTTGACTGGAAATGGACGTTATGGAGAATGTGGAAGCTTGGCACGAAAGTCGGATAGTTAGTTATTGTAGTTAACTTCTATTTTTAAAGGAGTGACGAGCTAGAATTAGAACACTTAGCCATTTTCAGCTACACACACTCTCGTATAATCGCTCTCTTGAAGCTCTCGACGAACACTCATTAGTTTTCACTCACTTTTACACATTTCACGATAGTGATCCTTGTACCTAGCTCGTTACTATCCGAAGTTGTAAACATTTCTTGATTTATTTGAGCTTGGTGATCGGTAGTTTCCATCACCCGGGGTTTTTTGTGCCGGAGATCAACTCTTGATCAAGGGCTTTTTCCCCGTATAAATCCTTGTGTCATTTGTGCAATTTACATTAAAGTGATCCTTGTCATTGTTCTACATTATAAGCATCATACCCCGTAACAGAGAGTTTGGTTGCATTATCCTCATCAGATTTTTTGACCAAAACAATACCTGCTCGGAGTAATTTCGCTACCTCCTCCTGGATAATGGCATTTCTTTCTGGTGAAAATTTCCTTCTCCTCTGATGGATTGGTTTGAAGGACCTATCGATGCCAAGTTTGTGAATGATTACATCTTTAGATATGCCTGTCATGTCTTCGTGTTTCCATGCAAAGGTAGTCTTTCTCCTTTTGAGGAAGGATATGAGGTCTTCTTTCATTTCGCCAAGGATCCCTGATCCTATATAAACTATAGATTCAGGATCATCAGGATCCATAAGGATTTCTACTATATCCTGTTCTCTTGCCTCCAAGACATCCCTTGGAGGACACTTTGATTGCTATTGCTCCCTAGACTTTGATGCTGGTTTCATTGATGAGGTGTAGCAGTTCTTAGCCTCTTGCTGATCACTATCAATTTTCACTATTCCCCAAGGACTAGGAAGCTTCACACATTGATGATAAGTGGATGGGACTGCCTTCATATCGTGTATCCAAGGCCTGCCAAGGATCACATTACAACAAGATAAACAGTCAATAACACAAAACTTTTGGTAAGAATGTAGGCCTTCGATATAGATTGGGAGTTTAATGTCCCCCAGAGTATTCTTAGTCTCGCCACTGAATCCCACGAGCACAGAGGATCTTGGTATGATGTCGGATTCAGGGATGTTCATCTTCTTGAGAACATCAAGCTGGATAATGTTCACAGAGCTTCCTCCATCTATAAGGATCCTGCGAACAAAATGGTTAGAAATAAAAAGAGTGATAACCAAACCATCATGATGAGGATCCTGGATGTCAACACGATCATCCTCATCGAAAGTTATAACTTTTCCTTCGGAGACACTGGATGTTCGGATGGGTCTATCTCCATTATCCATCTTGGTTTCCTTCGCATGTCTCTTGGCTGCAGAGAAGGATGTTCCACAAATGTCTGATCCTCCAGATATAAAGTTTATAATTTGTGCATCTGCTGGAGGGGCTGGAGCTTTCTCTGGGATCCTTTCAGGATCCTGAGTCCTTGACTTCTTTCTCCCCAATAATTCTTTTAAGTGCCCCTTGCTCAACAAGTATCAAATTTCTTTTCTCAATGCGATGCATTCTTCTGTGAGATGCCCAAAATCTTCATGGTATGCACACCACTTGGACTTATCTTTAGTTGCAGCTGGTCTATCATTTTTTCTGGGCCATCTAGCTTTATCACCTAAATTCTGCATCGCAAGGATTAGTTCATTGTTATCAACAGAAAAACTATATTCAGAGATTGGAGGATAATCCTCATCATCTTCTTCTTGTTCAACAGCATGCACATTCTGGTTATCAGATTTATTATAGGATCTGAACTTGTTGTTCTTGAATGAGGATCCTTGCTTTTCTTGCTTTGAGGATCCTGCTAACCTCTCCTGGATCCTTTTGTCATCCTCTAGCCGGATGAACCTAAGGGCCCGGGTCCTTACCTCATCTAGGTTCCTGCATGGTGTCATAACAAGATCATCATAGAATAACGAATCCCTAAGCAGTCCCATTTTAAAGGCTTCAACAGCCGTAGCTATATCCAGGTTAGGAATATCTAAGGATTCTTTACTAAATTTAGTGATGTAATCCCTTAATGATTCATTATGACCCTGGGTTATCCTATATAGATCACTAGTTAAACGCTCAAATTTCCTACTATAAGAAAATTGGTTATTAAATAGGTTAACTAGATTAGCAAATGAGGTAATAGAGTAAGGAGGAAGACTTAGCAGCCATTTAAGAGCCGATCCAGTAAGAGTGGATCCAAATCCCTTGCACAGACACGCTTCCTTTAACCTTTCTGGGATGGGGTTGATCTCCATCCTTTCCCTGTATTGAGCTATGTGTTCCTCAGGATCCGTTGAACCATCATATAACTTCATGGTAGGTACATGGAACCTCTTGGGTATCTCAGCATCACAGATTGGTGGTGCAAAACGAGATATCTTGTGGCTCCCATCTGCAATCTCTGGGATAGGCTTGACCACTCCTGGGACACTTGATATCATGTCCTTTAACTTTTGTAATTCTTTGGCCATGGCATGATTGATACCTGTATCCTGCATAAGGCCATGGTTAGTAGTATAAGAATTATTAAAAGTGTTACCTCCCATTGGATTCAAATTAGGAAGAGTGGACGTTAATCCATATTGTTGGGGCTCTGGAATGGCCGATGGACCAGTAGAAGCAACGGTTTGCATTGGAATGAAATCTCCCTGATGGATGTCGGAACTTCCTGATTGCAAACTCCTTAAGGATCCCGGAATCGGGAAGGATCCTTGAAACTGTGAGTATCCTTGGACCTGGGAGGATCCTGGAACATAGGAGGATCCTTGAACTTGGGAGGATCCTTGAACATAGAAGGATCCTTGAACTTGGTAGGATCCTTGAACATAGGAGGATCCTTGAACCTGGGAGGATCCTTGAACCTGGGAAGATCCTTGAACCTGGGAGGATCCTTGAACCTGGGAGGATCCGTGAAATGGCCAGCACCCTTGAATCTGCTGCGCTCCCGAGTATCCTCCTGAGCTTGCAAAGGATCCTATATGCTGAGGATGGGATCCTGATGGTTGAAAGTGTAACCCTGAAGCCTGAGTCATTGCTGATGACCCGTAATGCACTCCTTTTGGTCCTCCAACATATTGAACGTCTGGAACCACTGAAGGCTGAGAAGTTATAACCGGAGTATCAAAATTCAAAGATCTGGGCATTAGTGGGGAATGATCCTCTGCCGATCTCTTTTGTTTCTTGATGTCTCCAATTTCTCTAAGGATCCTTTCATTGGTCTTGTCCTGCTGCTGGATATGCTCCTTCATCTGCAAAATCAGAGTAAACAAGTCACTAGTAGTAGGAGTATAAGAAGCAGAAGAAGTTGGAGGTTTTGAGAAAATGGGAGTTGGTTTCTTCTCGGCATTTTTCTGAGGTCCAGAAGGTGGTGGAGGCAAAGGTGGAATGCCCTGGGATGAGTTGACTGCAGACATCGCACTGGAGGTATTCTTTGATGATGAAGCCATCTGCTCGTATGCAATGAACCGGAATGATCATAAAGATAAGAATTTCTTAGAAATGAAGCACCAATTGCCCCACGGTGGGCGCCAAACTGTTTTGGTCAAAAAATCTGATGAGGATAATGCAACCAAACTCTCTGTTACGGGGTATGATGCTTGAATTGGTTTATAGCAATTAGGATCACTATGAAAAATAAATAACAAGTGACACAAGGTTTATACGGGGAAAAAGCCCTTGATCAAGAGTTGATCTCCGGCACAAAAAACCCCGGGTGATGGAAACTACCGATCACCAACTCAAATTAAACAAATAATGTGTTACAACTTCGGATGATAGCGAGCTAAATACAAGGATCACTATAGTGTTCTGTGTAAAAAGTGTACGAAATTGCTATGTGAATGAACGAGAGCTGTTGTGAGCGGTTGTAAGAGTGTGTGTAGCCAAAAAATAGCAAAAAGTGGTGTCTAATTAGCTCGCTACCCCATTTAAATCTAATAGAAATCTAAATAACAAACTATCCGCAAATGGTGCAAGTCCTCCACGACTCCACAACGTCCATTTCTGACCAAGCACGTGCGGAATAGACTTAGTATATTCTCCAGAAATATCGCCAAGACCAAGTCCCAATTGATATTCCTGCAAAACAGTTACGAATTCAAAGTGAACAATCATTAGTATAAGGATCCTTAGGATGATCCATGATCCTGATCCTGAAGCACTTCTGAGGATCACTAACTGACACAGAAGTAAGGATCACCAAATAGGATAATATTTGAGGATCACGGGTCATTTAGAAATCCACCCCTAACAGCAGGGAACTCACACCTAATAGCCTGGGGTAATATGTCCCCCTGTGGCGATTTTAGTAGTATTCCCAATCCTACTCCTCTTACATTAGATGCACCATCAGTATATAACGTCCAGGATCCTGAAGATTCTCCTAACTGTTGGACTTCTAAGTCTACCTCATCCTGAATGTCACTACTGAAATCAGCCACAAAGTCAGCTAAAGCCTGAGAGTTTATGGCAATTCTAGGTTCATATATTAAATCATAAGCACTCAACTTCACTGACCACTTGGCCATCCTGCCTGACATCTCTGGTTTCCTAAGCACATTTTTGACAGGATAATTTGTTTTAACATGAATCCTATGTGTCTCAAAGTAATGTCTAAGCTTCGTTGATGTCATAACTAATGCTAGTATCAATTTTTCTAAATGAGAATATCTAGTTTCAGCATTTAACAAACTTTTACTAACATAATAAACAGGATATTGCTGACCTTCATGATCCTTTACAAGGACGGCACTTACAGCATTCCTTGATACTGCGAGGTATAGGGATAGTGGTTCACCATTCTCAGGCTTCATCAGTAGAGGTGCAGTTGAAAGATATTGCTTCAAATCCTGCAGGGCTGCTTCATGCTTCTCACCCCATTCAAATTTCTTGTTCTTCTTCAGGATATCATAAAACTCTTTGCATTTCTCTGAGGATCTTGAAATAAATCTGTTTAATGTTGCCACTCTCCCTGTTAATCGTTGAACATCTTTCATATTTGAGGGTGATTTAATATCCAAGATGGCTTTAATCTGCTCCGGGCTCGCCTCTATTCCTCTTTTGGTCACCATATATCCTAGAAATTTTCCTGCCCCCACTCCGAAATGACAATTAGCAGGATTTAGCTTCATGTTATATTGGTCCAGGATATAAAATGCTCCTTTAATATCCTGGAGGTGATCCTGGGCTTTCTTTGATTTTACCACCATATCGTCAATGTATACCTCCATGGTGTCCCCCAGCTTGTCTTTAAACATCATATTTACCAATCTCTGGTATGTTGCACCTGCATTTTTCAAACCAAAAGGCATAGCCGTATAACAATAAATACCTGTTGGTGTCATGAAGGCAATATCCTCCTGGTCAGAAGGTTCCATTTGAATATGCTGAAATCCTGAGGATGCATCCATGAAGGTCAACATTTCATGCCCGGCAGTAACATCCACCATTGCATCAATGTGAGGAAGAGGAAATGGGTCTTTAGGACAAGCCTTGTTCAAGTCTGTGTAGTCTACACAGACTCTCCATTTCCCATTTTTCTTCTGTACCACAACTACGTTTGCTAGCCATCTTGGAAATTTAACTTCTCTGATCATCCTGGACTTCAACAGTCTTTCAACTTCCTCTTGGATAATCGTATTCCGCTCAGGAGCAAATTTCCTTCTTTTTTGTTGAACAGGCTTGAATGATCTGTCAATTCCAAGCTTGTGAGTGATAATGTCTTTGGATATACCTGTCATATCCTCATGCTTCCATGCAAACGTTGACATCCTGCATTTCAAAAAGTTAGTTAACTGCTCTTCAATATCCTGAGAGATATTGGTTCCTACGAGCACCGAGATATCAGGATTATCCTGATCCAAGATAATTTTCTTCACATCCTGCTCCGGATCCTCCACGATATCCTGGGCCCGCATCTTTAATTGCTATGCTGCACTAGGTTTAGTCGAGGATTTCATCGAAGATGAGTAGCATTCTTTCGCCTCCTGTTGATCGCTATCAACCTTGACAACCCCCAAGGGGTTGGGATCTTGATGCATTGGTGATATGTTGATGGCACAGCCTTCATATCGTGAATCCATGGTCTTCCCAGTATGATGTTATAGCAGGATAGAGAATCCATCACACAGAAACGTTGTATCGAGTTGACTCCTTCAACATATACTGGTAACTTTATCTCTCCCACTGTGTTCCTAGCCTCTCCACTGAACCCAACAAGCACGGTGGACTTTGAAGTGATATCCATCGGAGATACATTCATTCTCTTCAGAGTCTCTAGTTGGATTATATTGACGGAGCTGCCATTATTAACCAATATCCTGCGTACAAAATGGTTAGCCACATATAACGTTATTACCAGAGCATCATGATGAGGATCCTGGACAGTATCCCTGTCATCAGCATCAAATGTGATCACTTTGTCAGTTGTGAGGGTAATCACCTGACAGGTTTGTCTCCCCTTTTAGCCTTAGCTTCTTTTGCATGTCTCTTCGCCGCCGAATACGAAGTCCCACAAATGTCGGATCCTCCCGAAATGAAGTTGATTATCTTGGCATCCGCGGGAGGTGAGGCTGCTCGCTCAGGATCCTTCTCAGTATCCTGACCCTTATTCTTCTTTCTTCCTAAGAGATCTTTCAGATACCCCTTGCTTAGAAGATAGCTTATTTCTTTCCTTAGAGCAATGCAATCCTCAGTTACATGTCCGGAGTCTTCGTGGAAGGCACACCATTTTGACTTATCTTTCCAATCGGCTTTTTGTTGATTCTTTCGAGGCCACCTAGCCTTGTCTCCTAAACCCTGCATGGCATACATCAATTCAGGAATGTTAACAGAAAAGCAATATTCAGATAATTCAGGATATTCTTCAGGATCCTCGTCTTCAATAGCGTTCTGTTATGGGTCATTTTCTGAGCGTACATATCTTGATCAATATCCTGCTTTTTATTGTTTATTTGTGGCCAGGATGCTGGACGAGGATATTGCTAACATCTTGGGCGATATCCTGAGGTTGATCGAATTAATCACGTGCAGGTTAAAGACTGGGACTTGCCAATGGTCAAATGGACTTCATCTCCTCAAGACTCGGACGTATTTGTTATGGGAGAGACGTTGAACCCGAAAGACCAGGTCTACAACGTTCGACTGAGGAATATTCGCTGGATCCCGGTTATTTAGGATAGTTTGTTACATTTGTTTTACTATAAATAGATGGGGGCGGATCAGATTAAGGCACAACGAAACTTTCACACACTCTTGAACACTTTTGCTCTCTAATTTTCAGCAGTCACTACACACAAACACTTGTATCCAAATCACATTGTAACACCTAGTTGATTCGCTCTCCATCCTGCACTGTATCCTGATATTTGAAGCAATAGAAGAACAAGGCAGTTGCGATTGTTAGCTCCCGAGGTTTTATGCCGGCGATCTAGATTGATCAAGGGCTTTCCTCGTACATCACGTGTTAACCTTTACTTTTCTGCTCATTGTTTGATCATAGATACAGCTCTATATCTTGAGCCGTATCCTGAAACTGTTTTTATAACTAACTTGATTAACATATTTTCCACACATAATTTTAGCACACTACCTCACTTAACTAATTTGATCACTAAATTTCTTCGGTAATTTTTGACCAAAACAATTTGGCGCCCACCGTGGGGCAAGTGGTGCTACTTTTACTAAAAATCTTTGTGAAATCGTTAATCGGTTTTCTATTTTCAAAACTTTTTGCCACATTGTTTACAATGGCATCAAGATCAAACATGAGCTCCTCCACTATGTCTGCTGCAAGCTCTGCTACTACCGGTTCGGTGCTTCCACCACCTCCTCCAAGGATGCCATTTTCTTCACAACCTCAAGATGTTATCCCTACTCGGAGTGTTCAGGGATCTGCTCCCGTTTTAGCCTCTAATGATGAAATTCTAACTTTATTTGGAAGTGTGCAGGAACAAATGAGGCAGCAACAGGAAACTAACCAAATGCTGTTAAGAGAAATACAACTCTTAAAAGCTAGCTCGAGTAGACCTGCTGAAGAAACTGTCACTCCTATACAGCCCAGGGCTTTGAACTTCAGTTCCGCAGTTTACACTGAGGATAACAGGGGGAATATCGTCCCAAGCCATTCTCAAAATCATACCCCTGAGATACCCTCCTCGGTCAGGATGTCAACTGCGAGGAGTTCAGGATATGCTTCAGGATATGGCCAAAATCATCAGACCGGTAATGTGTCAAATAATAATATTCTTGCTACTAACAACAATGGCTCTTTGCAGGATGCAGGTATGACGTCAACATTTACCAGGGAGCTCCAGAAATTGAAGGACATGATATCCAGTGTACCTGGAGTGGTCCAGCCAATTCCAGAAGTATCCTAAGACAGCCACAGGATATCCCGCTTTGCATATCCTATCTGTGATGCTGAAATCCCAAAAAGATTTTAGACTCCCAACATGAAGCTGTATGATGGGACTACGGATCCTGAAGAGCATATTGCCCAGTATAGGGAAAGAATGGAGATTAACCCTATCCCTCCGGAGCTCAAGGAAGCATGCTTGTGCAAGGGTTTTGGATCTACCCTGATAGGATCAGCCTTAAAATGGCTATTAAATGTTCCTCCTCATTCAATTACTTCGTTTGCTCATTTGGTTAATTTATTTAATAGTCAGTTTTCTTGCAGCCGGAGTTTTGAGAAACTAACCAGTGATCTTTACAGGATAACTCAAGGGCCTCAGGAATCCTTGAGGGATTATGTGAACAAATTTAGTCAAGAATCCTTGGATATCCCACATCTTGATGTTGCAACAGCTGTGCAAGCTTTTAAGATGGGGTTACAAAAGGATTCTCAGTTTTATCAGGATCTTGTAATGAATCCCTGCAGGAATCTCGACGAAGCTCGTAACAGGGCTTTGAGATATATCCGTTTGGAAGATGACAAGAAGATGCAGGAGAGGATGAATTCTACCTCAACCTATGAATCAACTAACAGGAAATCAGAATCCTCATATAAGCCATATTGCTCCAAGCCATATGGCAGAAATGATAACAAGAAAGTGAATGTTGTTGAAGACGAGGATCCTGAAGAATATCCTGACTTATCTGAATACTGCTTTTCTGTTAATATACCTGAGTTAATGTATGCTATGCAGGGTTTAGGGGACAAAGCTAGGTGGCCTCGAAAGAACCAGCAGAAAGCTGATTGGAAGGATAAATCCAAATGGTGTGCCTTCCATGAAGACTTCGGACATATGACCGAGGATTGCATTGCTTTAAGGAAAGAAATAAGTTACCTGTTAAGCAAAGGGTATCTGAAGGACTTGCTGGGAAGAAAGAAGAATAAAGGGCAGAATCCCGAGAAGGATCCTGAACGAGCAGCATCACCCCCAGCAGATGCCAAGATAATTAACTTTATTTCAGGAGGATCCGACATTTGTGGGACTTCATATTCAGCGGCTAAGAGACATGCAAAGGAAGCTAAGAGTAAAAGGGGAGACAAACCAGTCAGGATGACTACCCTCACAACTGATAAAGTGATCACTTTCGATAGTAATGACAGGGATACTATTCAGGATCCTCACCATGATGCTTTGGTAATAACTTTATATGTGGCTAACCATTTTGTACACAGGATATTGGTGGACAACGGTAGTTTTGTCAATATAATTCAGCTGGAAACATTGAAAAGGATGAATGTA
Organism: Helianthus tuberosus; assembly: GCA_030545235.1. Classification (NCBI taxonomy): domain Eukaryota; kingdom Viridiplantae; phylum Streptophyta; class Magnoliopsida; order Asterales; family Asteraceae; genus Helianthus; species Helianthus tuberosus. Next base: position 24,213,007 of record CM060407.1, on the reverse strand, counting down.
TCTCCGATGGACATTACTTCGAAGTCCACTGTGCTCGTTGGTTTCAGTGGAGAAGCTAGAAATACCGTAGGAGAGATAAAGTTACCAGTATATGTTGAAGGGGTCAACTCGATACAACGCTTCTGTGTGATGGACTCCTTATCCTGCTATAACATCATACTAGGCAGGCCATGGATCCATGACATAAAGGTTGTGCCTTTGACTTATCACCAATGCATCAAGATTCCAACCCCTTGGGGGGGTCGTCAAAGTTGATAGTGATCAGCAGGATGCGAATGAATGCTACACATCCTCAATGAAATCCTCGACCAAGCCTAATCCAGCATAGCAATTAAAGATGCGGGCCCGGGATACCTTGGAAGCTTCGGAGCAGGATGTGAAGAAAGTTATCCTGGATCAGGATAATCCTGATATCTCGGTGCTCGTAGGAACCAATATCCCTCGGGATATTGAAAAACAATTAACTGACTTTTTGAAGTGCAGGATGTCAACGTTTGCGTGGAGGCATGAGGATATGACAGGTATATCCAAAGACATTATTACTCACAAGCTTGGAATTGACAGGTCGTTCAAGCCTGTTCAGCAAAAAAGAAGGAAGTTTGCTCCTGAGCGGAATATAATCATCCAAGAGGAAGTTGAAAGATTGTTAAAGTCCAAAATGATAAGAGAAGTCAAGTTCCCAAGATGGTTGGCGAATGTGGTCGTAGTGCAGAAGAAAAATGGGAAATGGAGAGTCTGTGTAGATTACACAGACTTGAATAAGGCTTGTCCTAAAGACCCGTTCCCCCTTCCTCATATCGATGCAATGGTGGATGCTACTGCTAGGCATGAAATGTTAACGTTCATGGACACATCCTCAGGATTTCAGCAGATTCAAATGGAGCCTTCGGACCAGGAGGATACTGCTTTCATGACACCAGCAGGTATTTATTGCTATACTGCTATGCCTTTCGGTTTGAAAAATGCAGGTGCAACATACCAGAGATTGGTGAACATGATGTTCAAAGATAAGCTGGGGGACACCATGGAGGTGTATATTGACGATATGGTGGTGAAATCTAAAAAGGCTGAGGATCACCTCCAGCATATCAAGGGAGCATTTGATATTCTGGATCAGTATAACATGAAGCTGAATCCTGCTAAGTGCCATTTCGGAGTGGGGGTAGGAAAGTTTTTAGGATATATGGTGACGAAAAGGGGGATAGAGGCAAGCCCGGAGCAGATTAAAGCTATCCTGGATATAAAATCACCCTCGAATATGAAGGACGTTCAACGGTTAACAGGCCGAGTAGCAGCTTTGAACAGATTTATTTCAAGATACTCGGAAAAATGCAAGGAATTCTATGATATCCTCAAGAAGAATAAGAAATTTGAATGGGGAGCAAAGCATGAAGCAGCCTTGCAGGATTTGAAGCGATATCTCTCAACTGAACCTCTATTGATGAAACCTGAAAATGGTGAACCACTATCCCTATACCTCACTGTATCAGGGAATGCTGTAAGTGCCGTTCTTATAAAGGACCATGAAGGTCAGCAATATCCTGTTTATTATGTTAGTAAAAGTTTGTTAGATGCTGAAACTAGGTATTCTCATTTAGAAAAATTGATACTAGCATTAGTTATGGCATCAACGAAGCTTAGACATTACTTTGAGACACATAGAATTCATGTTAAAACAAATTATCCTGTAAAAAATGTGCTTAGGAAACCAGAAATATCAGGCAGGATGGCCAAGTGGTCAGTAAAGTTAAGTGCTTATGATTTAGTATATGAACCTAGAAATGCCATAAAGTCTCAGGCTTTAGCTGACTTTGTGGCTGATTTCAGTAGTGACATTCAGGATGAGGTAGACCTAGAAGTTCAACAGTTAGGAGAATCCTCAGGATCCTGGACATTATATACTGATGGTGCATCTAATGTAAGAGGAGTAGGATTGGGAATACTACTAAAATCGCCACAGGGGGACATATTACCCCAGGCTATTAGGTGTGAATTCCCTGCTACTAATAATGAAGCAGAGTATGAGGCTTTAATTGCAGGATTAGAGTTGGCTAAGAATATGAGTATCAAGAATTTGCAAGTATATGTTGACTCCTTGTTAATTACTAAGCATTTTAATGGATCCTATGCAGTTAAGGGTGAGAAATTAATCGAATATCTTGATATTCTCAAAAAATTAGCAGGATATTTCGATGTTTTTACACTTGAACAGGTACCAAGGGAGGATAATGCTGAAGCAGATGCCTTAGCAAATTTGGGATCATCGATCAGGATACTAGAAGGGACCCAAATACCAATATTACATGTCCTATATCCTGCAACGTATCCTCAGGATAAAGAAGTATCGGGTATTCAAGATCCTGGAGCAGAGTATCCTGAAAAGGATCCTAAATCCTGGACGGCTCCAATCGTGAGATATCTCAAGGAAGGACACATCCCCGGAAATGAAAATCCTAAGGCATTTAGGATGAAGGTATCACGATTCACTATTATAAATAATGTTTTATACAAGAAATCTCTTGCAGGACCGTATTTGAGGTGCTTGGAGGATCCTGAAGCAAAAGAAGTACTTCAAGATATACATGAAGGGGATTGTGGTAACCATACTGGGGGCAAATCATTATTCTCAAAAGTATTAAGGACAGGATATTATTGGCCGACAATGAGGAAAGACGCCACAGAATATGTTCGAAGATGTGATGCATGTCAAAGACATAGTAACATACTGCATCAGCCTGCTGAACCATTATATCCTATTGTTTCCCCATGGCCATTTATGAAGTGGGGTATGGATATAGTGGGAAAGCTTCCAAAGGCTCCAGGAGGGAAGGTTTTTATGTTGGCAATGACAGATTATTTCTCCAAATGGGTTGAAGCCGATGCATTTGTCCAAGTCAGGGATCAAGAAGTGGTGTCCTTCATAAAGAGAAATATCTTGACCAGATTCGGAGTACCAGCCGAGATAATCTGTGACAATGGTTCTCAGTTTATAAGTAAGAGGACTACTGACTTTTGCAAGAGTTGGGGAATCAAAATCATTATGTCTACTCCGGTACATCCTCAAGCAAATGGACAAGCTGAATCCTCAAACAAGATAATTGTCAACAACTTGAAGAAAAGATTAGGGGCCAAGAAAGGAAGATGGGCAGAAGAATTACCCTTTGTTTTGTGGGCTGATAGAACGACGGTAAAAAAATGCAACTCGTCAAACCCCGTTTTCCTTAGTATTTGGAGCAGAAGCAGTGATCCCGACAGAAATGGTGATACCCACAGCAAGATCCAACCTCCGGAATCCTGAGCAGAATCCTGAAGTCCTATGCCAGGAGCTGGATACTATTGATGAAACAAGAGATGCAGCACGGCTAAGAATGGTGGCATATCAACAAAGGATATCCAGAACATACAACAAGAATATAAGGATTAGAAGGTTTAGAGTTGGAGATTGGGTGTTAAGAAAAGCCTTTCAGAATACTACCAATCTTGCTGATGGAAAGCTGGCTCCGAAATGGGAAGGACCATATGAGATTGTATCAGAATCAGGAAAAGGTGCATACCGACTCAAGGATATGGAGGGGGATATGCTACCAAGATCCTGGAATGCAATACACTTAAAGCTCTATTTCAAGTAAGAATAGAATTTAATTTCTATCTCAGAATGGTATGTATTCTATCTCTTTTAAATATATTTGTTTATTATCTTGAACCCGGTACTGACTTAAGCATCGGAGGGGTGCTAGCTAAGCTAACACCCACCTTAGTTTAAGGATGTTTTGCAGTATATGCTCCAGGATATAGCTCCAGGATGCTCACTCAGGATACTTCGGAAGATTAGAGGATTGGCCCCCTCTCTCACGTATAAGGGATCCTGATCCCTTCACAGGTTTGAAGGTATTCACCTTTCTTCCGAATTGGGTTTATACACTCCGCCTGGAGCGCAAGTTATTCGGGAATAGTTCAAGGTGGCGGGACCAGTCCATGTAAAAGTGGCTGACAATTTCGTTACTATTGGCTATATCCTGAATCCTAAAGGTATATGAGGATTGATCACCCTCTCTCACGAAAGGGTATTTTCATACTCTCTAGGGTTTAAAGGTTTTCACCTTTCTAAGCCTTGGAGTTTGTACACTCCCGCCTATAGCGCACGAAAATTTGGGATTTCCCCCAGGATACGAGGGATTTATCTCCAGTACATTCTTGGGTTTTACCCCTGTAACATGAAAAATTGTCTATACAACGGGAACTGAAATCCAGAAGATTTCTAAGTATTTGAAGGCATTGTACACAGGGGACATTCCTACTAAGGCAATGATGTAAAGCTCAAAGGATAAGGCTCGGAACTAATGCACTAAGTGTCTCAGACAGGGGACATCTTCATTGGAAAAGTTGCAAAGGGATTGAGGTTTGATAATAGGGTTACACCCTATTCCTGGTATGATCTTTCCTTTGTAAACATCGTTTAAGTTTTTAACAATACTATGTTTGGTAAAAGGTTAAACATCCTGATTAGGATAAATTCTCGGGATATATTCTCAAAATATATTTTCAAAATACTTTTCAGGATATTTGATTAAGATATATGAAACTGGTACTAGTTTGAAACTTTAATTAAGTTAGTATCGTCATAATAGGTTTGAAAATGGACTATCTTTTAATTTATCACTGACTATTCCTGTTGATTGAATTAATAAGAGTTTTGGTAATTTATCACTGACTATATTTTGCAAAACTAAGCTCTATAATAAGAAAAACGAAAGATGAAATTACTGGAAATAAACGGTACTAGCAGATAACCAAAGGCTTCATCCTGAAACCCAGGACCCATCCGCCTTCGGTTATCAAATTGTTCTAATGCAGGAAATAAAAATTGTTCATAAGACATAAAATTGTTCAGACAGAAGGAAATGAATTTTAGGGGGCAGTGCCTTCTTTGTTCGCGGTAATTTCAGCAACATCCGTCTCAGAATCCACCTCAGTATCCCTCTCAGCATCGTTAGCTTTTTCAGCTACTTTGGAAGATCCTTCGGCAGCTGGTGTGGTGGAAATGCCTCCAAGATTCTTTAGCTTCGTTTCCCAGGCACCAACGTCCCAAGAAGGGCATTCGAAACCTAGTGTTTTGGCTTCATGGGCCATCTTCAGCCTGGCCTGGAGGAGAGAAGTGCCGACGAAACTCTTGAGGCTATCCCGGTAGCTGATCATATCTCGTTCATGTTGCGCATGGGCAGCTTCAAGATCGGCTTGGGCTTGAAGAGTAACTTTGTTGAGAGCAGTCTGATGTTCTTGAGTCATAGCCTTGAACTTCTCCTCGTAATGACGAGATTTAGCGGCTGCAATCATGCCTTGGTCGGAGATCGTGACTTCAGCTTTCTTTAATTTGGATTCAAGCGTCTTGTTGAGCCCGCAGGATTCTTGATACAGATGTACCAGACGTTCAAGACCCTGCAAAAGTAAGAGGACAGGTATTAATATTGATAAATCTTTGTAAATGATGTAAGCTGCAGGGTGTGGTTTGAGAATACTAACCTGGTTAAGAAAGGAAGTCATAAACCCGCTAGCTTCAATGAACCCGTGCTTCTCATAGGGAAAAGTGTCAGAAATGACGGGGGAATCTGGCTCTTTCCTTTTACGGGAGCTTGAACTCCGGGGCTTGGTAGCTGGCGAAGGTTTGGCAATGACAATGGCTTTGCAACCACTGGGTTTGGATGAGGCTGTGGCCCTGGGACTAGGTTCCTTCTTGACCTGAACTTGATCAGAATAACTGTCCAACTCGTCAAGGTCAAAGACTTCAGGGATCTTGGCCGGTGCTGCATAAAGGAAAAAGTTTTGCATTATTACTACTTTTCATTCTATTATGCTATACTAACTAATTATTTTAAAAGTAATCCTTACCAGACATTTCGGATGATGAGTATTGACTGGAACTCGGGACGTGTGTGGTGAAACTCCTGTCTATTGCAGGTAATTGGTAAACGGTCTTAATTCTTTTCTCTGATTCTGCAATAGGGGGAGCTACTTCCTTGAAATTTACTGCAAAGGAATCAAAAAGAAGGATATTAGGAAAAGATAAAAATTTAAAGGTACGTGTGAACGTTCGCAATCCTACCGGTGGTTAACCACTCCACCGGAAGGTTTGCACCCTCATCAATGGAGTCTCGTTTGACAAAGAAGAATTTGTGTTGCCATCCATCTTCGTTTTTGGTGGCTTTAAGAATAAGGGGTTTGCTAGAAGTCGAGAAAAGCAAAAACCGGCTAGAGCCATGGGATCGGAGGCGATAAGCAATGGGCAGATCCTCGATGCAGAGGTCGGGGCAGTGAAGGTTTTTGATTTGGTTAAGTACGATTAATACTCTCCAAACCATGGGCATGGTTTGAGCAAAAGAGATGCCTGTGGTTCGGAAGAATTGCATCATGAATTCGGGAAAGGGGTATCGAAGACCCAGCGAAAAAGGGTATGCTGGAAAGCAGGCCCAATCTGTGGAAGAAACATCCGATCGAATTGACCGATCGAACGATCTAAAGACTGTGTTATCAGGGAAAGCACCGGAAGCTCTCAAAGCCGCGATGTCTGCGTTGTCGAAAGCGCAGACCTCCTTTTCAGGATTTTTGAGAAGATTCTGCTGAGTGAAGGTCTCGGCAGCCATTACGAATAAGGCAAGAAAAATTGACAGAAAGTGAATGAGAAATGGGGAATTACCTGAAGACTTTGTTGGAGATATCTGCTTTTCAAACAAGAAGAGAGAAGATATAGGGGCATTGTGGATCTCCATTGAGCTAAAAGCGCGTTGGAGGTTATGATGTGATCTTGACCGTCGTTTCGTTTTAAATGCCTTGAATTATGGGATAAAACTTTTAAAATATATCCGTTGGATTGGTATACCAACCGATATATTTGGGGACAATTGTTATTGGTCATTTTCTGAGCATACATATCTTGATCAATATCCTGCTTTTTATTGTTTATTTGTGGCCAGGATGCTGGACGAGGATATTGCTAACATCTTGGGCGATATCCTGAGGTTGATCGAATTAATCACGTGCAGGTTAAAGACTGGGACTTGCCAACGGTCAAATGGACTTCATCTCCTCAAGACTCGGACGTATTTGTTATGGGAGAGACGTTGAACCCGAAAGACCAGGTCTACAACGTTCGACTGAGGAATATTCGCTGGATCCCGGTTATTTAGGAAAGTTTGTTACATTTGTTTTACTATAAATAGATGGGGGTGGATCAGATTAAGGCACAACGAAACTTTCACACACTCTCGAACACTTTTGCTCTCTAATTTTCAGCAGTCACTACACACAAACACTTGTATCCAAATCACATTGTAACACCTAGTTGGTTCGCTCTCCATCCTGCACTGTATCTTGATATTTGAAGCAATAGAAGAACAAGGCAGCTGCGATTGTCAGCTCCCGAGGTTTTATGCCGGCGATCTAGATTGATCAAGGGCTTTCCTCGTACATCACATGTCAACCTTTACTTTTCTGCTCATTGTTTGATCATAGATACAGCTCTATATCTTGAGCCGTATCCTGAAACTGTTTTTATAACTAACTTGATTAACATATTTTCCACACATAATTTTAGCACACTACCTCACTTAACTAATTTGATCACTAAATTTCTTCGGTAATTTTTGACCAAAACACGTTCACTTTCTTATTTTCATTTCTACCATATGGCTTAGGGCGATATGGCTTAAATGAGGATTCTGACTTCCTGTTAGTTGTCTCATAGGTGTTGGATGAGTTCATCCTCTCTTGCATCTTTCTGTCATCCTCCAATCGAATATATCTTAGGGCCCTGTTTTGAGCTTCATCCAAGTTCCTGCATGGGTTCATTACAAGGTCTTGGTAAAATTGAGAATCTTTTTGCAGCCCCATCTTGAAAGCCTGCACAGCTGTTGCAACATCAAGATGCGGAATGTCCAAAGATTCCGGGCTAAACTTGTTCACATAATCCCTTAGGGATTCTTGAGGCCCCTATGTTATCCTGTAGAGGTCACTTGTTAGTTTTTCAAAGCTTCTACTACAAGAAAACTGACTATTAAATAAATTCACTAGGTGAGCAAATGATGTAATCGAATGAGGAGGAACATTTAGGAGCCATTTCAAGGCTGATCCTGTTAAGGTAGAACCAAAACCCTTGCACAAGCAAGCGTCTTTGAGCTCCGGAGGGATAGGGTTAATCTCCATTCTCTCTCTATACTGGGCAATATGTTCTTCAGGATCCGTAGTTCCATCATAAAGCTTCATGTTGGGGGTTTGAAATCTCTTTGGAATCTCAGCATCACAGATAGGATATGCAAAGCGAGATATCCTGTGGCTGTCTTGGGACACTTCCGGGATTGGCTGGACCACTCCAGGCACGCTGGATATCATGTCCTTCAACTTCTGAAGCTCCCTAGTAAATGCTGATGTTACACCTGTATCCTGCAAAGATCCACTATTGTTAGCAGCATGAGTATTATTATTATTTGACACATTACCCATCTGAGGATTCTGCCCATATCCTGAAGCATATCCTGAGCTCCTCATGGTTGACATCCTGACCGAGGAGGGTATTTCAGGAGTATGATTCTGAGGAAGGCTGGGCACAATATTCCCCCTATTATCCTCAGTGTACATAGCCGAACTGAAGTTCAAAGTTCTGGGTTGTAGTGGAGTGACGATATCCTCGGCAGATCTGCTCAAGCCGGACTTCAGGAGTTGTATTTCCCTCAACAGCATTTGGTTTGTTTCCTGTTGCTGCCACATTTGTTCCTGCACACTTCCAAATAAGGTTAGAATTTCATCATTAGAAGCTAAAATCGGAGCAGATCCCTGAATACTCCGAGTAGGGATAATATCCTAAGGTTGTGAAGAAGATTGCATCCTTGGAGGAGGTGGTGGAAGCACCGGACCAGTAGTAGCAAAAGTTGTAGCAGACACAGTGGAGGAGCTCATGTTTGATCTTGAGGCCATTGTAAACAATGTGGCAAAGAGTTTTGAAAATAGAAAACCGACTAGCGATTTCACAAAGATTTTTAGTAAAGAGAGCACCACTTGCCCCACGGTGGGCGCCAAATTGTTTTGGTAAAAATTTACCGAAGCAATTAAGTGATCAAATTAGTTAAGTGAGGTAGTGTGCTAAAAAGTGTGTTGAAAATATGTTGGTTAAGTTGTTTGGAAAAACAGTATTCAGGATACGGCTCAGGATATTGAGCTATATCTAGGATCAAACAATGAGAAAAAAGTAAAGGGGGTGACACGAGATATACGAGGAAAGCCCTTGATCAATCTAGATCGCCGGCATAAAACCTCGGGAGCTGACAATCGCAGATGCCTTGTTCTTCTTATTGCTTTAAACTTCAGGATACAGTGCAGGATATTGACCAGATCGCTAAGTGTTACAACTCTGTTGTGCGAAAATGAAAATTGATAGAGAACAAGTGTTAGAGTGTAGTGAGTGTTGATGTGATGTCCTATTCGATCTGGTATACCCACCTATTTATAGTAACAAATTACAAACGAAAATTCCTATAAATATGGGATGCTCCGAATATTCCATTGTAAACGTTGTAAACCGAGTAATGCGGCTTCAACGTCTTTATTTGAACGACTTGGACCGAGTCTTCCGCGAAATGATTCCTTGTGAACGTTGCTAGCTTCTAACCCACGTACCTGCACATAATCCGTTAGTGATCCTGAGGATACCATTCAGGATGTTACCAATATCCTGAATCAGCATCCCGGATGTGAACAGATATCATATAACCAAGATATAACCCAAGATATTTCTCAGGATATGGACTCAGAATTTTACCCATAACAGCAATGATTATCAATTTTATTGTTTCATCATTTTTACTGAGGGCAGCGCTATATTTCAAGCAAGCAGAAAGTATTCTCCGGGGACTAGGCCATTGCTTCCGCAAAATCAGAAGTCCCGGGATAATACCCAGATATCACTAAGCATAAAGACCTAGTATCTCAGAAAGAGGGGTCCTTCAAACGAGATTTCAGGGGTTGCCTATATATCCAAGTAGCGTTCCCCACGAAATAAGCAAGTTTGGATTTAGGTTTATATCCCGAAAAAGTTTACTAAGTGTATAAACGGTGAGATCGTTTAACACATTTTGACTTTCCAATTCTTTAGCGTACTGTAACTGTCTACTGATGTACTATCATTTCCTCTTTTTACGCAAAAACTCAATTTTCATTTTTACTGTTTTTGTCTTTTTGCCAATAGGTTTTTATCATGTTTTTGTCATTTTCAATTTTTCAAATGTTTTTGTATTTTCTAACAACAATACTCCCCCTAAAATGCAAAACCATTTAAAGAAAATTTGACAACCAACACTGATAGCTTTGTCTCGCCATCCATTTTCTGCTTTTCGTGCTCTGTTTTGCAGAAAATCTAACATACAGAACCAACAATTACCCCCATGATTTACAACCCATTGATTTTCGACAGTTTGAAAACCGTTTTTCAATCTTGTGAAACTAATCATGTTTGTTCCGCCGTGAGGGTTTCGGCATATTCAATCAACATATATTTTTGAAGTTTTCTATATTTTGACAAAAATTAAAAACTAACATATTTTTGGTTTTTCAAATTTTTTTCAATTTTTTTTAGGATTTTAAAATATTGTTTATTTATGTACAGAAAAACAAATAAACTCCCTGTTTCAACCAACACAGGATTCAGCAGCCTCCTCTCCTCGTTGTGCCAGGCTGCTCCAACTTCCATTCTCACAATCTTCGGATTTGTTGAGCACCTGCACATTCAAACTACTTAATTACTTGAACAATTTAGCCCAGGTATGTTGGACCTTAGGCATTTCAACACAATATGCATCATTTAATCTCGGAAAATCTTTGTCATTCTGAACAAAGACTTTTTCATCTTTAGCTTCAATTTTCTCCTCTTTTACCAAAGTCACTTGTTTCTTAATACTCCATGTTTGACCTTTCGGTGTACCTCTTTTATAAAAATGTGAATCTTTTTGAACATTTTGTTTTTGAACAACAACTTTTGGTTTCCAAAACTCTTGAGTTTTTGTCATATCAACAGTTGTTTTCCAACTTTGGGTTGTTCTGAATCTGGGTGTGTGAGAATTCCAGGTCTGTCTAGAATCGAACCTGTTTTGATTAGATTTCCAGGTTTGGTTTGAAACAAACTTGTTTGTGTTATACCTCCAAGTTTGTTTTGAATCAAATCTGGTTGACCTTTGTTTCACATCCTCAGATTTTTGTTTCTCAACATTTTCAGATTCCTTTTTGTCAACATCCACAGGTTTCAGATTTGGACACTTTCGTGCAAGATGTCCTATCTGATCACATTTAAAACATGTTCTTTTGGACACATCTTTGACCTGTGGTTGTTGCCTTTTCTTTTGAGCACAAAACTCTTCATTAGACTGTTGTCTAAATTTGAGTTTTTCCTCTTCTTCAAAACTTTTTCCTTGAACAAAACTCATTTTTGTCTGAAAATTCGGAGTTTCATTTCTTTTCCAACTTTGTTTCTTCTTATAACCCAACCCAGCCTTCATGTTTTTCTTTTTGTAACCAGGTTTGTTATAAAAAGTTTTGTGACCTTTACCAGCAGACTTTGATATTTCAGATTTCTCAATCTTAACCATTTTGAAAACTTTATCAACCTTTTCTGAAATCACATTCTGAATCGGGAATACAACATCTAAGAACAATTTGTCCGATCCAATCATGGTATAAACCAATCCTTTTGAATCATCATTCAAATTTTTCTCAGATTTTGTGTTTTTCAGATATTCATCATGAAAATTACCTTCATTTTCATCTTGTGATTCAGATTTACCTGTATCAACTGACTCTTCTTTCAATACACTTTCAACAACTTTACCTACCACCTCTGAATCATGAGTATCATCAGATTTGGAATAGGTTACATCAATGTTGTCTGGCAATTGATCAACCAGGTTGAAAGCTTTTTCGACCTTTTCCTCATCATAAAATGCAAACTTTTCCGGTGGTGGAACTTGATGAAACTCTGAGCCAATGCCTTTCTTGTTTTGCTCAGAATCCTTTCCATCCGGTTTTATGTTGAAAATACGTTCAAGCACATATGACGACGCGTGATAACTTTTCAATTTGTTGTTATCCTGTTCTAAATCAGCAATCTGTTGCTTTAGCTTAGCAACATCCTCAATATAAGAATTAACAACATCTTGTTTTATGGAATACATTCGTTTAAGTTCTTTAGTTGTTTCAGAAAGATAATTCATTCTTGATTGAGCATATTTCATTTCATCTTTCACTTTTTCATATGACTCTTTCGTAATATGATATGCTAATTTCATTGAGTCATATTCTTTCTTCATTTCTTGACAAGCAATTTCTTTTTGTGAACATTCTTCTGTCATTTTAGAAACATTTTCTTTCAAAACTTCATTTTCTGTTTCTAACTTTTTACATTTTTCTGAAAGTTTTTCATCATTTTCTTTTAAAACTTTTTCTTTTTCTAGCATTTCTTTGCATTTTTCTTTAAAAATATTTTCAATTTTAGTGAATTCAAAATCTCTTGTTCTGAATTGCTCATCTTTTTCAGTACAAGCTCTGCACGGTTCCATGCATTTCTTGCACTGATCAATCGTTTTTAAGATTTCAGAATCAGAATGTACCTCAGTGATTGGCACTTCGGTGTTTGATGCAGTTGCCTCAGTTTGCTTCTGATCAGCATCATCTTGCTTTTCTTCAACACCGACTTCATCACCAACATTATCAGTTTCCAAATTCTCATTCTTTACTTCTTCTTCTGCTTTCTTCACATCTTCTCCAATTTGTTGTTCTTCAGTAACAGCTTTCTCAACCTCTTCATTCACAACAACTTCTTCACTTTTGATTTCCTTCACAATCTCAACTTCAACAACTTCTGCTTTAACCTCTTCAGCAACCTTCTTCAGATTGTTCACCATTTCTTCAACATTCTTCTTCATTCTCTTTTCATCCCTTTTTCTTAGACACGATGTCATGGCATATCTGATCTCCTTTTCATGCCTTTTAGCATATGTGTCATCTTTCATCACATTTCTATAGTATTCGGCTCTCAAAGGAATTATGAGAAGAACATCATCAAAGATTATGTCTTTCTTTGGAACAACTGGTTCACCTTCTATGTTGAAGTAACACTCTCTCTTTTTATCCCATCTTCTGTTGATCACTGCACTCTCATACTCTTCTTGGATTTCATCCATTCTGTTTAAAACAACGTTTCTTTCTCTGTAAGTCTTTTCTTCCAGAATCTCTTCTCTGGTTTTCACTTTGATTTCAGCTGTGTCTTTGTCTTTGTTTTCCTCTTTTATTTCAGCCATGATGTTATCTCCTTGAATCACCTGAAACGAACAGACAACAAAATCAGTTCAATCACTAACAATCAACTGAATCAACAAGTATCCGATCGAGTGAGTCAACAAAAGTCAATAGAATGAATATGTGACAATGGATCGGGTGGGGATCCGCTTGGACGAGTATCCGACGCTTTGATAATCACCTGAATCACAACAACAAAAGAAATGATTAGGGTCGGGTGGTAATCCGTTCGGATTTCCACTCGATTTGTTGCACTTTGAACTTGAACAAAACAAAATTCTTTTATATTTAACAAATTCTCACACTTTTTATTGTTCACCAATTTTAATTTCTTTTAAATATGGTAAGATCAACACTATTTCATCACATGGGCCGTTTGACAATTAAATGCTTCTCCAAATTGGGCCGACAACATCAATTGTCAAATGAATATGATTGGGCTGATGAATAAGTGGGTGACAATATCATTTACTTGATTTTAATCTCAAAACAATTAATAGAAACAATTTCTAAATTGGCCGACACTTTTAATATCTAAATGCTCATTGGACCTTCATAGGAATTGCACATGGGCTGACAATACTTTCATTGTTCAAAATTGATTGGGTCGAACACTTAATCAGATCACATGCAAATTGATATATTCTTTCAATACATTTCAAAAACATTAAATGGTATCACATGAATTACTTGAAAACTATTGGACCGATTATTAACCAGGGCTGCAACTGACACACAATTCAAACCTATTAATACAAACTTATTGAATGTTATCACATGGGTTCTGTCAATTCTGATTCACGAGAACATATGTCAAGTTCTAAACAATTTTATGATATAGATTTTAATTGGACCGCATATAAAAGTATCCGACAATTTAGAATCACTAAACACTCTGATAGGTCCGTTCAATCTAGCAATTAATGTATGTGAGTGAACTTCGGAGACATGTTGGCAGACATACTCAAACGAAATTACAACTTTCAAATGGAAATACTGATCTTGAAACGGAATTGTTCAGTTCAAACGAGATAACCCAACTCTTTCAAACGAGATAACGATTTCAAACAAGATGGCTGCTTTCAAACGAGATTCTCAAACGGAATACGTTCCCCAAACGGAATAAATCCAATGTTTCAAACGGACCACATGTTTTTTCAAACGAAATTCTGAATTCAAACGGGATGAGGCTGTTTTCAAACGGAATTAAGCTGATGACGCAAAATCGGACCTAAAAACTCAGATTTCTCCTAAATGGCTAGGAATTAGGATCTGAAACTTGGTAGGGTTATAGATCAGGTGTTTTCGCACAACATATCAAAAAAGATGAAGAAATAGATGAAATCCGGATCTGAAATCGATGAAATCACGAGTGGAATTGTGTGTTGGATCAGTGCAATCGAGCTCCTGCTCTGATACCACTTGTAGAACCGGTTTTAACTCCGAAATGATTGCGAAACGAAAGTATGACGTGCGGAATCCGTACACGAACGCGACCTAACACACACGATGTAATATAAACGTGATTCTATTAGAAATCTAACCAGAACAAGCACCTTGAATCACTTTCTCACTCTAGATTCTCTCTCTTGATCTAGAGCTCTCCTAAACACAAATGAGCCAAAAGTCTCTAATCTAAACATAAAGCTCCTATTTATAGGCCTTGGCTTTTAATGAGATTTCTCATTAATTACAATATTGCCACCTTGCCTTTTGTCTAGATATTACATCATAACGGCTCGTTTTCTTCTGTTTCTCGCTACAGCTCGGATTGACTCCGAAACGATTGCGAAACGAACGTATGACGTGCGGAATCCGTACACGAACGCGACCTAACACACACGATGTAATATAAACGTGATTCTATTAGAAATCTAACAAGAACAAGCACCTTGAATCACTTTCTCTCTCTAGATTCTCTCTCTAGATCTAGAGCTCTCCTAAACACAAATGAGCCAAAAGTCTCTAATCTAAACATAAAGCTCCTATTTATAGGCCTTGGCTTTTAATGAGATTTCTCATTAATTACAATATTGTCACCTTGCCTTTTGTCTAGATATTACATCATAACGACTCGTTTTCTTCTGTTTCTCGCTACGGCTCGGATTGACGAAGGCGATAGACATAAATGCACTAACACTTTCAATAACACCTTATCTCCTACTTGAAATTCCAATGGCTTTCGTCGGTTATCAGCATAACTCTTTTGTCGATCACGTGCTGCTTTCAGTCGTTCCTTAACTTGAATGATCTTGTCTGTTGTTTCTTGTACTATCTCAGGTCAAGATAGTTGCTTTTCTCCAATTTCTGCCCAACAGATTGGCGTTCGGCACTTTCGTCCGTAAAGTGCTTCGAATGGTGCAGCATTGATACTTGTGTGATAACTGTTATTATAAGAAAATTCTATCAATGGTAAATGATCGTCCCAGTTACCTCCGAAATCAATTACACAAGCTCTAAGCATATCTTCCATTGTCTGAATTGTCCTTTCGCTTTGTCCGTCCGTTTGAGGATGATAAGCGGTGCTTAGATTCAACTTGGTTCCCATTGCTTTTTGGAAACTTGTCAAAAAATGTGAGGTAAAACGACTATCTCGGTCAGAAACAATTGACAGAGGAATTTCATGTAATGAAACTATTTCATTTACATATAATTTAGCTAGTTGTTCCATACTGAAAGATTCTTTCATTGGTAGGAAATGAGCTGACTTAGTTAGCCTCTCTAGAATCACCCAGATTGTATCATTACCTTTCCTTGTTTTAGGTAATTTAGTAACAAAATCCATTTTTATTAATTCTCATTTCCAAACAGGCATTTCTAACTGTTGCAATAAACCTGATGGTTTCTGATGTTCAGCTTTAACTTGTTAACAAGTTAAACATCTTTCGACATATGCTGCTATATCATTTTTCATTCCTATCCACCAGAAATTCTTTCTTAAGTCCTGGTACATCTTATCACTTCCAGGATGCATCGTATACTTAGACTTATGGGCTTCTTCTAATATACGGTGACGTAGATTTCCTAATTTAGGTATCCACACTCTTTTCTTATGAAATTTCCAAATTCCATCAGTTCCTTGTTCTAATTCCTTAATCATTCCTTTTAATTTTTCAGTATCATCCTTGATTACTGATACCTGTGCTTTTCTAATCTGTTCATTTAAATCTACTTGCAGATTTAACTTAAGAGAACGTACTCTTTTTGGCTTTTCATGACACTTTCGACTTAAAGCATCAGCAACTACATTTGCCTTTCCTGCATGATACTGGATATCACAATCAAAATCACTAAGTATCTCCATCCAACGTCTTTGTCTCATATTCAATTCCTTTTGCCCAAAAAATACCTTAAACTCTTATGGTCGGTGAATAGGGTAAACTTACTACCGTATAGGTAATGTCTCCAAATTTCAAGGGCAAAAATTATAGCTCCTAATTCTAGATCATGGGTTGAATAATTCTCTTCATGATTCTTAAGTTGTCTAGAGGCGTAAGCTATAACCTTTTGACGTTGCATTAATACACATCCATAACCTAACTTAGAAGCGTCACAATAGATTACAAAATCTTCAGTTCCTTCTGATAACGCTAGTATGGGTGTATGGGTTAATCTTTGCTTAAGGATTATAAAGGCTTCTTCTTGTTTTGGTCCCCATTCAAACTTAACGGATTTACAGGTTAACTTAGTTAAGGGAATTGCTATTCTAGAAAAATCTCGAATAAATCTTCTATAATAACCGGCTAATCCTAAGAAACTTCTAACCTCAGTTGGTGACTCAGGGGTTTTCCCCTTGGTTATCGCTTCGATCTTGGTGGGATCTACATGAATTCCTTCATGATTGACTAGATGTCCAAGAAATTGTACTTGTTCTAACCAAAACTCACACTTCGAAAACTTAGCATAAAGCTTTTCTTTTCTCAATAAACTTAGAAGAGTGTGCAGATGGGCTGCTTGTTCCTCTTTGCTTTTAGAATAAATAAGAATATCATCTATAAAGACAATTATGAATTTATCCAAATATGGCTTACATATTCGGTTCATCGTGTCCATGAATGCAGCTGGGGCATTGGTTAAACCAAATGGCATGACAGTAAATTCATAATGGCCATATCTTGTTCTAAAAGCGGTCTTAGGAATGTCCTCTTCCTGTACCTTTAATTGATGATATCCTGACCTTAAATCGATTTTAGAGAAAAATCGTGCTCCTTGCAATTGATCAAACAGATCATCGATTCTTGGTAATGGATACTGATTCTTAATCGTGACTTTGTTTATTTCATGGTAGTCAATACACATACGCATTGATCCGTCTTTCTTTTTAACGAACAAAATCGGTGCTCCCCAGGGTGATGAGCTTGGCTGTATGAATCATTTCTCCAACAATTCATCTAACTGTTTCTTTAGTTCCTGCATTTCTGCGGGTGCCAATCGGTAAGGTGCTTTGGCAATTGGTGTGGTTCCTGGTATTAAATGGATTCTAAATTCAACTTCTCTATCTGGAGGTTGCCCTGGTAGCTCTTCTGGAAATACATCTGAAAACTGGGATACTACGGGAATATCCTTTAATTCTTTTCCTTTAGTGTTAGTGATTATAGAAATCAAATACACTAATGATCCTTTCCTTATATAACTTGTTGTTTTCATCACATAGATGAATTTTGTGGATTTAAGGGTTTTATTTCCTTTAATTGTGATCTTTTCACCCCTTGGTGAATTACTTGAATTGACTTTTGATCACATAAAATACTGGCTTTATTGGCTATTAACCGATACATTCCTAAAACGACATCAAATCCTGCCAGATTCATTGGGTAAAGGTTTGCAATAAATTTCTGATTTAAAATCTCTATTCTTGCTCCTTGCAAGATTTCAGAAATTCTAATGGTTTCCCCATTTGCTGTCTCTACTAGACATTCTTGTGGGAGTTTAGTTAATGATTGATTAAGAAGTTTGCAAAATGAAGTATTAATAAAACTTTGGTTCGCACCAGAGTCAAATAATACTTTAGCAAAAACATCATTAACTAAAAACGTACCAGTGATCACATCCGGGATCATCTTTGCTTCTTCTGCAGTCAGAACAAATGCTCTAGCATTTTTAGTATTCTTGGTATTCGCGGCTGGAGCTAACTTTGGACAGTTAGGCTTGATATGACCTTGTTCTCCGCAGTTGTAGCATATTTTGTTGCTAATCTTTTTCCTGCAGTCTTCCTCCTTGTGTCCAGATATTTTGCAAAAGTTACAGTATATGGAGCATCTTCCTGAATGCTTCCTTTTGCAATACTTACAGTAGGGTGTAGAGGTAGAACCTATATTTCTCCCAACGTTAGAATTTACAGAACGGAATTCTTGAGTAAGCTTCTGGGTTAGGTTCCTCCTTTGATCCTCTTCTCGTGTACGGACTAATTCATCTGTCAAGGTGTTGGCTAGTTCTACTGCTTCTTCTATGGTTTGAGGTCTAGCTGCCTTGACTACATGCCTAATCTCTCCAATTAATCCCCAGATGTAACGGGAGATTAAAACTGGTTTAGGTGAAGCAAGGGTTGGTACTATTCTGGCATATTCAAAGAATAATGTGGTATAACCCTTACTATCTACCCCAATCATCCTAAGATTTAGGAATTTGTTTGCTATCTGTTCTTTTTCATTAGGAGGGCAGAATTCACTTTCTACAATGTTTTTAAACTCCTCCCATCCCATGTTGTAAGTTCTATCACTTCCTCTAGACTGGAGGATAGTGTTCCACCATTCTAGTGCTAAATTCTTAAACAGATTTGAAGCAAACATTATCTTATCCTCTTCAGCACATTTACTTATTCTTAAGACTGCCTCGGTCTTTTCTATCCAGCGTAGAGATGCAACGGCCCCTTAATTGCCCGAGAATTCCATTGGTTTACAAGACTAGAATTCTTTATAAGAACAACCGTAAGACACGGTTCTTCTTCTTTTGGGAATGGGAACTTGAAGTACGGGTCCATTGTTCACGCTGTTTTCAGGTTCAGAGGGTCGCTTACTATCATGTTTACTTTTATTTTCGGCTTCTCTAACTGTTTTGATAATATATGGCATTGCATCTATTATCCCTTGTGCCACGATATGCAGCATAGCACTGTTGTCCATTTGGTTTCCATTATTGTTGTTGTTTGGGTTGTCATTAACCAAGTTAATGTTACTCTGGTTATCGTTATTCTGGTTTTCCTGGTTTACTTCGTCGTCCAACTGGATTTTAAACATTCACCAATTATTAATATCACAAAATATAATTAACAAATTGGGCAACAACCACACAACATACATATTGGCCAAAAACGTCAAGCATTGCGATTTTACTCTTTTCTATTATATTATGCTTCTAATACAAACCAATACTAGAAATTAAAAATTACGGTACAATACTACTATGCATCGCTAACCACAGAGTGGTCTATACTACAACATATATTATTATTATTATTACACATATATATATTATATTTTTTTTTCATACAAACGTATTATTATTATTATTACTAACTCCACCATCTCCTTTACTTGTCTGGGTTCATCCAGTAATCCATATTGCGCGCGTCGTACTTCCAGATGAGTCGCTCTCCTACCTGCCTCATCCTCTCACTACTCTCCAGGATCTCTTCTCCGAAAGTTCGGAGCTCATGTACATTATATGCACTCATTGGGGGTGCAGGTGCTGGTACTGGGTCCGGGTACTAGGGCATGGGATTCTCCTGAGGGTTAGGATTCTCTAAGATTTCCCTAATGTATTCATCGTTGTCGTAGTAGGGATCTAGAGGGTCCAGACCTGGACAGGCTGCTAAGTTCGGCATGGGTTCGTCGTTTAGGTGGTAGCGCGGCACATAATCCCTATGATCATCGAACCATGGATCATAATCCGGGTCTAAGGGATTAGGGGCTGGTATCCTATGTATCTCCTCAGGGTTGAAATCGTGCATTTCTACTTGATTTTCAGGGTTATCTTCTATCTCCATCGGCTGAGTAGGGAACAAAGGTAAGGGTTGTGGGGCTACTAGTTGTTCCAGGTTTGGGTCGGAAGCAGTTGTTGCTAGGATATGAAAATTAGCTAGGCTTCTATTAAGCATATCCTGTGTATGGGCATCTGACTCTAGCTCAGTGGCTGCTAGGACTCTTTGCTGTTGCAACTTTCGCATTCTTTTCCTACGCCCAAATGCTCCCTTACTGAACCATCCTCTCTTTTTCTGAGGGAATGGCTCTTCAGACTGAGCCTTAAAGACAAACATCCCTTCTTCATTATCAGCAGCATACCCAGAGAGGGCAGGCTGTGAAGAGGTACCTTCTCTCCTAGGTAACTCGGATAATTGACAATACACGTCTGAGGGTCCTTGATTACTCATACTGAAAACTAACAAATAGTCAAATAACACGCAACGGTAAAATACAGATATGCACGTATTTTCATAATTAATTTCCTAACAATTTGAATAATATTGATGTCAGCAGAACACTTCTGTAGCTGAATCGGTGGCTTAGCTCTGATACCACCTTCTGTCGCAACCCCCGCCCCCTATCTGTCCCGGGAACGGGCGGCCGCGAGACCAGTTGTGGTGGTATCATTTTTGTCTATCATTATTATTATTTTGGCAGCGGAAATTTCATCAGGACCGTAGTTAGGAATTGTTTATCATAGTAAAACCACCATATTTTATATTAATAAACAGATGGGTACAACCCAAGTTTCTTATTACAACATGTTTATAGGGATAAACCCTATTTTATAGAATTTAAAACATCTTCTTTTAGGTAACTTTTATAGCCACATTTTTCCAAGCCGTCAGTGCTCTCCAGTTGGCTTTCTTCTAATTGGATTTTACATTTTGTTACCTGAAACACGTTTTAAAAACAATTGTCAGTGGGAAATACTGGTGAGTGAATCCCAGTTTAATCAAGAATATTTTTTATCCTTTAACAGTATTGAGAGCAATCACATTGTTTATTTCTACACAATTACACATTCAGTATTGTCAATCCTGACTGGTGGGTCATATTACACATTGGCTAACTCGTTGTCCAATGGTAACGTGTTCCACATTTTGTATACAAAACCCCAACATACCGGCTGTAATTGAAGAACTACAAAGACTCAATCACTGCTTAATAGCATTGTAAAACATTTAAGGTTTTGTAAAAACAATTTACAAAAAGGAGATTACTCATATTGCTGTCTTAGGTTTTCTGTAAGGATTTCCTGGGAATAATCAATAATTTACACAAATGTACATATGTTAGTAAAATAACCCTTTATATTTACATTAGTAATACCCTCCCCGAGACGGCATTCCAACGACTACGTCGGGTAGAACCTCGACAGCCGTTACGGAACCCTGGATCAATCGGGCAGCGTATCTAATACGTAACCAGGGTTATGATACTTACAATGGGGCAGAACTTCATTAATTAGGGGGTATTATACTCGGATATTATGCCTACTATGTGAGAAATTCGTGATACAGAAAAGAAAATGAACGAGTTTTACTGAAGGCCTGATGCCCTCTTATATAGGGCTGAAATTCAAGTCTCTCGCGGCCCGCGTAAGGTAAGGCTAAGGCCTACTCGGCCCGCGTAATAGGGGGGTCGAGACGTAGGTGATCCGGGTCATACGTATAGGTTCAACACGCGTTTGACACGTGTCAACACCGGGTGCGATCTGATCCTATAGCTGCCGCGGCCCGCGTAAGCTCAAGGGGTGGCTTACGCGCCCCGCGAGAACCCCATTTTTCTTATTTTTAATTTATTTTTAATGCTAGATCGTCTTTTGGGCTCGGTTTTCACATACGGGGTGTATTTTAAGACATATTGTGGTATTTTAAAATATATTAGGGTATTAAAATATTTTAGAGGGTTGTTATACATAACTTGCACCATTCACCGTAAGAGTAGCGGGGGTAAAAACAATCATAAACATCCATGTTTGCCAGATTGGTTTTAACCGTCAGGATCAGTTGGGTATTGTTTTCTTACAAACTGTTGTTGTTACACGGCCCTGTG
Organism: Helianthus tuberosus; assembly: GCA_030545235.1. Lineage (NCBI taxonomy): Eukaryota > Viridiplantae > Streptophyta > Magnoliopsida > Asterales > Asteraceae > Helianthus > Helianthus tuberosus. The sequence continues at coordinate 24,190,658 of CM060407.1, read as the reverse complement.
TGGTTGTGTAAGACCCGTTCCAATTTAACATAAATATATCATTAAAATACGCATTTTATATCAAAAATGCGACTTAAAAAAACTTTTTCATCCAAGCATTCGTACATGTTTAAAACATTCAAAAACTAAGTTATAAGTGTTTACACATTTCACTTTTTATAAACAAAACAAGATCAATTGCGGAAGCTTCGTTTAGACGTGTATTCGGTTCGTATTCTTCGCTTGATCTTCATCCGGAGGCCCGCCATGTTCACCTATAATTAAAACCGACATTAACAATTGTTATGAAGGTCTTTAAACATGTTTAAACAAGTTCCATCAACAAAACAATCAAAATTAAAGTTTTTGCCAGCATTTAGGCCTCTCGCGGCACGTGAGAGGCTTAGTCCATTCTGTCGCGGGCCGCGACAAGTGTCGCGTGGCACGCCCCAAGCCATTTGATCCTTCGTGTGGCGCGAGGGGTACCATTTTCCAGCAGGTTTGTTTTTGAAACCTGCACTTTGCCCAGCTATGTGTTTCACCTATGTTAACACTTAAACTTGCATAACTTTATATCTACACATCCGTTTTACATGATTCTTGTTTCGTATTGACCGTAATGCAGTCTCCTATATAATCAACACTAGGGTTTGTAACGATGCTGCTTTATAAGCTAACGGCTTATAAATCTCTTATACAATTATTCGACCCGTTTCATAATCTATTAAACGGCTTGTTTCTAAATCATCATAAAACCTTGGACTACTTGTTAACTCAAAAGTCTTTAACTCGTGAACATAACTTTTATGAATTATGCGACCAATACCCAAGCTATGCGCATAATTTATTTTGACCCGTTTAGGAGATTTAAACATTTAAGTTTAAATCTCGCTCTTCTCTTTCCACATATCACATTTCCACATTAAAATGTCTACTTATACTCCACCAATTTACGCGTACCTGGCTCGGGTCAAGTATTCACCTGTTTTAATACCTAGCCTTAATAATTTTGCTGATTTATAGCAACGCAAATTCCATAAGCCGTTTTACCCTGTGAGTATTAGACTCGACAAGCACTCGTTAGTCATTATTCGTCAAATGGTGTTAACTGTAGGATTGATATTGACGATCTAATGAGTCAATTAGAGTCAAAATACCACTAGTTGCATGGCGGAATCACGCAAACAGCTTGAATCAGAAATAAATGAGTAGAAATAGACAGAATATCACTTTAAACATTGTTTCTCATTAATTGATCACAGAAAAATCCGGCAGCAGTTCGGTTACAACTTGATCGATCGGTACCAAATGAGAAACTAACACACATATATATAGGGGTTCTAATTCCGCTCCAAATGACACATTGTCATTTCGGGCGGAATCACCACTTCTGATTTCGGTCCAAATGACAACGTGTCATTTCGAGCGGAATCACCACATAACATCATAACATTTACATTCTGACCCCTACACTATACATAATTGACATATTTGACCCCTAGACCCTATACAAACATGATTAAGACTAAGACGTAGGCTTTAGACATTCATGCATCAACATTAACATTACCATTTGACCTGTTTAGTCTAAACGACCAAACATTTTGCACTTATATTTGAATGGTATTTATTTACCATTTCATTATTTAACCAATTTTGCCCCTTTTTGCCATTAAACATGGTTTTAATCATTTTATTCGTTCCGGCCCGTATCATTTCGTGTCGGAACCCATATTTCGGATATAACCTTGGTCGTATTTATAACCTATAAAGTAAATATGTATCTTACAAAAGGATGTAAGCTTTACTTACCTTGCAAGCTTCATACTTGAACTTGTATCTATTTGACCCGTTCATTTTCAAGCTCCTACCTAGCTTGTCAGAGTCAAACTACCATATCGTATCCACAAGATGATTAGATTAGTCAACCATTAACATGACCATCACACCTTATGGATTCACACCTTATTCATCAAAGTATGCTATTTATTCAACAACTATTTTTTTTTCCATAATTCTTTCCATTCACTAACCGTTTGACCCGTTAGTCAAGTTACTTATACAAACTAGTTAGTAAGTAATTTTGAACACTTTAAGCATGTCACATAATTTTTTTTTATTCCTAACAATAAATACTTCATGACTAAATCAAGTGTACGCAATCATATGTCTTTTTCTGGATTAATAATAACATTATTAATGTGCAACGATTTTCTATACAGCTGTTGTAATTAACCATTATGACCCATTTAAATTCTGAACTAGATTAACATGTTCAAAGATGGATCTTAGAAAACTCCAATACCTTCGCAAGCATATAACGTACACCTTCTAACGAATTTTCTATGATTTTATATGATTTTTATAAAATCAGCACAACAACTATATTTTCATTTTTCAAACAGCTTTCAAGGTTTCTGAACAGCAGTTTTAATTCACCTTTTTGCCCTATTTAACAACCACATTTGTTTCTTATGATTGAAAGCAGTAAAAATTTACTCCATAAGCTTTCCGAAAAGGTATAGAACACCCAAATCGGATAAACGGTTGATTTTATATGATTTTTTAAGATTAGTCAAAATCCATGTAAAAAGCTACGAAAATCATGTTTAGGGTCCTTTCAAATTCGACCCAAACCATCAAATGCAACCTATTTCCATGGCTATAACCCTTATTAAACTCTTGGTAATGGTTAGAAACCTATAACACAGTGATTGTAGGCTAAGAGATGTCAAAAACATCATCTATTTCAATAAGTCATCATATGAATCCTATTTTACCATCTTCTCAACTTCATCTTTGTCAATTTAAAAACTAGAACTAAAATTAACATATATTCAAGTTCTATTTGGTGATTCTCATACACCATCATGTTTAACTTCATACTGATCAAAGATTTGTCATAAACCCACTACTCATGAAATCGTCAAATCAAGCTCTACATACAAACTAGTAGACAACACGATTTCACTTAGGCATTTTAGCGAGCACCTTGTAGGCGAGATTTTATACGCATCTATCATCCAATTCATGGTTAACTATTAACCAAGTTTTAACATCAAAAATCAAGACTCTATGTCTTGTGTGCATTAACAACATCTAGAACTTATATCTCATCATCAATTTTTCTCAAATTTACTATCACTTTTCAAGTGTCCATCATAATATCATAAAAACCCACTTAACACATATATGGATAATCATTAAATCTCTAATTTATGACACTAATTCATCAAATTCTCATCTAGGGTTTGTTCCTAAACTCATACTCATACTCATATCAATTTAATTATAACATTCATCATTCACACAAGAATTTCGTTCATGAATGTTTATCCGAATTTCAAGATATTATCAAATGATAAAATTCAATATACCTTGTGATCTCCTAGCTTGGGTGATCACGAATTTAGTTAAAGCCCCGATTTCCAACTCGATTTCCCTTGGATTTTGATGGATTTTAGTGAGTTTAGGTTTTTGAAAAGGAACCCTTCTCCTGGCTCTGAGTAATCGTCGACCAAACACACATATATGTGTGTGTTTTGGTGTTTATTTGTTTTAATTAAAAACATTTTTTCCTTTTGCCTCTTTTAGTCCCTCTAGTTCCATAGTTTGTAAAAGGGTTATATATTTCATGTTTTCCTTATTGTTTTCCAATACAATTTACTAACTAGGTTAACTATTCCTAGTTATGTTACATTTGGATATGACCAAATTATAATTTACATATGTATCTTATATTTTAGGGTGTTACAGGTTGTCACACGGCCTCCTGCTGCAGCTCGTATCTGGCAGGAAACAGTTATGGTGTTACTGAGGGTGTGACACGGCCTCGTGTTGAACACACACGACCCCGTGGCACTCTTGCAGAAAGTGAAAACTAAAAGAAAAGGAAGAAAAAACCTAAAAAGAAAAATTAGAAAAGCATAAAAATGATTAGGCCACCGATTTTAAACTTTCTTAAAATCCTTGTGTCCCTGGCAACGGTACCAAAAACTTGACGTGTCGGAGCATGTACGGATTTTTAATATATTTTTAGTACCTGTTTACCCTTTAATCAAGCTTTAAATTTATAAAACACTATGTAAAACTATCACTCTCGACAACATGCTAGGGCAAGTGCACCCATCGTGGGCGTAGTATAGTGATGGTAAAATACTGAGGTCGTCCAAGGACACAAGAGCTTTTAATACCGGAATATCGTCGACTCTAATCTAACCAAATATTGAGAGAAAATTTTTTGTTTTTTTTAATAAATAAAAATAAAGGAACAGTATAAATAAATAAAAAAGATAGACAAGATAGAATCACTTGGATCCATTTGTCATTTATGCATTCTTTGACGATTTCCACACTTTGGGTTTTTAAGATATTATCTTAGTTATTGTGGCATGTCCCTCTTTTGGAGGCAACGCTACCCTCAGCCATATTGGTCTGAGTCAGCAGGGATACAGTCCTACAAGGCCGGATTATTGAAAGATGATTAAGCGAGTTATTAATGCAAAAAGTGGCATGTTCCACTTTTAGAGGCAATGCTACCCTCGGCCATATTGGTCTGAGTCAGCAAGGATACAGTCCCGCAAGGCCGGTTTAAAGTTTTAATAGTAGTTTGTTTATAAGGGATTACAAGCCGTTCTTACTTCCCCCGACTTGATGCTATCTGCCTCAAAGGAAGTCCTATTAAGCTTGAATCAGCTCCTCGCAGGATCTATACACTGAATGAGGCAAGAACTTTACCCAGCCACCCTTCTAACCCCCTTCCAAGCAGTTAATGCGTTTTATATAGACCGTAAAGACACGAATGAGTAAATCAACAAAACATGAGGAAATGATTAAGTAAAATTCACCTTCAATATAAAAAAAAACTAGTTATTAAACTCATTAATACAAACCCAAATAAAAAGTTACCAAAGCTAGGAAATCAAAAGTAATACATAAATGATTTTGTCTTCATCAAGTGATGTAAGAGATTAGCCAAGCATGGACTTTGTTTGACAAAAACTCTTACTATCGATCTTGGATCCCGAGACTACACACACACTCTAAGGATTGATAATGGATGATGGTGGTATTGTGGTGGTGGAGTGATGGCAAGAGTGAGAGAAGTTGTTTGCCAAGGGATGAGTTGCAAATGAGTTAAGCATCTCCTTTTATAGCAGAAAATAGTAGCGTCGCACGACCCCGTGCCCACCAGGCACAGCCCCGTGTCCTTCCCTTCTCTGTCTTCATTTAATGTTGTTGTCAGCCCATCTGCACACACGGCCCGTGTGTCAACGGCACGACCCCATGGCCCTTGTACTTGCTATACGAACCCATATTTGCAAATCTGAGAGTTGACCATGGCCCATGTCTAGGAGACACGACCCCATGTCCCTTGTCGTTTTCTATTTGTCTTTATTCTTAGGAATCTTAAATGGGGCACGCCCCATGCCCGGCTGGCACAGCCCCGTGCTTGGGTTCTCGTTTTGTTATTTTTGTATTTGGGGTGAAACTTAGAAGGTTGGTATAGTGTGCCATCTTCCTTTCTTCGTATTTATGTTGGTTTTCGTCGTTAATTCATTCCTTTTGTCTCTTTAAGCACTTTTAATCCTGAAAATCAAAAGTAAACAAAGAAACGTATTTTTTCCAACATTAGTACTAAATGATTGTTTTTATACCTCATTTGATATGATTTATATGTTCCATTTTGTGCATATCATCTACGATGATCACTTTTAAATGTGAAAACGATTCATCACAACTTAAACTTAATCAAATTAAAAGCCATGGAAACTTGTTCACTGAATGCTAGGGGTGTTCACGGTTCGGTTTGAAACTGTGAAACAGCCCAAACCGGTCATTGGTTTGGTTTCATGGTCGGTTTTTTCCTTAACTTTCGGTCGGTCGATTTCAAATATTTCAAACCGTAGTGAATGGTTTGGTTGGCGGTTTACCTAAAATCGGCCGTATAAAACCGGACCGGACCGAAAGATTTAATTATATTTTAAATTTTAAATATTTTGTATTAGATATATCTAATTCTTTACTTTAAGCATGTTGTCTTGATTTCTGCTCAGATTTTAGTTTCATAGTCTTATATATATATTTTTTTTCTTTTCAAATCATCTACATTATCAAATACATTCTTTGATGATTTTCAGTCTCTCTGTTTATAAAGAATTTTATAATACATATCTCCTCAACAGAATTTCTGTTCTTATTAACCAACTGTGATCACAATTTTTTTTTTTTTTTGATTCGTTTGCTGAGGTTTGCTGTAATTCTATGAAGTGATGCAGTGGTAAATGTTTGTTAGGACTAAACGATTATGATCTAATTTTAAAGATAATGTATTGAAGCTAAAGCTATGTAATCACCGAAGCTTACAAGCTTAATTATATCATAAACAAACAATTAGAGTAATAAAGTCAAGTCAATAGTTCTTACCTTAAGTTTAACTTATTACCGAAGCTTAAACCGTGAAACCACACCGGAACCAAACCGTTAGTAACGGTTTGGTTTGGTTTTAATTTTCAACGGTTCGGTTTTGGTTTTCGGTGATTAAAAATCGCTACTAACGGTTTGGCTCACGGTTTGACTTAAAAACCGTCTAAACCGGACCTTGAACACCCTACTGAATGCTATCAAGTTTTTACCTGCAATGACCTGAAAATCACGTTTATTTATAGACACTCCGCAAGCTTTCTTGGCATTCATATTTTCCATAAATGGAATTTAGTATCTAGAGAAATAAGTCAGAAATGTTTTTAATAAAATAAACATGTAAATTATATAAAATTTTTAGAAGTAAATTACATAAAAATTTTAGAAATAAGTCGAAATGCTTTTAATAAAATAAACATGTAAATTATATAAAATTTTGCGTAATAAAACTGATTCGGGCCGAAACAAGTAACTTTTTAATGTGGAACTAAAACAGACTTCGCCATGTCGCTTGGAACGATCAAAACTTTTGTCCACTTCAACTATATTTTTTTAATCATTAATTTAATTATTGGTTTTATATTATCTTTACATGTCCCTATATAGAGAGTTTTAGACGATTGTGTTTTATTTTAGAAGGGTTGAAGGGGTATGGTCCCAGATCTCGCGTCAGCACGACCGTGAGTGATCATTACCCTTATCAAAAACCCCCACCAGCAAGAACCTATCTGTGTCTGCACGGGCAAGCGCGAACACAGCGGTTGAAACCAATCTGTCCATTGATGAGAAGACTCACCTTAAGTACGAAAACGGATCTTACGCATAGCGATGCGGCCTGGCACCGCATCCTATAAACATTTTCGTCACGACAAGGGATCTGGACAACAGTAACAGTCATCAAGTGGCGATGCGGCATGGCACCGCATCCCGCAAGCATCTTGGCTAGAACAAAGAACGCGGGAACAGCATCAGTTACCGCAGGCAGCGATGCGGCCCGGCGACGCATCCTGCCTACAAGACAAGTGGGTCTGACACCACAGTGCAAGTGACACTGTGAACAGTCATCTGTCAGCCCACATGTATACAACAGTCTGACACCACAGCAGGATGTGGCATCACCACCGTAACCGACAGGTCTGACACACCTGCAAGAGACTGTGCGATGTCAGACTAGCTTCTCAACTACCCTCCTTCACTCCTCGGCTATAAATACTCATCCCAAACCAGGTTTGAGGTATCACTTCTCAACTCTCTCACTACTACTACTATCACACTTTGCTTCCCAAGCAAATTACTGATTCTCACGCCGGAGAGTGGTAACAAGGAGCACCCCCCACCCCATCCTCCTTGTTACGAGTCACGGCTTGTTTCCTTGTGCAGGAAACCAACCAGCGGACGATCCAGCCAGCGATCCTCGGAAAGAAGGGATTAACCCTACTTGACGAGATCAGTGAGTTAACCCCACCCGGTTAACCATTGTTTCATCATTGGCGCCCACCGCTACTCTTAGCACTTTTTAACACCATCCCTTTCTCTCCAAAGATTATGTCTGATCTTCTAAACAACACTACCGGGGATAACCTAAACCCCGCAAACCGAGGGCCTACGAGGACCATTCCCCTAGCCCCAAATGCTGAACATATTGGCACATCAACGCAAGGGGGCGCATCCCTTACGTTCGGACACGATCTATCACAGTACGCTTCTGTGATACCTCCAGGCATGAACCTTCATACCTGTTACGACCAACAACAAGCTCTGCTGGCCGCAACATACAACAGAGCTTACGCAGAAGCGCAAGTACCTGTGGGGCCTACCCCAGCACCGCATACCCCTGCGGGTCGTATTTTACAATACGACGGCAGGGCCCCAACACACCCAGCCTCCAGAAGCAGGCAGGAAGACCGCGGTTCCTCTTACTGCGACGTCCGCACACTTGATGAGGACGATTCCTCGTATGAGTCCCGCCGCAGGGGCCCTATACATAGCCGCCTAGGCCCCCATGGCGAAACTAGGCGACAGTCTACAGCCCACCACGGCCCCGGCATCCATAGCCGGCTGGGACCTCAGTCTCACCATGAAGGGCAGGGCCGTACCGATCCGGACGACGGTACATATGGCGGGGAGTCGCATGCTACTAGCAGTAGACCGGGAGGACGCAATTATGTTCCTCCCACTCAACCTCGCACCACATACATCCGCGCTGCAAAGCGCCACCAGAGCCAACCCTACAGGCCGAAATCGGCGGCCGAAAACTTAAAGTTTGCCCCGGAGATTGCCAACGCCGATGTCACCACCACCAAATTCCCATTAAACATTGGGAAATACAACGGTTCGGCTGACCCAGATGACCACATGAATATCTTCATCGGCGCCGGGTGCAACGGCAGGTGGGACGAACCCACTTGGTGTCAATTTTTCACGCAGACCCTAACAGGTCTGGCCAGGGCTTGGTTCGATTCTTTGCCAGTGGGGTCATAGACCTCATTCGAGGACTTGCAAGCAAACTTCCTCGCGCATTTTTGCCAGCAGCGACGTCATGAACATGATTCTATGGACGTCATGAACATCTGGCGCAGAGACAACGAATCGCTTGAGGCGTTCGTTGTCCGTTACAATAAAGAGTGCCTGGAGATAGGCGACGTTGCAGACCAAATGGCACGCAACCATTTCATTGTTGCCGTTAAAGACGAACAAATGGTTATGACTATCTCCGGTAAGGAAGGCTTGCCTAAAAAATGGGAAGATGTCATGGTTGCGGTCAAGACATACGCCCAGACTCAGCGGTCCCTCAAACCGCACTTATCAAAGGCACAGCCCCAAACGGAAGGCCAGTCCTCCCACCAAGAACACAAGCGCAACAACAAGCGCAACCGGGACACATGAAATCGCGGCAGCGATCCCAGACCATATGTCCCGCGGAACAACCAGCCCGACGCAAGGGCTACAATCAACGCCCAGCGTGAAAACCGAGCGTCGAAGAAGGAGTCTCGGGACCGTAGCTGGACCGAGATCAACCAGTCGCCAAGCGACGTCCTCCTTACGGACGCGCAATTCCTGCGACCGGCCCAACCGATGAAGTCCAAGAAGAATCAGGATTCCGCACTCTATTGCGAGTACCTCAAGGACTCGGGCCACACAACAAACAACTGAATCAGTCTCCGATTGGAGATTGAGCGAGCCCTTAAGGAAGGGAAGTTACAACATCTGTTGCCAGCAGCGCAAAAGCAAACCAAGCGCATCACCCCACACAACGAGGGCCCCTCCACGGGTAAAAGGGCCATGTACGTGGCCTCAACCCACATGATCAATAGAGGGCGAGGAAGGCCGCACAAGGCCGCAAGAAGACCGGACAATGACTGGAAATACGAGTAAGTGGTCTTTCCGAAAGTCCGACGCGGACCGCGCGACAGGCGCGCCGTGGATATCACAGGCTACCTGGCTCACTACTGCACCGAGCGATTATTCATCGACCCGGGCAGTACATCTGATATTATATACGAGCAGTGCTTCAACCAATTCGATCAAGAAGACAAAGATCGGTTGCAGCTGGTGGACCACCCGTTGGCCGGGTTTGCGGGGGAAACGGTATTCCCCCTGTGCCAGATTACTTTCCCTGTGCGCCTCACCAACGGAAGGCACACAAGAACGAAGGAGGTAAACTTCATGGTTTTACCTCACACCTCCAAATACGACGTACTTCTCGGGAGGGAGTCCCAGGGCGACTTCAACATGATCACATCCGTCCCCCACTCTGCCATCGGGTTCCCAACCGAAACGGGGGTCGCGATAATATACGCCCAAAGAGAAGTTATGTCCACGGACGAGCTGCGTCCGAACAAGGTAGCAAGGCCAACCCCCAACACCCAACCAGAAAAATGGGTTCTTAATGCAAGACACCCAGAGCAAACGGTCACGTTGGGCCACACCTTGTCTCCCACCATCAAAGCACACCTGAAGCAGCTCCTCTTCAGGAACCAGGATATTTTTGCGTGGACACCCGCAGACATGACAGGGGTACCACGCGAAATTGCACAACACTTCTTGAATACCATGCCAGGTATCAAGCTGGTGATCCAAGGCCAACGCCACCTTGGATCAGCAAAGAACGAGGCGATGCATGAGCAGGTACAAGAGCTGCTCTCCGCAGGCATCCTGCGGGAAGTCAAATACCAGACTTGGTTGTCAAACCCAGTCATGGTGGAAAAACCATCCGGGGGCTGGCGCATGCGCGTCGATTATAAATATCTCAACAAAGCCTGCCCCAAGGATTGTTACGCACTTCCGGAGATCGATGAGAAGGTCGACAACCTCGCACCATTTCGATGGAAGTGTTTCCTCGATTGTTACAAAGGCTACCAACAGGTGCAGATGGCAATCGAGGACGAAGATAAAACGGCATTCCGCACTCCTATCGGGAACTACTGTTACACAAAAATGTCGTTCGGGTTGCGCAACGCGGGCGCAACCTATCAAAAGTTGATGAACGACACTTTTCGCGGTCAAATCAGCAAAAGTGTCGAAATCTATATGGACGACCTGGTCGTCATGAGCATGGAGGAAGACACCATTCTCAACGATATTGAAAGAACATTCCAAACTCTGCGAAGCGTCAACATGAAGCTCAACCCAGGGAAATGTTCGTTTGGAATGGAAGAAGGAAAATTCCTTGGATTTATCGTAACCAAAGATGGATTCAGGGTGAACCCGGAAAAAGTCCAGGCGATCGAGTGCATGCCATCGCCTTCTACGATGAAAGAAATGCAACGACTAGCCGGCAGGCTAGCCGCACTGAATAGATTCTTAGCCAACCATGCAGCTAAGTCTTACCCTTTCATCAAGACCCTGCGGAGCTGCTTAAAAAAGGAACAATTCCAATGGACCGTAGAAGCCGAGAAAGCGTTCCGGGAGATGAAAGAGTGTTTGATTCAACTCCCAACTCTAACCACACCACGCAAAGATGAACCACTTATCTTGTACTTAACTACCGCGGACAATGCGGTAGGCGCGGCACTCATAGTGGAGCGAGAAGGAGTTCAAACACCCATCTACTATATCAGCAAAATGCTCAACGACCCAGAGACGAGATACTCCATCGTGGAGAAGTTGGTATTGGCACTAGTACACACGTCAAGACGGTTGCGATGATACTTTGCAAACCACGTTATCACGGTGCTAACCAACTACAGGATCGGCCCGATCCTATCAAAACCCGACATCTCTGGTAGATTAGCAAAATGGGCAATTGAGCTGGGCGCACTTTCACTGAACTATAAACCGCGCCCCGCAATCAAAGGCCAGGTCTTGGCTGATTTCGTTGCTGAAGTAACAGCAAATCGCATTCAAGAATGTGAAGAAGAGCAAAACCCTGCATCGCCACCATCCTCCGCAGAAACCTGGGCACTATATACAGATGGTGCATCTAACGAAGATGGTGCAGGTGCAGGTCTGCGACTCGTCAGCCCCGATGGCCAAGAGCTTACCTATGTAATCTGCCTCGATTTCAAAAGCACGAATAACGAGGCAGAGTATGAGGCTCTACTGGAAGGGCTGTGTCTAGCAATCAAACTCGGCATCCAACATTTGGAAGCACACGTCGACTCACTGTTGGTTGCAGGGCAGATACGCGGCGACTATGCCGCAAAAGGGGATATCATGATCCTTTACCTTGAACAAGCCTTGCAACTGAAATCAAAGTTCACTTCCTTCACTATCCGCCATATCAACAGAAGTGAAAACAAACCCGCGGATGCACTGTCAAAACTTGCATCCACCAGTTTCCAACACCTGGCAAAGGAGGTACGCATCGAGATTCTACAAAATCCCTCAGTACCCCTACGCCAAGTCAATGTCATCCAGTACGGTACAACATCCTGGATGACACCAATAATTGCATACTTGCAATCAGGTGTTACTCCCGAAAGCAAGGCAGAGGCACGTAAGTTGCAATACAAAGCGTGTCATTACCAAATGGGAGACGGTATTTTATACCCTAAATCATACCCGGGGCCACTATTACGATGCGTTGATCCCCAAGATGCCACATATCTTATCAGAGAAATACACGAGGGAATATGTGGCATACACGCAGGCCCACGCATGGTAGTGGCCAAAATCATGAACGCCGGGTACTACTGGCCCGACTTACACCTAGATGCGGTCAAAGTCTTGCGCAAGTGTTTCAATTGTCAGCGGCATGCTCCCAAGACCTTGTGGCCCAAGAACAACCTGATCCCCGTCACCACTGCATGGCCATTCCAAAAATGGGCAATCGATGTGGTGGGACCATTTCCAGACACACCAGGTGCAGTGAATTTTATCATAGTAGCTGTTGATTACTTTACAAAATGGGTAGAGGCAAAGCCGCTCGCCTCAACCACCGCTATGATAACAAGGAAATTCGTCTAGGAACATATCATCTGCCGTTTCGTTCTACCAATGTGCATCGTTACCGACAACGGTACCAACTTCGTTGCCGATGACTTTCAAAAATGGCTAAAGGAGCTGAACATTGAACACATATTCTCCTCAGTGGCGCATCCGCAAGGGAATGGCCAAGTCGAGAATATCAATAAAAGTTTAGTCGAAGGCATCAAAGCACGGTTGGGAACAGCCAGACGCGGCTGGGTTGATGAACTCCCAAGTATTTTATGGGCCCACGGGACAAGCCCAAAGACAAGTAACGGTGAGACACCTTTCAGCCTGGTCTATGGCACTGAAGCGGTGATCCCCGCGGAAGTAGGCCTCCCCTCACCTAGAATGTTGGCTATCAACAAAATAGACAACAATGAGGAATGCAGGGTTGACTTGGACCTCCTGGAAGAAAGGCGTGAAAACGCTTCCATCAACGAGGCTAAGTACAAAACCAAACTTGAAAAGTACTACAATGCACGCGTCTGCATTTGTACCTTCAACCCAGGAGACTACGTCCTTCGTGACAATGAAGCATCTAACGCGGAACGCCCCGGGAAACTTGCCCCCAAGTGGGAAGGACCCTACCTCATCCAACAGGTCTTGGGCAAAGGCGCGTATAAACTGCAAACATTAGAGGGCGAAACTATCGCACACACATGGAATGCACAACAGCTTCGACGCTGTTACATGTAAGCCATGTTTTTTATATTCACCATGTAACCTATCGGGCCGCAGGCCATTTGCAAATAAATAAATAAATAAACGATTCAAATGCAATGTTGTTTATTTACTTCTATTACAAATGCGTGTTCCACTCTGCGGTATCTACAAAAACAGATTGGCAAAATCTTCATTCGCGATACCCACACAAAGTGGCGACCACACGCAACTATTGTAATAGGCCAGCAATGGCAAAAGATCAACTGTCTATCCGGCTGGATATGCAAATACGGTCTTCACAAAGCCTGCACAATTCCTAAACCCTAACGGGATAAAAACAGGAATTGACTAATACTCATACGACAAAGGTATAGAGTATACTTAACCGCGCTTTACAGCGGGTAGAGTTCTTCATACTTGCATATCACCAAGATATACAAAAGGCAAATGCAGACTATGTTATATACAATAACATCAATTCATACAAGTTCAAACATGCAAGTAATAAAAACACTTGTATAACTTGAACAAAACGGTTCTTTATATTCAAAAAATTTCTACATCTACGCGGTGCCCAAGAGATTTACATAAGGTTCCTAACATTTACATTGAGGAAACAAAAAAGGGCACGCATGCCATCCTAGTCTTTCTTTGTACCGCTGGAACCCGCACCACCCTTGCTATCACCAGCAGTCTCTTCCTCTTCATCTTCCTCATCAGCATATAATAACCGCAAGCGGTCTACGTAGTCTTTTGCGTCCAGGCATTCGTCAAGTTTTTCAAGGGCAGAAATGGACGTATCGTTATAATCCGCAAGAGCGGCAGCAAGAAGCGCTTCAGTGTCCACGCCATGGAAACTGGACCTTTCATCGGTATATTTGCCCTGGGCCATAATGTTCATATGATTGATGCACCGGTTGTAGCCAGCTTTAAAACCAGCGTCACGCGCGCGCAGCCTAATTTGCTCTACACCAGTTGCGTTCTCAGGCGCGTCAAGAATAGCCCTAACAATCAGCAAGGCACAAGTAATAAGGTTATCAATGGCAAACCTAAAAATATAGCAAAGGCAACGGGTACTTACATGCCCAATACCGTGAATACGCATCCATTCGCGATCCTCCTTGAGTTGATCGAATGAAGAAACAAGGCTATCCCTAGCCTCAGCAGCCTCTCTTGCCCGCGCTTCAGCTTCAGCAGCACAGGCAGAGACCTCCTCAATAGTGGCCACCCGACTCCGCACTTCAGCCTTTTTACAAGGACAACACAAGTATACAAAGATAATCAATCATACTTATTGAATATATATACAAATTCAAGAGCAAAAGAGACTCATACCTGGAGGCCCTTAATAGTTTTGGTTAAGTTGGTGCGTTCAGCATTTGCCCCTTCACGAGCCTTCGCAGCACGGGCCTCCGCCTCCTTGGCTTCTTCAAGAGCCTTGGCAAGGCGAGCTTCTGCCTCCTTGGCCTCTTTGGAAACCGCATCAGCTGCGGCTTTAAATTAACAAAAGCAGCATTCGCTGCCTTGGCGTTGGTAAGCTCCTGACAAACACGAAAGAGAGTTTCATTCTGTTTGGCCCAAGATTCTTTCCAAGTCTTGCGCTCATCAGAAAGTGTCTTGCGCTCATTAGAAAGAGATTCTTTCCAACTCTTGCGCTCATCAGAAAGCAGTTTTGCAAGGGTACAAACCTATTTAAGCTCAGCAGTTGCAGCCCACTCCTCAGTCTGTTTATGCTTCTCAAAAGCAGCCTTCTGCCTTTCAAGCTGCTCTTCACCCTCACGAGCAGCCTTCACCAACTCTTCAGCCTCAGCCCGCAAGCGCGCATTTTCCTCCTCCTTGCGCCCCAGCACCTTGTAGTTTTCCATAATAGCATTTGCCATTATGGAACTCCCCACAAGCATGGAGGAGAGTTAATTAATCTGAAGCTCACTTGGCAAAGAACGGGCCCGATTGACTTCAAATGGGGTGCCCAAACCACCCAAAATCTCCTTACACGTGGAGGGGTCAGCAGAAATATCATCCCCTTGCATTACATTCCATGGGGGCGGTGATAGGTCATGGCCCGGTCTTCAGTATAGGTGCGGTAATAGAACTCCAATTCAGACTTTTCAGGCTGAATAGGAGTCCCTTTAAAACCCGCACCCCCAGAAGCGGAACCAGAAGCTTTCTCAGCAGCGGGAGATTTCTTCCTCTTAGTATAAGCAAATTTCAAATTCAGATCATCAGTGTCCTGCGGGGAGATCAGATTATCATGGGAGTCCACCGTGTCATAGATCTGAGCCGCAGGCCCCTTCCCAGTATCCTCCGCCCGCACAGAGGGCTCAGGCACCACTTTAATCGAAGGGCTTCTGGTAAATTATTTATTAACCCCCGCATCCGCAGCTGTGTCATGCGGGGGAGAATGAGGAGCATCAAACAAAGAGAACCCCTCATCTTGCGGTTCTGTAAACAAAGCAAAAACACTTTAACTACAAGTACAAAGACAAAATACTTGTAAAAGTTATGAATCACTTACCAGAAGCAACCACAGGTTTCACAACAGTTGTCCGTTTGGTCTGTATTTTCGGACGTTTCTTCTCACCGGCATCAACAGCCTTCTCTGGCTTTCTCTTCTTCTCATCAGCAGGTTTGGAACCCGCAGAGGATCCACCTGCCACCGCACCACCACCTGGAACACCCAAACCCTCAAGGGTGTCAGATACTACCACGTAATCGGTATATCTGCGGAAACAAGAACGAGAGATACCTGCCGCCTACGGCACCAACGGAGGAACAACGGCAGCCTCAGGCTTTTTCTTGCCGCGACCCAGCACAACCTTCTCTACATGCTTTTTCTCCGCATGTTTCTTGGGGGCACCCTTCACCTCAAATTTACCCAGGACCCCAAGAGTACCTGCGTGTAGATCATCAAACAAGAAGATCAGTAAGGTGAACCTTATAAGGCAAGTAAGAAGGTTATGGATTATACCTTTGCCTTGCAGCAGGGGCGCGTTCAGTGCCTCGTGTTTAGGAACGCGGAAGTTGTTAACAATGGTCAAGTTAAAACCTTCACCTTCAGCGCATGTAAGTAACTCAACCTTGCCTGTGAAGTTCGGATCAAATATCCTCCACAACGCAGCATCCTCTGATAGTACACTCACAAATCAGTAACAAATAAGGAAGTAAGAAAACCGCAAAAGAGCAGCAATACTTACCACCACTCTTTTCCCGCACAACGGGTCTTGCCCTCCTATCAGGCCTGGTTAACATCATCCGCAGCACCCACAACTGATTGCTGTCCAGCTGTTTATGCTCAATAGTCTTCAACCTTGGGAACCACTCCACAGTCTCTGCCCTAGGAAGCGCAATATCCTCCGCAGGGATAGTCTCATTAACATTCCGCAAGGTCATGTTAGCAACAACCGCGACAGCCTTAATATAGAAGAACTTGGTCTTCCACTTTGTAATGCCCTTCGGAGGGGTCATCAGCTTAGTGCTCCCGTAACGTTGGCCAAAAGAAAAGAACCTGGTGTTCACCGTCAACTGGTAGATCCGCCGGAAATTTTCAACGGTAATCGGCAAACTAAGAGCACGAAAAGTGTACTCAAAGTTTCTAATACGAATCATCCCGAATGGACTCATCTGGGAGATATGGAGTTTGTAATACTCAAAACCTCAGCAACGAACACAGTCAATGGTAAACGAAGGTTACCATCAATGAAGGAATCAGCCCACATGGTGACATAACCGGCCGGAGCGTCGGCACCGGTGTCACCTTCCTGTGGGAGAACTGCCCCAAACTCCTGGGGCATCTGGATGCTGGTCATCAGGGTGTTAAACTGATTTTTTGACCACTTCAGCACCGGTAGGCCCCCGCCGGGGGCACTACCACCGTCTTCTTCTTCTTCCGCCGCCACCGGCGAAGAATGTTCAGGGTTTTCACCCTCAACATTGTGTGGATTGGATGGTTCAGCCATCAAGAAATGTAATAAAGAAGATAGAAGAATGAGTTTACAAGAAAACTCAGAAACTTGACCGGAATTTCTGACAAAGTTTATCGAAGAAGACAAAGAGAACACCCTCTTTTTCACCGGAAAAAATTTCGAAAATTTTGAACAAGTGAGGAAACCACAAACGGTTTCCCCTTATATACTCATCGCAATTAATGCGATGCAGTAAACCAACTCATCACGTTCAAAACAGACGAATTACGCGGCGATACGTGTTCAGCGACGGTTCCGCTGATATTTATCACGCGCGCGTGGCCGTCCACGTGCCTGACAAAACACACTTTTTACACTCCTTGCTACAGTGCATTTATGACCTTGGGCAGTGCAAGCGTCCTTTCATTTCAGCACATGACAGAATCCTACCAACTTTCACCAACCCACACGTGCAATCGTGACGTATGCAGCACAAAAGCGACAACATTATCCAAATATAAGTGGCATGCGGTTTCTCTGGTTCACCGCACCATAACCCATACCGCATGTCGTTTTTTACATACCCTTCAAAAAAGGCAAAAATATATCTCTACATTATGTAAAGGGGTATAACCTATAACCGCACATACCCACGAGCACACGTGGAATATGCGGAGATGACACACACGAACCCGCACAGGTGTGTCAGATACTCAGAACCAGCGTTGTTCTTTGGACTGCGAAAAACCGCATTCCATACAACCTTCTTCAAGGTTCAAATCCCTCGTGTCCGGTTCACAACCACAGAGGGAACGCATACAGCTTCTCCTTAGGATAAAGGACAGGAATACGGAAGCAACCGCACATCAGCAACCCTGACTCCTGATCCTTCAAGAGCCACATCCAAGCTTCAAACTCTCTAGAAGCGAGTTCTTTGATGCAAACCGCAGACACTCACGAGTAGTTGCGGCGGAATATAATTACCCTAACGTTAGCTACGGAAGAGCCACGACTAATCCGCCACGCGGTTAATTAAAGCTACTTCAAGGAAAACTACTTTCCACCAAAGCGTGAAGGAAAGTAGCTTCAGAACAGTGGTAACAAGTCTGCTTATGACTGGTTACCCACCTATGGACCGCATAGAATAAACAATGGTGGGCACAACCATGCCTATGACCATGTTTATTTGCCCATAGTCCAGATTCAAATTGTTCGACCAAACACGGCCAACAATGACGCAAGTACCTCACGAGGCTTGACTACACATGGCCAACAATCTGCAGCAACGAGGTAACCGCAAAGGACGTGCGGTTACTTGAGAGCTAAAACGCAGAGGACGTGCGGTTACTAGAGAGCTAAACCGCAGAGGACGTGCGGTTACTTGAGAGCTAAACTGGAGAACACGAACACCCCACAAAACATGGTTCATCGTTGAATGTCCAGTGGCTGAACATAGAGCTTGAGCAAAGTACTTACAACATTGCATCAACTGACGCAGAGGTTACAACTAGAGTGGCGGAGACAGACATCTTCCATCACCATCTCAAAGGTTGGTTCGAACCCTGCTAACATATTCAGTCACCGTCTCAAAGGTTGGTTCGAAACACCAACAGGTGGCTGATGACATCAGAAAAAGGTAGACCACATCACTGGTTCAAATCCTTGGCTGAGAATTCCGCATCAATTTACTGTACCCGTAAACACCAAACTTGTGGTGTAAAAAACTACACACACGACATTTTTTTTTGAATTTTTTTTACATATGTGTTTGTGATACACTCATCTACGTTTATGAAAAAAAAATTTGGTCCAACTCACCCCGGATCAAGAGGTTCTCACGGTTCTCATAACTCGAGGTGGTTCTCATTCTAGTGGTCCCCTATATATATATATATATATATATAGTAGGAGTTGGGTAGAAAGCCTTATTTTCCTAGAAAGTCTAAGAAGCAATCAGAACGTGACATGTGGCATTGAAGGATTTTAACTAAAAGGGCAATTGTGTAATTTGACATTTTATTTTAATTTTGGAATTTATATCTCATTAACTAACTATGCACGATTTTATGGTAACTGATTCTCCATGATTTGTGAATTACTACCAGATGTAAATATCAATCAAATTCTCATTCGTTCCTTTCACAATCTTGATCAACTTTATTCGTAAATCATTTTTTACGTGAGAGATAGTTATGACTTCAAACACAATTCTTGATTGCGGATATGACAAATACACTTTTTTTATGTTTACTATTATCTGGTCTGTATCGATTTTTAATTATGTCTGGAAACCACCAGAATGTTCTTGACGTTGTGTTTTAACAGCAAGCAGATTCATACAGTTGTGTTTTAGCATTCAGATTCATACAGTTGTGTTTTAACAACAAGCAGATTCATACAGTTGTGTTTTAGCATTCAGATTCATACAGTTGTGTTTTAACAGCAAGCAGATTCATATAGTTGTGTTTTAACAGCAAGCAGATTCATACAGTTGTGTTTTAGCATTCAGATTCATACAGTTGTGTTTTAACAGCAAGTAGATTCATACGCTGTGTTTTACCATCCATGCTGGTAATGCTGGAGGATTTCTTGACGCTGTGTTTTAACAGCAAGGAGATTAATATGAAGTGTTTTCTTGATGTGTTTCTTCATGAAGGATAGAAGGAAGAGAGAGAGAGAAAAGGAGAAAAAATCGCAAGAAATGTGGGGTGGTTATGGAATGACAATTATTTCCATATTTAAAACAAGCTAAATGACATATCTACCCCTGATTAATTAAATAATCATATTTTTAAGAAACACATATTACCAAAATGCCACCAAGATGATCTCAACCATTAAACACACCTATGGGATGGCCTAGATCGCTTCCTAGACTTTCTAGGAAAAACACACTTTCCGTAGGATCCCTATTATATATATATATATATATAGAGAGAGAGAGAGTGAAAAAAGGATGTAAAAATAAGATTTTGAGGTGTGAGAATAGTAAAAGTCTAAATTTAAATGCTGGTGGAAATTTTGTTTATTACCTAGAATCACTAGCCTAAGACCCCGCGAGCTTCGCGGGTGGCTAAACACCAACTAAACACATAAAATAATTTAAACGTAGAAGCGTTAAAGTGTGATTTGTTAAGCCTAATATTTTGAGACCGTTGAGCACGTCCCAATAGTACATCTACATAATGTTCGTTACAAATTAAGTTTTTGTCAACTAAACCTTCATGATGTTTTCATGATGTCTTCTTTAACTCCACTATCGCATTCATCCTCTGACATTATCAATTCCAATCAGGACGACTTAGAATTTAAAGCTCTATTGCTAGATTATTAAAAAGAGTTAATTACTGTTTTCGTCCCTGTGGTTTGTCAAAAATCACTATTTCAGTCCATTAGTTTAAAAATTGTGATTTCAGTCCTTGTGGTTTCACTTTCGTAACCATTTCAGTCCCTGTACTTACAGAATAAATTGATTGAAATGGTTACGAAAGTGAAACCACAGGGACTGAAATGGTCACGAAAGTGAAACCACACGGACTGAAATTGCAATTTTTAAACTAATGGACTGAAATAGTGATTTTTAACAAAACCACAGGACGAAAACAGTAATTAACTCAAAAGAGTTAATTACTGTTTTATATACATGAAATTAATTTTAAAAAAATAGATTCTTACTTAAGTGTAAGAACAACTCAAACGGGTTCTTAGAGATATCAACTGGTTGGCTACCCTCCAAACCTTGATTTGCTATAAATCTCTTTTACTGTTATAGAAAAAAATAAGGTTATAACCTGGAAATTTTCCGGGTAGGAAAATTTAATTTATAACAAATAAAAGTATAAAAATAACACTTTAACATCTAAAGTATCCTCTTTTCCTTTTCTCCATCATAAATTTTTAATTGGTTTCTTAAACTTTTTCTTGTTGTAAAGAGCCATAAAAACATACAAAAACAAGAATGTAAAGTAAACGTCTATATTTAGAGCATTTACATTGGAACCTCTATTCTATATTATATAGAGAAAATAATAGAGGAAACAACAAAAATACCATCACATTGGAATTTCTATAATAGAAAAAAAATTAAAGTAAAGTACACCTCTATATTTATAGGGTCACATACATTCAACCCTCAATATTATTATTCTGAGTGTGTAATATCTAATATGATTTTGAAAAGCTTCATTTATACCATAGCCTCACCAATTTTGAAAAGACCAATTTTTAAAAAAAGACTCATTTCATCACAACCTGTTTTAATCGAGTTAATCACAGGTTATCCTCTAAATATCTTTTGACATCTATACATAAAATAAATACAAACAAACTAATCATAAGTCCGTCTTTAAACAACTTTTCAAAGTTTACCTACTTGAGCAATTAGAGATAAATATAAAGCAAATCACCCGTTAGGTAAAAACGGTTGAAATTGCGTTTTTTTTTTTTCAGTAAACCAAACTTTATTAATCACCAAAAGAGGCATACAAACAACAATTAAGCTTCCAAAAAAAACACACTAAGATACATCCAAAATACTCTTACCCCATTACACATCCAATCACTTTAAAAAAAATTATCTATACACATACACTAACCAAAGTCTAAACCAGAGAAAGTGGACCAGATTGAGAGATTGACGCCTATCGATCTGTTAATCATCCACCAGAGAGTAGCCTCCTTAATGTCTTGCACTATTTTAGTTTGAAAAGCATCGACCCCTTTGAAGGTCTTATCATTTATCCTTAACCATAGCCTTCATACTGTCATGAGAAATACAATATAAATCGGCATTTTTTTTTCGTGGGCGTATCCAGACTAATTCTACATACACAAACCTTCCAACATATTGATTTAGCGAAGATACGTGAAGCGAACAAAAGACAGGAAGAGCAACTTTTATATTTTTTTTATCACACCTGTAATCATTTTATAAATAATGCTATACAAAATTACAAGAAGAAAAACTGTTATAGTTATTTTTTTTATAATATCAATCATAATGCTATACACACCTTGTCGTAGCTTAAACACGTTTCTTCAGATTATGGCCCAATTTGATCAGATTCTAAAAAACGAAGAAAGATTATCATGAGATACTGTAAAACTGGGGTTTAGGATGTAAACCATAAAAATAACAAATTAATTTAGATGATTAGCCTTGCAGAAAACCCAAATCGGGAAAGTTTACCTGAATCATTAACGAAAAAAATCAGACTCAGATTGGGTTACTCAAGCGGATATTAATCACTGGAATAAGATCGGGTATCAAACATAAGAGCACACATGAGTTGATTAATGGAACAAAATGGTGAGGAGCACACATGAGTTGATTAATGGAACAAAATGGTGAGTAGAAGAATATACATCAGTGAATCAAATAGAGATCAATTTCCCATAGGATCCCATTTAAGATATATAGATACATAGATATAGATAAAGAACGGTGCAAGATATACCTTTCCTTCAACTTCTCATAGGATCCCATTTAAGAGTTCCTTGTATGGGAAGGAGTTTGAAAGAAGCTCATCACCTAAAATTACAAAACACGATTTGAATTAGATATGCAACTCGAGTACAAAAACAATAGTCGAAGAAGACTCGAAGCATCCATAAAATTACAAATAATATAGTCAAAGCATCTCATAAAAAACATCAAGATTTCAAAGCATTCAATATTTAAAATCAAACACAATAATGGTTTACTTCAAAATTTAAATTTAAAATAATGATTGACTTCAAAATTTAAAATTTAAAATCTGAAAATCAAATCACTAATATCCAATCCCGTAAATCAAGCAAACTTATTAGGAAAGTCTAACATTTCAAATTTAAATTCAATTTACAAATTCGAAATTTAAAATCAAACACATTAATGGCAAACTTTCAAATTTAAATTTAAAATAATAATTGACTTCGAAATTGAAAATTTAAAATCAAACACAATAATGGTTTACTTCAAAATTTAAATTTAAAATAATGATTGACTTCAAAATTTAAAATATAAAATCTGAAAATCAAATCATTAATATCCAATCCCGTAAATCAAGCAAACTTATTAGGAAAGTCTAACATTGCCAAGCAAAACCAACCGACATAGAAACAAACTCATAAGAGAGGGAAAAAATATAAAACAAACAAAAGGAGTGGTTTCAAAAAACGTAAATGAATTTATTTATAGAAACACTACAAATTTTCCGGAAATTAATACAATACCAAATTTATTAGTAACTAAAAAATACAGCCAAAATTAAATGAGCATAAAAGATGAAACCAAACATTATACCGGATAAAAAATAGGAAAAAAAAAATAAAACTAAAATTTTTTATTAACATGTCCGACGAAGTTTAATAGTCCGGCAATGGCATAAAATTTAGGGTTAACCATGAAAAAATAAAAATAAAAACAAAACAAAAGAATCATTAATACATATTAATACAATACAAAATTTATTAGTAAAAAAACAAAGATTTTCAAATTTAAAAAAATATCATAGTTTGATTTACCAAAAAAACAAAAAACAAAATAACTTAAAAATTATAGAGATTAGCATAAATGATGAAAACTATCATTATACCGGATCAAAAAACACCAAAAAAACGATAACATTAAACTTACCTCTTGTGTTCGAAGAAGATTCAGACTCCTGCAATTGCATAAAAATTAGGGTTTATCATGAAAAAACAAAAAATAAAATAAAAAAATCAGTAAGAGCATCACTCTTTCAAAGACATCAAGAATAGATCCATTAATAAGATTAGATTCGAAAAATTTAAATCATCATCAGCAACACAAAAATACAGAAAAATGATTAAAAAAGAGTGCGATTAAGCATTTAAAATACATAACAATCTAATCTAGTTTACATACCTGTAAAATACAAAAAAAGAAGAAGAACACATTCTGAGAAACTTGAAAATTAATGTGATTGTCGAAAATTATGGAAACTAACATAAAATTTGGAAGCAATTAAAACTTTAATATAAGTTATCTTGATAAATTTGGAAATACGTTACAATTTAGACAACTTTGATAAGTATCCATAATTGATATAAATTTCAAAAATTCAAATTTTGAAATAATTAGTCAAAACAATTTACCTAAATAGTTAAATATTATTCAAACTTAAATTCAAAACCAATGAGGTTAATATATTCATAATATAATCAATATCTAAATGATTGTGGAAAAAAATCAAACACAAAAAATACAGAAAAATGATTAAAAAAAAGTGTGATTAAGCATTTAAAATACATAACAATCTAATATAGTTTACATACTTGCAGAATAAGTGGAATGATCTACAAAAAAGAAGAAGAACAAATTC
Organism: Helianthus tuberosus; assembly: GCA_030545235.1. Classification (NCBI taxonomy): domain Eukaryota; kingdom Viridiplantae; phylum Streptophyta; class Magnoliopsida; order Asterales; family Asteraceae; genus Helianthus; species Helianthus tuberosus. Next base: position 24,165,955 of record CM060407.1, on the reverse strand, counting down.
TGAGAAACTTGAAAATTAATGTGATTGTCGAAAATTATGGAAACTAACACAAAATTTGGAAGCAATTAAAACTTTAATATAAGTTATCTTGATATATTTGGAAATACGTTACAATTTAGACAACTTTGATAAGTATCCATAATTGATATAAATTTCAAAAATTCAAATTTTGAAATAATCAGTCAAAACAATTTACCTAAATAGTTAATTATTATTCAAACTTAAATTCAAAACCAATGAGGTTAATATATTCATAATATAATCAATATCTAAATGATTGTGAAAAAAAATCAATCACAAAAAATACAGAAAAATGATTAAAACAAAGTGCGATTAAGCATTTAAAATACATAACAATCTAATCTAGTTTACATACCTGCAGAATAAGTGGAATGATCTACAAAAAAAGAAGAAGAACAAATTCTAAGAAACTTGAAAATTAATGTGATTGTCGAAAATTATGGAAACTAACACAAAATTTGGAAGCAATTAAAACTTTAATATAAGTTATCTTGATAAATTTGGAAATACGTTACAATTTAGACAACTTTGATAAGTATCCATAATTGATATAAATTTCAAAAATTCAAATTTTGAACGATAAAGAAGACTCAAAATAACACCAAATCTATGGAAAACGAACCTGCTTGCAATCAATTGGAAGAATGATCAGCTCTCTAAAAGACCTGTTGTCAACAAAGACATCACAATTTTAAGGATTTAAATAGAGAATGATAGATGAAACATTGCTTAAGCTTAAACAATAATCTGTACTATAACCTTTCTGGTATGCCAAATCATTACTCTCAATTGTTGAACTGTAATAGTGTCTGCAAACAACGTCACCTCTGACAATTGCTCAAAATCTACTTCAATATGTGAATTTAATCGGAAAACCTAAAGATGAACATATGATAGAGAACATCAAACAGGAAGCGACATTATCAAACATGAATCGATATTTGAAGAATTGTTACCTATTTGTTGAATCGTTTGGAGAAGACAATGATGGATCCCATCTTTCAAAAAGCACCAAATCTTGAAAAATATCACAGAAGCACTCAAGAAATGAATATAGGTATTGATGAATGCATAAGTTAGAAATCACTAAAACCCTAAGAAGCGGCGGAGGCTAGGTCTTCCAGTCACCAACAACGCCGCAAAAAGAAAATTGAAAACACGGATACATACCTTATACGCCGCATAATAAGGACTGGTTGCTTCAACTCGCGATTGAAGATGAAGAAATCTAGGGTTCAGGAGATTGCAAATAACATATTAAAGATTGATAGATGATATCTAGGGTTTAAGGAAGAAATAGATAGTGTCTAACAATGACAAAGAAAAATCAAAGAGGGAAAAGAAAAATAACATACCTATGTTTTTCGAAGATCAATCGATGAAGAAGGAAGAACCGGATGCAGGAGATGGGTATTAGGGTTTTGGAGTGAAGTGAAGCGTATTAAAGAAGCTAAGGATGATGGTTTTGGCGGAAAAAGCAAAAAAAAAGTGGTCTAAGCAAATGCCACGTGGCAAGTAATGGCTTAAGCTAATGCCATGTGGCATAAGCTTGTTTTGCTTTATTAGAAGTAGTAGATATATTTAAACGCTAGTGGAAATTTTGTAAAAGATGGTATCGTATAAATTCTTAACAAAATTATTTTATGCTTGCTTTTCGTAGTAAGATAATTCATGTTATTTAATCGGATATCGAGGGTCCGGTCAAAAATAAGTTAAAAAAGTGTTCCTAATTACTTTAACCAATTTGCTAGAGCTAGAAAAACAAGTCTAATAAACAAATTATTTATATTTAACATATTACATTTGCTATTACGTCTAAATTTTAAATCTGGTTACAATAATTTTTGTGTGTGACTAGGGTTGTAAACGAACACGAACAAGGTCTTGTTCATGTTCGTTCATTAAGGAAATAAATGTGTTCATGAACAATTCATGAACACTTACCGAACGAGATTTTATGTTCGTGTTCGTTCATTAAGGAAATGAGACTGTTCAAGACGGTTCACAAACACTAATAAATTTGACGAACGCAACGAAGGATAAAGTTGGATGGCCCATAGAGTAGCACTGGAACTTGAATCCCTTATTATGAAACGGAAGTCGATTGTATTCGTCAATGCAAATAATGAGAAAGAAAAAGGAAATTGTACATAAACAAAGTGAAATAAGGTTTTCTAGTTTAATTGTTATGGTAATTATTAATTAAAGTTAAAAGTAAAGAAAAGAATTATTATTATTATTATATTAATATATTATTATAATATATTAAAATCGCTATTCATTTTAATTGGTTTATTAATATATAGTAACTATTAATATATACCTTTATATAACGAAACCGAACAGGATTGTACTGCTATTTTCGATACCGGTTAACACCAAGCTTATCCCAACATGTGATACTATGTAAATCATTAAATTAAAGTTAAAAATAAAGAAAACAATATTATAATTATTATTATTATTATTATTATTATTATATTAATATATTATTATAATGTATTGAAATCACTATTCATTTCAATTGGTTTAGTAATATATATTAATAAAATATATAAAAGTTTAATAATATAAAAAATATAGATAAAATGTATGAAAGTATAAAAATCTTTAATTAAAACACAAACATACGAGCATAATCGAACGCATATAAAATGAACGAAAGTTAGGAACACCTTACCGAACATTCACGAACACAATTGAACGAACGAGAGCTCTGTTCATGTTTGTTTATTTAACTAATCGAACGAAATTTCTTGTTCATGTTCGTTCGTTTATTAAATGAACAAACATAAACGAACTTCCCGCCAAACGATTTACGAACTGTTCACTGAACGTTCAGTTCATTTACAGCCCTATGTGTGACAAAACGATGGTATACAAAAATTATGTAAAGCATTTTTCCGTAGAGATTTGAGGTAGGTTTTTTTTACCGATTACAAACGTGATCATCAAATAAAATAACACCCAATTAACATGATTCCACTGAAAAGATAAAGTCTATTTTTGGGAATAATGTTGATATGCCCACCAAAAGGTTTAACGGTTGATGCCTCTATTAATATTTTGTCGTTTTGGCTTAAGTTATTGTGCTTGAATTTCAAATTGCAATACATGTTGTAGTACTATCAGTTACGTTTTGTGTTTGTGATATTTAATACGCATCATTTAGTTTGTAGTTACGTAAGCTTTGAAACTAAAATTTAGATTATTATATTAAGGGCTGATTATGATTATTAAGATAATTTTCTCCACACCCTCTTGCTTATTTAAATCCTAGTCTTTTTATATACTAAAAATAACCTCAAAGTCTTTTTGTATAGAGTAAATTGTCATTTTAGTCCCTGAGTTTTGATAAAAATTGTCACTTTAGTTCAAACAGTTTTTTTTTTTTCATTTTAGTTCAAATAGTTTTTTTCCTACCATTTTAGCCACTGGCTTTTGTCATTTTTTGTCATTTTCATACAAACCACTAATTTCATTCAAAAAATATAGTTAACTTAGGTGAATTTTGGTCAAATCATATTTTTCTCTCTTTTTGCTGGTGTGATAGTATAAAGATAGTGGTGTGCCGATTTATAGTGAAGATGATGGCGGTGATTGCTGGTTTTACGATAATGGTGGTGGTGTTGGTTGATGACGTGGGTAGTGGTGATGGAAATGATGGGTGGTGATGGTGGTGGGGTGGGTGGTGACGGTGTAGGCAGGTGGTGGCGATAATAGAAGGTTAGGATGGGGTGTGTGGTGGGAGATGGTGGTGGTGGTAGATGTAAATGGCAAAAAATACAAAAATCAGATACTAAAATGACAGAAAGAAAAACTATTTAGACTAAAATGACAAGAAAAAAACTATTTGTACTAAAATGGTAATTTTAGTCAAACGTTCGAGACTAAAATAGCAATTTACTCTTTTGTATACTAAAAAATAATCTCGAATCTAGCAATATTTACAAGTGGCTATTTTTTTTAGAATATATAGAAAAAGTCGTTGCTAACCTCTTCAACCTCTCAAAATTTCCATTGTTAAAGGAATGTTTTTTTCTAAAATTTAATGAGATCTAACGATACTGGAATATTTATGGTATAAATAAACTTTTGTCTTCTTGTAATTGTCCCTTTTATTAATTATATACACATTTTAAATAACTAACAATTTGCTATTTTTTACTTCATCCTGACGGTAGACTGCTTTTATAAATTCTGCCCACCCGCTGTTATATCTACACCAAAAAATGTGCATATAGTTTTATTCTCAAGATCGATCTTCAAGCTTTTTAGTAGCAGGTTTGAATCATGGCTCTCATTGATGCAGACCAGGTACTTCACATTAAATTTCGGTTCTGTTTGTTTCGATTCGGTTCCAAGTCTTTTATGTCATCTGCTAGCCATATCAAACCTCTCTTGCGTGTGTAATCATATATAACACACAGTCACATAGTTATTCATCCATAACAATGGTTCAGCCTCAGAGGGCAGGGTTTTGTCTTTGTTATATTAGGGGTTGCAATTCAGAAAGGGGTGACGGCGCTGCTTGTTGCCCGTCTACCTTCTGTTTTGATGTAATTCGGCAAGTATGAATTAAAATCAATAGACAAATTTGAATTAAAAAAATACAAATTCTTTAAAAGTACGTAGAATCATGTGTAGCTTGTTTGTGCTAGAACTTGGATTAATGTTTGACTTTGATTACTAAATTATAATATATTTGATTATTATATCATGTTTTATGACACTAGTAACCAACAGAATTCTTCTTTCTTTGTGTTTAGTATGATCTTAGATGTATTTGAACCAGATTATACTTTATTATTCATTATTGCAGGTAATTTTTGAAGAAGTGTTGGGAGTACGAAAAATGATACTAAACAGACCAAAGAAACTAAACACACTTAACTATGAGATGGTACGGTTAGACAATACCATCCAAAACCAATCTTTGATTGCATGTCTTGCTTATTTGTATCATACTAATGAATTACAGTTAAGAAGATTGTACGAGAAGTCGAGAGTGTACGAAAATGATCCGACGGTTAAGCTTGTTATACTGAAGGTACAAATAAGATCGACCAAAACACCACATGCTTGCTCCATGTATTATTTAGTAAAAGAAAAACATTTGGTCGTTAATATATATCTTTTTTTTTCATTTACCAACCAAATTTATTAACTTTAATCATAGCTAAAATACAACTTAATTAGTTTACATAACACGGTACTACGTAAAAGGATATTAGATTAATTGTACAACTAACTAATGGTAATCCTCACATACGATATAGTGGGAAACATATATGTATTACATAATAAAATGTTTATTTATAATGATATTATATTTAATTATACAAAAGTTGTCTCATGATATCTAGTAAGCGTATACGTAAAATACATAAATGAAAAAGTAAATATATGGCCTTCATCGTAATCATTGTAGCCAAAGTGCGTAAAATACAAAAAAGAATTAAATATCTAGTCTTCATCGTACATCAGGTAGTGGAAATGCATAATTGTATTCCGCAAAATTTACTCATCCAAACAAGTGTGGAAGCCATTTAAGTCAAATAATTTTTTTTTTTAATATAAAACCATTTAAACACTGGACCCTAAACATTGCAAATAATAAATGTTTATTTGCATAGTTGTGTTTCACAGTAAAATACCATAAACATATATAAGACACTATAACATTGCAAATAATAAATTATGATTCAAGTTATGGTGTTTTAACATCTAGAGTTTATAACATTGTATTGTGATTACAGTCATTGTGTTTTAACATCTGGAATAGTAATGGAATCATTCTAGATGTTAAAACACCACAACTGTATTATGATTCAATTAATGGTGTTTTTGGAATTTGTATGATGTTTTATACATGCAAAAATAACAAAAATCAATCCAGATATTAGAACACCATGACTGTATTACGATTCAAGTTGTGGTATTTTTTGGAATTCGTATGGTGTTTTATAGGAATTGATGATTCAAAAAAATTAAGAACTGATGATTCAAAAAATATGAACCGTAATTTCCTCCGATCACTATGAATCAGACGATAATGATTTAGAAAATCTCTAAGTAGGTATATAAAACTGAATTCTTAAATCTTTGTAAAAAAATAAAATTATATCACTAACCTAAAATAACTCACTCGAGGTTACAAAAATTATTTTATCAATTAATTAAACTTTGAAGTAAATTACATTATTGCCCTTTTTAATAATTAAATTGAAGGACACATGTCAACATAATATTATTTCTTACACTTCTCACACTATTAACCATTTTTACATGATCCTTAATCTATATATGTATATCTATTTTTCATTGTCGTCGGGTAGTCGATGTGCGTAGTTATATTCTACCAAAGTTAGCAATCAAAGCATGCACGTTAGTGTGTGTATATATATACACTTTTCATTGTCGTCGGATAGTCGATGTGCGTAGTTATATTCTACCAAAGTTAGCGATCAACGCATGCGCGTTATTCGTTTACCAAATCAAGAAATATTTCTTTTAAAAAAAAATATTGAAATATTTGGAAAAAAAACATAAGTATATTTTAGAGTTTTAAAAAATTTTAACAGGCAAAAGTTATTACAGGAAAATAAAAATAAAATGATAAATGAAATATTATTAGAAAATTATGTAAACAATAGTTAAGATGGGTCCAAAAGAAGCTAAGGTGGCACTTGATCAATGGATTTGAGCATTATTATCATACTTGATTTGAATATTAACTAGTGGGATTTCTTACCTGTTGTGGTGGACATCCAGTTTATATGGATTTGATTTGTTACAGTAGTGGTATGGTATCTATATTTGATATAGCAACTGAAAAAGATATAAGGATATCAACATTTAGTTTTTATAGCCATCAAAAACCATAAAAATAAATATGGTCATTGATTCTAAATAAAGCTTGAATCGAAACATAAAATAAAGTTATTTGAAAAAAAAATATTATTAGAAAAAAAACAGTACTTAAAAAATTAATATACTATTTATCATAGTTTTAGGAAATTAATTATATTTGACCTGTTCCATTTTAAATAATTCTTTTATCGAAACATATTGTTATCAGAAAAATAATCAAATATTATTAGAGAAACAACAATAATACTGAAAAAAAGTTAATCTAAATTCATCATAGTTCTAATTTAGTATACATAATAATAATAATAATAATAATAATAATAATAATAATAATAATAATAATAATAATATAATAATAATAATAATAATATAATAATAATAATAATAATAATAGTTAATACAATAAAAACATGTTTTGGTTTACTACAGGCAAATGGGAAAGTATTTTGTTGTGGGGGTGATCTGACGTCTGCTTATACATTTGTAAATCTTGGACATTGGAGTTTTGCGGCCAGCTATTATAGAAAAGAGTTTTATTTGGATTACTTTCTCGCAACGTATAAGAAGCCGTTGCTTGCACTTCTAGATGGAAGTGTTATGGGAGGAGGCGTTGGAATATCAATACATTCGACGTTTAGAATCGTCACTGAGAATACGGTAAATACATCTTTTTTATCTAGTTATACTTCATCTTTGACAACAAAAGATTATATGGTATGCAATTTCGTTGCCTAATTATTCGACATTAGCGTAGAGTTTTGCAATGCCTGAAGTGTTGATTGGACTATTTCCTGATGTTGGTGCATCTTATTTTTTGTCACGACTTCCAGGATTCTTCGGTAAGTTGTATTAGATAGAATATACAAGTATGGTTTATGAGATATGATTTGAATAACTTTTCCTTGTTGTATTTTGATTAGTTTTCAATTGTCATTATTATTGTTTTATCCATAAATATAGTACAAGATTTTCTATATTTAGTAAATTCAACTTAATGATCATGAACAGGAGAATATGTGGGATTGACTGGTGCTCGATTAAATGGAGCCGAGATGCTTGCATGTGGCCTTGGAACTCATTTTGTCCCATCCAAGGTACTTGCATCAATTCGAATTGTACACATTTTTTCCACAAGTATGTTGATTAGCCACGGTTGTTACCTATGCTTGCAGAATATAAAGTCTTTGGAGAATGCCCTTGAAAAGATGGTCGCTTCGTTGGGTTCACCAAGTGTAGCTTCATTGTCCATGATTATTAACAAGTTTGCACAAGAAGTAAACGTCAAGCCCGATAGTATATATCTTAGGTACAAAATACTCCCTCCTATTACAATGTTATATTTCTTTTGTAGATGAATGTTCAAATGAAAACCACTAGTTAACGCGAAAACTTGAAAACTAACTAAAAATCTAAAAAACATACCAATTTTTTTTTTTTTACCAATTTTCGCTATTTTATGTATATAAAAACTTTTTTTCAAAAAAAAAAAAAAATTGTAGTACACATGTGTATGTGTACTACACATGTGTATTATTACATTACACATGTGCACTACAATTTTTTTTTAAAGTTTTTTTTATATACAAAAACTAGCGATTTTTAATAAAAAAATAATTGTAAAAAAATTGGTGTGTTTTTAGGCTTTTTTAATTAGTTTTCGAGTTTTCGCGTTAAAAGTGTTTTTCATTTGAACCATCCCCTTCTTTTGTATATTGATAATTGATAATATACATACAAAGGACACATATATACTTATAGAATAGACTCACTCGAGGACTAAGTTATGTTAAACTTAACCCTAACGGGATACATGACCCATATACAAGACTGGACCTATTCTATGTTTGTTAAGTCCCCACAAGATAAAATAAAGTAAAAAGGAAAACCATGGATTGAGTAACTATTTGGTGAAGATATCAGTAAGTTTGATAATTAATAAAGATAGATTGAACTTGCAATTCTTTATGTGCGACCTTTTTTTTCGAACAAAGTGTAAGCAAACCTTTAAGTGTTGTGTACGGGCATGAAACATTGTTATCTGTTTATTTTGACATCTTTACCCTTGGACCCATGAAACATTGCGACATATAACCTTATTAACTTACTTTCTCATTTTTTTTTTGTCTTTGATTTAATTATATGACCAGGCTTGACATGATTAACCAATGCTTCAATGGCAAATCATGTGAAGAAATATTATCCTCGTTGGTAAGCTATACAACCTTGGATATAGTTGTATTGTATATGTTATGATATGATATACCAGCATAACCATTATGAATTTAATCTCAGGAACACTTGGCAACACAAGTTCAAGAGAAATGGGTCCATGACGCTATCAAATCAATGAAATCCGCTAATCCACTGGGTCTCAAGATTTGCTTGAGAATGGTATATGCTAGTATTAAAAAACAAATTAATAAATAATTCTTAAAAAAATTTAAAATGTGCCTTAATCATGTGACAGATTAGAGAAGGTCGATCTAGAAATATCGAGCAATGTCTTGAGGCTGAATACATTGCTATATCTCATGTTCTACGCAGAACTTTTAGCAATAACTTCTATGAGGTATCCTCACGCTTTACACAAACTTTTCGATTGTTCACCAACCAATACCACTTATAAGCCTAAAATAATTCGTTCTTTTTGCAGGGATCTAGAGCTATGTTGATCGACAAAGATAAGAAACCTAAGGTAGAAACTAGTGCCTTTTGATCAAACTTGATAATGTTAAACGTCACGTGGGTTTATAACTTTTAGTTTATGTTCACGCTCATAGTGGGTACCATCAACACTAGAGGGAGTTAGTGAAGAAATGGTGGCTAGATGTCTTTCAGAATCTTTCAGTGAGGACGATGATTGGTTGCCTTTACAACTTTCCTTAAAAACTAATAGAACTGACGTCGCCGTTGCTTCAAAACTATAAGATTTGCCAAGAAAGGTTCCTTTTAAGCAACCTAAAGCCCTACAACTTCAAAACATTTCATGGTTAATCCCTAAAATAATTGGGTGCATTTGTGTGTGATATATTGTTTATGCTTTTCAATTCAACGTGACGTTATGCGTGTTATGTTGTTTAAAACTAAAATAAAGTTATCTCAACATTAATTTTGTAGAATCTACAGGTGTTGTCATTACATATAACCGAGAAATTTTACTTTGTGTTATTTATCTTTGTGTGTGTGCATTTTCCATATACTCTTTAGTAGAGTAAACTGTAGTTTTTTGTCCATGAGGTTTGGTCCAAACATCTGTTTCATTTATCTTCAACACTCTTGGTACCTTGGTACCTGACATTTCAAAATCTACCATGTTCCACTCCTAAACCTTAAGCCTGTTAACTTCTCTGTTAACTCTTTCCTCACATGAGCGGCAATTTCGTCATTTTAATAGCCCACCTTTGTCTTCTTCCTAACACTGAACAAGTTGAAGCACACCCACCTCACCAATGACCAAGAGTTCATCGGCTACCATGTTGAAGCAGTCACCTTCTTCCCGACCATTTGACTTCATTGCCCACCCTCTTTTCGATCTAATTTAAAATAAAATCAAACTGAAATCATTCTAAGCGAGGATTCATAACATTGGGTTAACATGTTAACGCATAACTCATTTAATGTCCTTTAACACAAGGAGGGAGTGGTTTGCAATGTTAGGCTATGGGGTATACTTTCACACCCCTTAACTACATGTAGGCGTCACATCACCTACTTGACCCTCTTTCACTTCACCTCACAACAAGGAAATGATTTAACCCCCATTAACGCCCCTTAATTTAATTAAAATACACATATATATAGCATGTTGTGTGTGTGTAAATTTTGCAAAGCTTGATTCCCTCCCTCTCTCTACTAGTTGACTTCTTAACATGTTAAGCTTTTAATGCCTCTTAACACCCTTTAGGGGCGGTATAACAAGTGTTAACGGATGCCAACTAGGATTAACACATATGGATGTTAGAGTATACCAAGTGGCCTTAGTTAACATGTCATGTTATTGTTAACACTCTAAATGTTGGCCTGAAAGTAAAGTAAACATGTGATTTTTCTTTTGTAGTTGCATGGCAAGACTTTATAGTTCTGATAAGATTTATAGAAAACTCTACAAAGACTTTCATTCGTTTAAACATGTGATGATCACATACCATCATTTATTGTTACTCTTATATCTTCTCCATGTTGTACAACAAAAAAGTTTTCTAAAGCTTTCAAATTCATCATTAGATAAACAAATTGAAGAAGATGATAAAGATCTTGAATCACCATGGATCCACCACCCCACAAGCTCGGCATCCAAATCACCATCCGAACTACCAACCTTGTTACCTTTTAGATTGCCACCAAATTTTGTAAGGCACCCTCTTCGGTCATACATTTGGGTCCTCGTATTCTTGCTTAATCTCCTCCGCCAAAACCAAAATCTCCCCCATAACGAGGAATCCTTCGTGTCCACATTAGTTCGTGAAAGCACTAAACTTTGCATTGCTGGTGACGGCGGTGGTGTTGGTTGTAGAATAACCTCCTCTCGAGGCGGATTCATGGGTGTTCCTGGTTTCTTCTCCCATTGAAAGGGCACGCCTACGTTGGTGGTGCTCCTATAGTAAATACGCGATGATTGGCCAAGTGAAGAATCTCTAGAAAGAATCTTGTTGATAGACAACCTTTCTCCTCTAAGTAGAGACAATGGTGTTTCATCAATGTCTAAATCTTGATGTGGTGTACTTTGAGTTTTTGTAGTATGCAACGAAAAACTTCTTCTGAACATCGAAGTTTTCATAATAATGTCCAAGTAAGAGTCTACATAGAAGAGGAACATATTTATACGTGTGCATATGCATGTATATACAAAATAGTGAAAAATATACCTTAATCTAGCATGCTTCCGTTTGTTTTTCATCTCAAAATGTTCCTTTTCTTGTTGTTTTTGTCATATGCCATTCAGACAAGGCATATAAGCAGAAGTTTGGATTGATATTATCGATGAAATGATATGTCAAAATCACAATCCGGCCATTTATAAAATTGGTGATGTTCAAGTATATTCGTGTTCGTGTGTTCACGGTTCAGTTTCAAACCATGAAACCACCCTAACTTAGCATACGAAAGTTTAAATCCGCCGTGATGCGACACGTGGCCTGAGAGCGAGGAGTATATGCATCTGTGCCACAATTACGGATAACTTATTAAATTTCACTGAAAATAAATTCTACTTTTACTTAATTAGATAATAATAAATAATTAAATAAATAAACCTTCAAATTGTTTAAAGTTGTAATTTACAAAATGTATACATGTAGTATTAATGCCCGTTTATAAAAAATAACCTTTTTTATTATTTTACCCAAAAATAAATTCATTTAAAAATTAAATTTGGTTTGTAATTTGTAAAAATAATTAAAATAAATTACAATAACATAAATTCACTTAAGTACAAACTATTTGCTTGCACTTTTAAAAAACATAAATATAGAGATTGTAAAGTAAACATAAATATATATTTAAAAAATTAGGGTATTAAAAACTAGTATCGGGTATAGGGTGTAACCGGGTTCGGGTATAGGATATGACCGGTTCAGATTATAAATCAGGTATGGTTTCGGTCCGGTTATTATATATTATTATTTTGTAACATGGTTGTGTATATGTATGTTGTAAGTTTGGCATGAATGTTTTTTATGTTTGAATTGGTTGTACCGTTGGTTTTGTTTATTGTATGCTTTCCTCTTTTGTCACGTATACACCTGAGGTGTTTGCGTGCACCCATTGTTTTAGCCAGTTTTCTTTTAAAACACTTTTTAACGATGGCTTTTGAGAGAGAGAGAGAGAGAGAGGGGCTGAGAGAGAGAAATAGGTTTCGGTGTACATGAGAGAGAGAGACGGTGGCGGACATACGACGGCGGCCTTCTTCCTCAACCCGCTAGGGTTCTGGCACACCATTCAATGTCACTGATGAGGATACGTCCTTGGTCGGACCGAATGACCAACAAACATAAAACCGAACCTCATCACTTAAAGGTCGGATCGCACCCGATGCTGTAGACAGAACGACTAAACATATTGATACGCCATAACTAACTGGGACCCATAGCTTTAACCGCCATGACAACGACTGGTCCGACCCTAACTAACTCGCCACGTCAGCATACTCAAAGACTATAAATACCCCGCCAAGGCCTCCAGCAAGGGGTAATCGCTACTTTCTCTCTCTAAACTCTCCTCTCTCTCTTCCTGACCTATTCTCTCCTCACAAATACTTATTCTCGCGCCCGAGCTTGGTCACAGAGAGGCCCCCCTCCCTGTGACCAGGCTAACGGTGTGCTTGTTTCCTTGTGATCTTGCAGGTTCTTCCTAGGTCATCTGAAGCTCTAATCAAGCCAGGTCGGACCAACTGGTTTTGACAGTGGCGCCATCCCCTCAAATTCACACAATTCGCTTTGCTAGTTCTGATCACTTGCAATCATGGAATCCACAACAGCTGCTTCCACAAACGCTCTCCCGTCTTATAGCGACATCTGGGAAGGAAATGTTGCATCCACAGCTGTCCCTACAGCAGTTGCCACTATAGCGATCCAAGCAGGATCAGCCGCAGTACCTCCACCTACAAGTTCTGTGATAGCAAGCTCTGTCACCACATTATCAGTTACCGCTCCAGTCGCTACGCCGTTGCCTAGTTTTGACAACGCTTTCCTCCTACGGAATGCTGACTTGCTACGGCAACTACAGCAGCAGCAGCAGCGAGAAGAAATATTGCAGAGCCTCCGCACGAACTTGTTCAGAGTGTTTATCCAGGGGCTAATCCCGTCTCCGTCGGAGCTTTCACATCTGGATCTATGGTAAGTCCTATAATCTCCACTCCCATAACATGTGTTGCACAATTTTCCTCGTTTACGAGTGCTCCGATAAATAACGGTCTCAATGACCTGTTTCCCCAGGGATCTATGGGTCTAAACCCTCAGGATCAGGAGTTGATCATGCAGTATCATCCTACGTCCATGACTTCTCAGTCGAAGTTCACTTTAAGGATTGTTAATGCACCGCTCCCGGCTAAATTGAAGATGCCCCCAACGTTAAAATTTTATGATGGCACGTTCGACCCGGACGATCATATGTTTGCCTTCGCCGGAGCAGCTAAAGTTGAACAATGGCCCATGCCAGCATGGTGTCACATGTTTGCTCAGACTCTTACTGGGTCAGCAAGGGTGTGGTTTGACGGTTTACCAGAAGGATCGATTGATCATTTTGAAGACTTTCGGCATATGTTTTTGCAAAACTTATGTCAGCAGCGTCGTTGCAAGAAGGACATCACTGAAGTTCACCATATAAAGCGTCGCGATGGGGAGTCCGTCAAAGACTTCATCGATCGTTTCAATCGAGAGAGCATGCAGATAAGTGGAGCGGTCGATCAGCTCCGTGTTTCCGGATTTTGTCACGGAGTCCGAAACAATCAGCTCGTAGAAAAGCTCCACGAAGATCTTCCGAAAACCATGGAGATACTTATGGAACGGGCCCGATCCTTTGTCCGGGAAAAAGCGCTTGCGGTCAACCGAATGAAACAGCGGCAAAGAATGCAAAGGCCCGTATCGCATCGTGGAGACGGAACGCATCGCCCCCAAAAGATAGAAGCAGCCAGTTGGAATAGAAACCGTGGGCCGTACCAAAAGTCTGATCGAAACAGCTTTCGAACTGGAAACGTACGTTTCAACACTTTCTCCGAACTAACCAAATCGCCGAGCGAGATCCTTAGTACGGAAACTACCCGGTTTCCTACACCATCGAAGTAGCGGCCTACCTCAGACAAGCATTCTAAGAAGTACTGCGAGTATCACCGAGACAAGGGGCATACGACTGACGAATGTTGGGCTTAGAAACAAGAGATCGAGAAGGCCGTACGATCCGGAAAACTCTCTCATCTCGTGAAAGAAGTAAAAGATGGGAAGAAATCTGCAACAGCGATTGATAATCCGAACACCCAGGCCAGAATCAATATGATTCGGACTACCGAACCAAGAGGGGTAAAGCGGTCGAACCAACACATGGCAGCTTGGATGCACCAACCAACGTACTTTCCCCCGATCGATCCGGAATATGCTCGAGATGGACCAATCACGATATCGGCCATAGTCGCAGGACACTTGGTCCGGCGAATCTACGTAGACGGAGGAAGCGCCTTTGAGATAATGTACTTACAATGTTTTCAGCAGCTGAACCCCCAAATAAAGAAGAGATTGATCGAGGTATCTACTCCTCTAATAAGTTTTTCGAGAGAGGTGGTTCATCCGATAGGGCAGATCACCCTCCCGACCACATTCAAAGATAATGAGAAAAGCAGAACTGTTCAACTAACCTTTTTGGTTGTGGGTACTCATTCATCGCATAATATAATACTCGGACGCCCTGGGTTACGAGCTCTCGGAGCAATTAGTTCGACGATACACGATGCCATAAAATTCCCCACCGAAGCAGGGGTCGCCACTATTTTCTCAGAATCAAATTTGTTCGTAGCAGAGGTAAAGCATGCAGCAGAGACAAGTGCCAAAAAAAAATGAAGTGCCTACATAACTTTGGGTGATTAACCCGGATTTCCCGAAACAGCAAGTGGCTATTGGTGCTCAGCTCCCAAAACGAACGAAGAAGCTTCTATGGGAATTGCTGAGCAACTCGATTGATGTCTTTGCATGGAAGCACTCCGATATGCAAGGGGTTCCTAGGTCTATGGTACAGCACCATCTGAACCTAAAAGAGTCATTTAAGCCAATAGCACAAAAAAAGGCACATGGCACCGGACCGAGCCAAGGCAATTGCCAAAGACGTAAAGAGCCTCCTAGATGCTGGGATTATTCGAGAAGTCCGGTACCAAACCTGGGTGTCGAACCCAGTTATGGTGCGAAAAAAGGGTAACTCATGGAGAATGTGTATCGATTTCACCGATCTAAATGATGCATGCCCGAAAGATTGTTTTCCATTACCGGAGATTGATGAGAAGATTGATTCTGTCGCCACGTTCAGGCTGAAATGCTTCCTAGATGCTTATAAGGGGTACCACCAGATACAGATGGCAGTCGAAGATGAGGACAAGACAGCATTTGTTACCAATGAAGGAGTTTATTGCTTTACCAAGATGCCTTTCGGTCTGAAAAACGTCGGTGCCACGTACTAGCGTTTAATGAGCAAAGCTTTTAAAGACCAGATCGAGCGGAATGTAGAGGTATATGTCGATGATATCGTAATCAAGAGTCACGACGAAGCCGCCATGCTGAAAGACATACTTGAAACATTCACCCGACTCCGAAAGCATCAACATGAAAATAAACCCTAAAAAATGTACGTTTGGGGTAGAAGAAGGAAAGTTCTTGGGAGTCATGGTCGGATCAAAGGGTTTGCGAGCCAACCCCGACAAAATTGTCGCTGTCCTCACCATGAAGCCTCCGGCATCGATTAAAGAGATCCAGTCCTTAAATGGGCGATTGGCCACCCTCCATCGATTCTTGTCAAAAGCGGCAGACAGATCTCTCCCATTCATGGACGTGCTTAGAAAAAGTTTTAGATCAGAGTTTAAATGGACCGAAGAAGCTGCACGAGCCTTTGAAGAGCTTAAAGTCTATCTGGGCACCTTGCCCACCCTCACCGTACCAGAAAAAGACGAGGTATTAACGGTCTACTTAGCCGCATCACGTGGTGCTATCAGCGCTGTGCTAGTCGCTCACCGAATCGGAGCACAAATCCCCATCTACTACGTGAGCCGAACATTTAAAGATTATGAAACGAGATACTCAAGTTTGGAAAAGCTAGCTTTGGAGTTAGTCCATGCTTCAAGAAGACTTCCTCGATATTTTCAAGCCCATCCAATTGAGGTTCGAACGAATCAAAGAATCCAGCACGTTCTCCGACGACCCGAAGTTTCAGGTCGCATGGCAAAATGGGAGATTGAGTTGGGTGCGTTCAACATCACCTTTAGAACCAAGGGTCCGTTAAAAGGGCATGTGATAGCTGATTTTCTAGTAGAAATGCCAGAGGAAAAAGAAGTGGAAGAAACAGAACAAACTCCAAACAAGCCCTGGTCTCTGTACACAGATGGGGCTTCGAGCGCCGAAGGTGCTGGAGCAGGTTTGATACTCACCGATCCAGATGGCATGGATATGACGTATGCGCTCCGATTAGAATTCAAGAGTTCTAATAACGAAGCTGAATATGAGGCCCTGTTAGCTGGTTTACGATTAGCAGCCAAAGTCGGAGCGAAAAATGTGGTGGCCCATGTGGATTCGTTGCTGGTAGTGAATCAGGTGAACGGAGAATATGAAGAAAGGGAAGCCAACATGATCGAATATCTGGAACAGGTAAAGCAAGATATGGCATCGTTCGATTCATGTAAGGTCGAACACATCCCCCGCAGCAAAAACAAAAAGGCCGATGCATTGAGCAAATTGGCATCTGTATCGTTCAGTCATTTGGCCAAAGAAGTAAGGGTGGAAGTGTTGACCACACCATCAATTGCCACTCCTCATGTCATGCAGGTGGAAGCTCCGTCACAAACATGGATGGCACCCATAATCAACTACCTGGTACACGATGTTTTACCAGTTGATAAAGCCGAGGCTAGAAAAATCCAGATCAACTCTCTTCACTATCAGATGCAGGAAGGGGGTTTATACCGAAAGACTTTTCTTGGGCCTCTGTTAAAATGCCTCGATCCGGAACAGGCCAGCTATATCATCAGAGAAGTACATTACGGCATTTGCGGGATCCACGCCGGGCCAAAAATGATCGTAACGAAGGTCAAAAACGCAGGGTACTATTGGCCCGGGATGCATGAGAGTGTAGTTAAAGAACTCCAGCAATGTGACGAATGCCAAAATCACGCACCAGTGAGCCTTCGAGCGAAGAATGAGATGATCCCGGTAACCACCGCATGGCCCTTCCAGAAATGGGGCGTTGACATAGTCGGGCCTTTCCCGCGTTCGAGCGAAAGTGCCCAATATCTGTTAGTGGCGGTGGATTATTTCACGAAATGGGTGGAAGCCCGACCATTTATAGTCATCTCCGGCTATAATGTAACGAGATTCTTTTGGGAGCAGATCGTGTGTCGTTTCGGTCTTCCGCTCTACATAGTGAGCAATAATGCAAAACAATTCGCGGAGAATCCATTCAAGCGCTGGTGCGAAAACTTGAAGATTAACCAAGTCTTCTCCTTGGTTGCCCACCCCCAGGGGAAAGGACAAGTCGAGCAAATAAACCGATGAATCGTTGATGGAATAAAGAGAAGACTTGGTTACGAAGGCAAAGGATGGGCAGATGAATTGCCGAACGTGTTGTGGGCTCACCGAACGTTGCACAAGACTAGTAACGGAGAAACACCGTCCAGTCTTACATACGGCACTGAGGCCGTGATCCCCGTAGAAATTGGACTTCCAAATCAAAGGTGTAAAAATTGGGAAGAAAACGAACAGGAGCTTCGATCCAATCTCGATCTATTGGAAGAACGTCGGAACGTTGCGGCAATTAAAGAAACACGGTACAAGAACAAGATCGAAAAATACTACAATGCCCGTGCCAAGCTTTAAAAGTTTAAGGTCGGAGACTTTGTACTCCAAAGCAACGACGCAAGTCGTGTCGAAGCTCCTGGAAAGCTGACCCCAAAGTGGGAAGGGTCGTACCGCATAAAAGAAGCAAGCGATAAGGGCTCTTACGTGCTGGAAAAGATTGACGGAACTCCCGTACCCAGGACATGGAACGAGGTTCATTTAAAGAAGTGTTTCATGTAGAAAACAGTCCGTTACGGGCAAAAAAGATCGCAATCTTTTATTTTCTAATATTTCCTATTTCCATGTACGAATCGGGAGGGTAATGCCCCGAATATATTTCCATTTTCCTTGTAAACCGGGAGGGTCTGCCCCGGAAGTATGATTAAGTAAACCGTTAAATAAAGCAATCTTCATTTTTACAAGTATAAAGCGTAGTATATGTATAAGTTCGGACAAAATAAAAATGTGCACAAACGGTCCTCGACCCATGCCTCGCGCCGATCGAGAAGGCTTAAATAGTTCCAAAAATAACAAAATCTATTAAGCAGAAGGACCGTATCTGATACGGTGCAATCATAAAAAAATCTATTAAGCGAAAGAAGTCAACTTACAAGAAACTTTTTGCTTTGATCCGGTCACCTAGATGGCCAAACAATAATCTGGCCAAACAGCAAAAAGTTTGGACACAAACTAAAAGCTGAGGAGCCAGGCATAAATATTTTCACCAAAAATAGTACTTCATATAGAACTAAGGAAACATGTTCATCAAAACTATAAGCGGAAAGTTAAGTTGTACGGTTACATGCCACAACGAAAATAAAATACTGTACGATTACAAAAGACAAACATCAAGATTCATAATCTTCTTTCACAATGGGAAGCTCACTCCTCTGTTTGATAACGGACAAGGGTTTATCCACCAAGTCAGTAACCTTGCCAAGAACGGAAATGTGGAAATTATCAAAAGCTTGTATCGCAGCGTTCAGTGCGTCCTGGGCGCCTTCGTCGTACCCAGAGACTTCTTCAAACGAGCGAGCTGAACCCTTGGCCACTTGGAAGCCCTGCTTAGTCCCTTCATTCACTCCAACCATGTTAACGTTGTTCACTAAATCAGCAACCACTTTCTCCAGCTCAAGGCTCTGATGAACCAACTTAACCACCCAAGCAATCCCGTCCGTAAAAAACCACTGCTTGGTAAGCATGAGCTCCGACACCTGAGCGTACAGTTCGACCATCTCGCTATCACAACAAGTTAACATGCCCTTCGCCTCGTCAATCGTTGTCCGGTGCGACTCGATCGCCCTGTCACGAGCCCTCTCAAGCTCGTCTTTAGCTGACAAAAGGAGCAAAGGATTAAAAAAGGAGTGAAAACAGAAGAAGGTAAAGAATAGAATACGAACGTACCACTAATCAAGCGATGATGATCGGCTAGAAGTTGGTCGTAGGACGTCTGCATCTCCTTCAACTCAGCCTTGCTTCTTTTTTCTGCATCAGATAGTTTTTTCTCCAAATCAACAAACTTCAACTTGAAAGCTTCCAGGTCTTGAAGAGCCTTGTCCCGGGCTTCATAGGCGGCTGCAGCCCAAGCCTGCGAGGATTTGTTAACCTCTTTCGCCTCTGTGACCTGCTCTTTCAGACGATCCACCTGAGACCGGAGAGACGAAAGCTCCTGCTTGGTTTTCGATCGAATACTATCCTCTCTTTTCAAGTTGGCAATCTCACGCTCGAACCTACGACAATTCGACTCCAACTCAACCCAACGTTTATAAGTCTCCACCACCAGGGAGTTTGATTGGGCTTGATTTAGCATCAGAGCATTCCCAAGCTCCGGACCGCTCATCTTCCGGTAATGTGCATGCTCGGCTGGAGTTCCAAGATGAAACAATGCCATCTTTGCCGATAAGGCATCCACGATCCTATCTTTATTCACCAACGACCACTCAGGGACATACTTCTCCAAAGCATGAGCAGAGTCCACGTCCACAGTATCCCCCGAACCTAGCTCCCGGCATAAGAAACTAGCTTCAGTTTCGTACCATAAAGGGGAGGAAGAGGCACTGTCCCCACCATCAATTGGTTGGGGGATCGGCCTTGAGACATTAGAAGCAACCCCCGTCGTAGGCTTACCCGAAGGAGAAGGCTCGACTTTCTTGAAGGATAGGGGATCAGGCATGTGAATGTCCTCGATAACTTTCGTAGTTGGCCCTCCGAAAGATAACGGGCTTGTCGGAATATTGACCGGACGATCCCTAGGGGTGCGACCACCATGAAGGTGGGCATCCAAGTTCTCCAACAAGCCCCCAGCAACAGAAAACCTGGTGGCCTGATCGTCTTCATCATCCTCCAAAGTGATGGTTTTGAAATCCATTTTCTTCCTCTTCACCAGTTTGAGATCCGGATCGGATTTGCAAGAAGCAGTTCGTCTTCTTTTCAAACTAACTTGAGGACGCTCCTCAGCGCCGTCACCATCACCCTCTTCTTCCTCCTCTTCAGCACGCACCCCTTCATCCTCAACAGAAAGGTGCTCCGAGCCATATATCACAAACTTGGAACCGGATCCTTTCGCACTGCTCGACTCGGTTCTCTTCCCCTTATCACCAACCACCACAGCAGTTTGAGTTGGAGCTACAGCTGACGGAACCAAACCCGAACCACCTTGTCCCGCTGAACCTCCTTGATTGACTGGAGCTGTTGGTTCTCTAATTTGATAAAGGTTTTCCTGCACTATGCTCAAGTATGGCGGATCACCTTTCGGTGTCTTAGTGGCTCGAACGTCGAGTTCGGTGGAGTCGAAGGATTTCAAACTTAGAACTTCTTTCAAACCCATAGCTGCACAAAAACAAAAAACAAATAATATCCATAGTCCGGCATGATAAAAGCATACAAACGAACAACAAAATAATCGGTAAACAATATAAGAAACTCCGCATAACTACCCATCTCTGTTCCACCTAAGGGTAGGATACCACTCCGGTTCGGCCCAGATCGTGCTTATCCGTCCCATGACAAGAATGTGTTCCGGATACTTTTTTATGCGCCCGGCTTCCTTGATCAAAGTCGTATATAAATCTCTATTAAACTCAAAGTCTTCAGGAAGAGGGGGTGGGAGGCGTGACTTTTTCAATC
Organism: Helianthus tuberosus; assembly: GCA_030545235.1. NCBI lineage: Eukaryota > Viridiplantae > Streptophyta > Magnoliopsida > Asterales > Asteraceae > Helianthus > Helianthus tuberosus. Next base: position 24,144,416 of record CM060407.1, on the reverse strand, counting down.
TCCACATCATCTCAGCCGGAACGCACCGATCATCAACCAAGAAGAAATGGTCTTTCCAATCCTTTAAACTGGTAGTAATCCATGTATAACAACATGCATTTTTCTTCCTAACCTCGAAGGTATACCAACTATCAGACCGATTCAACTTGTAAAAAGCCCGGAACACATCCAAATCCGGGTCGGAGCCCAAACCATGACAGGATAACTCAAAATGACACACCTTGGCAAGGCCAAAGTGGTTCATTTGAGAAAGATGAACCTCGTGAAATAAAAGAACTTCGATCAAGAACTTCGTCAGAGGAAGACGATAGTTGCAGTAGTCGAACAAGCGAGTGTAAACCCCTATCTTCCACGGAACAAAAGGATAAATGGGCGTATTCTTTTCGGGGAGAACAGGGTGTAAGGAGGCAGGAATTGCGTATTTATCTACGTACCATGCTAAGCCATTTTTATTCAAAATATTAAAGCAACCAGACAAGTTGCTTTTATTCGCCATCATATGAAGAAGACACTAACCTGAGGGATGAACTGTGTTTCGTGTCAGTGGAAAAGAAAAGGGAGAAGAAGACAACACAGGTAAAAGTGAAAAAAAGAAAAGTAACTTTTTCTTTATATATAAAGAATGTTTTCTCCACCGCCATAGGGCCTCCAATAAGGAGCCGACACGTCATGATAACTGACGCAAGTCAAACGTCACGTCAGATAGGAGGAAGATAAAACGACCGTCAGTTACATAACAAAGGTCACCGCCAAAATTTGAAATTCAAAAATCAACAATACGAACGACAAATCAGGGGGTCAACTCACCAAAAATTACGCTATTTTAGTTCGAAGCTTTTACAAAGGAAACGCTACGAACTAGGGGGACTTGATGAGGATACGTCCTTGGTCGGACCGAATGACCAACAAACATAAAACCGAACCTCATCACTTAAAGGTCGGATCGCACCCGATGCTGTAGACAGAACGACTAAACATATTGATACGCCATAACTAACTGGGACCCACAACTTTAACCGCCATGACAACGACTGGTCCGACCCTAACTAACTCGCCACGTCAGCATACTCAAAGACTATAAATACCCCGCCAAGGCCTCCAGCAAGGGGTAATCGCTACTTTCTCTCTCTAAACTCTCATCTCTCTCTTCCTGACCTATTCTCTCCTCACAAATACTTATTCTCACGCCCGAGCTTGGTCACAGAGAGGCCCCCCTCCCTGTGACGAGGCTAACGGTGTACTTGTTTCCTATTGATCTTGCAGGTTCTTGCTAGGTCATCTGAAGCTCTGCTCAAGCCAGGTCGGACCAACTGGTTTTGAGTCTTTAGTCACCACCACAGGCAAGTGTACAACATCTGACGCCTGAAACAACCACCGCCAAAAAAGTTCTCCGACAACGGCTTCCTAAAGCCCTTAATCGCAACTCAAGCTTCAACATCAACGTCACAGGTTATCCGAAAAAATGTAGGGTTAACATTAAAGAACGAACACCTCCGCTCCAGTTATTGTCTTCCGATAAATTGTCGGCCAAACTCTGGTAAGCTCTGATGCCATTGCATGTTGTCTTATTCGTTAGATCGCGTCTTGGTGTAATGAATAGACTAAGTTTTGGTGTTTCACTATTCCGGCAAGGTTCTGAGGCTGTAGAAGTTCCGGCCGACAAAGGTCAAACACATCGTCGGAAATGCTGATGTAGTCTCGAGACTCGAAGTAATCGCAGCAGGCGATGGTAACATGCCCAATCTCATGCTCACTGTAAGTACTCAATCCTAAGTTTATGTTCAAATTGATGATTTATGACGAGATAACGATTATGTTTATCACTTGAAGTTAGGGTTTGTGTATGAGATAGTCCGGTTCCTGGGCACGAGAACCCCACTATTCTAGTCCGGTTCCTGGGCACGAGAACCCCACTATTCTGGCTTCTCAAGCAACCTGTAAGATGATTATCTTATTATGTCATTATTGTTGGTGAATTTGCTAATGTTAGCTTCCTCTAATCATCGTTTGTATCTCCATTAGTGTCTGCGAAGTTGAAGGTCTATTTGGGTTGTTCAAAATAATAAGCAGTTCTGTAATTGATGATGGATTAAATAATAAGGTAATCCATGTGTTTTTAATGTATTCTTATTCCCTATTTGTAAAACAATAGTTTTGGGTGAAGGTTTGTTTTTTCATGATTTAGCAGCTGAAGGACTTTGTGTATGGGTGCGTCTTTAAAAATTTTTGTATGTGATAACTTTTGAAATGCTTGCTTTACCATTTAATCATGCTCTTTGTTGGAGACAATGGCAAGAGAACAACTACAATTAGAAACTGTCAACGGTACCTTCATCTCCTGTGAATATCTTCGCTGAATATTTGTTTTCTGAAACTATGATATGCGGAGCTTAATCTCACATAATTTTTTTTCAGTAGCTTTATCAAGAACTGGGTCAAGGTAGGAAAAACAACAAAGTCAACCACAAAGGTAACTGCATCTAACCTTAGCTTTGACCAGCAGTGCAAACACTGCGAAAAGGTGCTTACGAATTTATATTTATGTAATATGACGTACTGCATATGACACTATTTGACTTTTAAAGTCAAAAACAGTTTAGGGTTCCAACTGCCAATCAATATGAATTCCACATCTTTTGCGTAATTTAAAAAGTATCCGGTTATCATTTGACCAGGGGATGAGTTACATCCATCTTTGTCGTTGCAGCCAACTTCCACCGCTTTTGAATCAGAATATCAACACACAGATTAGGGTGTAGTAAGAGAGACATATTAGAGAGAGGAGAGCGGAGCCACGGTGATGGAGGAACCGGCCGTGGTCTCCGGCCGGCCAGCCCTGAAGTTAGGTCGGTGGTGATGGTCCGGTGGTTTGCCGCAGCGTAGTTGACGGTGACCATGACGGCTGTAGGTCTAGAGTTCCGGCGAGAGTACCAGTGTCTCTCATCAGTTGATCTAGATACAGAATGGGAAACTTGAAGGTGATCTTGAACAACCGCAACGTTAGAGACTTGAATCAGTGTTCCGAGGAGAATTCAGGTAAGCTCTTTTCGTATGCATCTCTCCATTTTTATGTAGATCGGTTTATCGCGTAGTTAGGGTATGTCACAAAGCCATGCGTGAGAGTAGCCGAGCGTGAAGGAGAGGCGCGGTGACTGTAGGTTCACCACCGTCAATCCAACATCCCGGTCATAACTACACCACCGGACCATCCCGGAGGGTCACTGTATATTGGACATTTGTAAGCGTTTATTTTTGCGTAATTCAGTGTTGATTTGAAGTTTTTTTTCGTATGTTGCTTTTGAAGTATTACGGTTGCTATATTTGAAGTGTTTATGTAAAAGTGAAAAAAAATAATGTCAAGAGGCGATGAGATTGCTCCGATTGGCATAACGCAGTGTTTCTCATCTTTATAAGTTTTTTGTGACTGAAATTTTATTGCCTCTGTCATAAAGAATCTTCTTAGATAGTTGTCCGTGTTATTTATAAAACTGTGTGGATATTGTATTCGCTTACGAACGCTAAAATAGTTGGTAAACATACTTCATATAGAATCGTATTATATCTAAATATGGTTGTATTCCTTAAAGAACTCTGAAATAACTGTTTGTTTTTATGTTATTTTTCAGCCCATATTCAATTTATCATTTATTCAAATATATTTCAGTAGGTTTTTTGGCAGAGTTTGTTTGTACTTAACTACAGAAGATTTAATTGCAGGCAATCATTTATTTATGTGTTTTTGGTCTGTATAGACGATTAGGTTATGGAACTAGCTCTTGGGTTAGAGTGAATCGGGCAAAGGTTTGTTTGGGTGGTTCAAGTGGCGGATACGGGGGATTCGGTTGGGTTTGAGGAGAGGAAGGTTGAGTTGCCCAAGAGGTTTGAAGAGAGAGAGAGTGGGCATTTTGGAGCATTTTGCGACAGGTGGTGGCTTTATGAGTCAATGTGGGTGGAATTCGTGCACGGAGAGTGTATCCATGGGAGTGTCGATAGCCGCGGGGCCAATGTACTCTGATCACCCGAGAAATCTTTTTTAATCACGAATGTTCTTAGAATTGGGAGAGTAGAAACCAGTTAGTAAAGCTATAAATAAATATACATAAATTGTCAATCCAATATAGAATCATACAAGCATAAGGTTTTTATAAGATTTCCTATATAATCTGAATCTGACTACAATTGAAAGAATGAGTTTAACAACCCGCACAATTGTGCGTAGTTACCACTCGCTATATTCGTTACGCCTAGCACCAGAGATTCGAATCATAATGTAACTATATCAAATACATCGCTACTTCGCAGTATTTTCGCATATTACGCATACTTTATCGCTATAACACATCACATCGCATGTATTAACACTCACGATGACGTTGAGTGAGGACCTATTCTACCCTCCTCGATAGCCGTGATGTGTCGCCACGCAACGCATATTCGAAACACGCAACTCGATTATCGCAACGCAGACTTTGAAAGTGTGGATGTTTGTACGACCTTATGTGACTAATTATAATAAATATATGAATGTGGGTAGGAAAATATGTGACCAAACTATCGCAACGCTTAACGAGCAAAATGAAACATCGAAACGCAAATCGTCGGAGACCACCAATCGAATGACCATTCGATCGAGTGGCCATCCGATCGGATTTCCATCCGATTAGATTGCCATCCAATCGGGTTGCCATCCGATTCATGGCACTCCATCACCTCCTCCCCTCTTCACCTATAAATAGCACTTGTCACATCACTTGAACAGTGAAGTGACAGCTCTCACTCGACCAGCGCACTTTTGGCTCTATTTCTCTCGATTCCTCGCGATTCTTGTAAGTTTTCAACCCAAATCTTGTACTTCTATGATCTACACGCACTCCTTCATCCTTTTCACCTTTGAATCTCAACTTTTAACTGTGAAATCCATGGGTTTGAGGTGTTCTAGGGTGATGTCATCATGGAGTTCTTATGAACTTCAAGGTTTGGCTTCATTCCACCAAGAACAACTTAGATCTGGAGGATTTCCACATGAATAAACAATGTTTTCGCATAAATCTACACATATTCATGGTTAAACGATTGAGAAATGGTTTTCTAACTTTCTTTCAACACTTTTACACTCAAATGCACTCAAGACCGATGGAATCGGAGCTCGTTCCGACGTTCTACTCTTTCTTAGTGATGTGTTGGTCAAAGATCTGAATTCTATCCAAGGGACAACTGATTTCGGGTTAAACATGAACAACCGTCACGAACAGTCAACTGATCGGACTAGGGTGATTCCTGTTCGATCGGGTCACCTTGGTCAAGATGGGGTTTCTGTTGTTTAGCACGTTATCATACCGTCTCGATCAAAACTTCAAAACTTTCAAAATAATCAAGTGCCAAGACGATCAGACAGTTGGGACGGATTGCCATCCGATTGAACAGCCATCCGATCGGCTTGCACTTGGTTGCACACTTAAACTTTTATTTCAATTTCCAAAGATCTGAATGTCAAACGGATTGCCATCCGATCGAATGACCATCCGATCATGTGACATTTGGAACTTTGGTACTTGGTCAATCTTCAAGGAACAATGTTTTCCAACAGATTGCTATCCGATCGGATTGCCATCCGAACGAGTAACCATCCTACTGTGAACTTATTCTCACTAAGTGTCTTGCCAATCGGATCGCTATCCGATCGAACTACCGTTCGATCGATCGACCTTAAGGGTAGAGATACTTCTCTATTTTCAAAATGCTACAACGAAAACTTCAAAGCCATCATACATAAACACATCCTTACCAAACGAATGTCAATCCAATCGAATGGCCATCCGACCGGATTGCCATCCGACCGGATTGCCATCCGACCGGATTGCCATCCGACCGGATTGCCATCCGACCGGATTGCCATCCGACCGGATTGCCATCCGATCGGATTACCATCCGACACTTGGTTCACCCATTACCGTTTAACGCACCATTCAACGCTTACGCTATCAATCTGTAATCAGGCTAATCTCAGACGCGCTCCCTTCAATCCAACCAAGTTGTGTTTGCTTGACGAACACCGACTGTGAGTATACTCGAACCCTTTTTTATCGCATTTTGGGTGTAACATACGTATTATCAAATCAATCTAATCAAATACTTAAACAATTTATCACTTGCGAATGACTGGATTACATATTTACACGTGATGCTAGTTACATATGTGCTAGGACTTTTACTCGTGAGGTCCCGCCTTAACTAGTATAGTACTATAGCACCCGACGGGGTCTAGTTAGGATTAATATCAATCGCAATCGCAGCTCGAGTGACTTAGCTGGTAGTATCTGTCTTGTATGTATGTTTGGTGTATCTTGTTTATGTATGTGGTAATTCGCAGCACTTTTTATCTATTTTCACTACTATCAAAACTTGTATACTCGCCAATACTTTTGTATTGACGTTGTTTTAACGTATGTTGTAGGTTTAGATCGCAGTCTACATCAAATCAAGCTAAGAAGTCTAGAAACTCACCTAAAATCTAGGTTGTTGGATTTGTATTGTTCGAGAGAACAGAAAATCTGTGATAACTTATGTGATTGTATTGTTTGTTAGTATGGGATAACAAATGTGATAAATATTGTCGCTGTTAGTTGTTATGGATTCTCTTGAGCAATCTGATTCGCGTAGTGCTGCGCCCCTATTACGCCCATTCTTTCAAGGGGTCAAAAATGAAATTTTACGACCAAATTTAAACTTTTATATATTACTTGAAATTCGGCCAAATTATACAAATTTAACATTTTAAAAACTAGATACAGTCAACTACCATTTAACAAAAGTAATAATCACATGTTTTTGGAGCATGTCTAACAACTAGACTTTAACTACATAAACCACGAAAAGTTTTGACCCATTGCATAAACTAGTTCGGAAGCGCGTTGATGGCGAAAAAGAATTGTGCGTGTGTTCATTCCAAGCTTGCGGGTCTGCTTATAGTGCGGTTTTGCCTACAACATAAACAAATATTTATTTAAGTAAGAAAGGGTAAAGTCCTAACTTTCATTGAACATGACATTCCACCATTTTCATTATTCTCATAAACTTCATGTTTATATTCCTTCCATTACATTAGATTTGGCTTACTCATCTACTGGATTTCATCAATTTAATCCGTTCGAATAATAATCAATTCATAAACATTTAACCCGCTCACAACGTAATAAATACATGACTATTTCAAACATTATATTCTAGCTCGTTGACCCGCTTGTACCGGATTCGTCTACATGATCATTCCAAACATAACATTCTTATTCTTTGACCTGTTCGTACCGGATCGTCTATATATATTCATTCTAAACATAACATTCTTATTCTTTGACTCGTTCGTACTGGATCGTCTACATATTCATTCTAAACATAAAATTCTTGTTCGTTGACCTGTTCGTACCGAATCAGCCATATAACCATATTAAACATTTCATTCTAGTCCGTTGACCCGTTCGTACCGGATCAACTGTACGACCATATTAAACATTTCATTCTAGTCTGTTGACCCATTCGGATCAACTGTACGACCATATTAAACATTTCATTCTAGTCCGCTGACCCGTTCGTACCGGATCAACTGTATGACCATATTAAACATTTCATTCTAGTTCATTTACCCGTTCATACCGAATCAACTGTATGACCATATTAAATATTTCATTCTAGCTCATTTACCCGTTCATACCGAATCAACTGTATGACCATATTAAATATTTCATTCTAGTCCATTAATCCGTTCGCAATGCGTCTATTACATGATCATTCTTTAACATAGCATTCTAATTTGTTTGACCCGTTCGTGATAGGTCTATTACATGACCATTCTTTAACGCATTTCGAATACCACAATATATATCAATAAACATTACTACAAGTAAACTTTAATCGTACAAGTAACGTACCTTGGTCTTGCGAGTTTTGAGGTTTTCGGTTGCTTGGACCTTCTTCTTTTACGCCTACATTCAACATATTCATTCTTTAGTTCTAATGACTCCACATCACCTCATACAATATGTTCTTACGTCCTAGATCTAAACATAACTCATAATCGTCATAATTCACACAATTATCTCTTTAATGCATTTCATCGAGCACTTGGCGTGCAAGGATTTAAAAGTCTAGAATCAATCATTTATCATGTTATTATGTGCCATTCTCTACATACATAATATTTCAAATATGCTAAATAACATAAGAACTTTCAACTAAAATCATTCAATCTACATTCATGGCAACTAGTTAACATACATTTTCATCTAAAACTTCATAATCTATGATCATAACTAAAAACCCACTTCAAGATTCATGATGGATTTCTAACAAAACATATAACCATCCAGTTTCATTTAAATTAGCATTCATGATTAATTCTAATCATGTATTCTTTAGTAATTAGCATTATATCACTAACATACTTAAGCAATTTGCTAATTTCATCCATATTCATCATGTCAAAAATCAACGAAATCGAAAATTGCAACTTACCACTTGTTAAGCAAGCTTAGATGATCATATATTACGGTTCATGCATCAAGTTTAATCTCAATTCTCCTTTCAATTTTGCTGAATTGCAAATGCTTGAGGGTTTCCCCTTTTTTTTCTCTAGCCCAGGTCAACACACACACACTGAAGTGTGTGTGTTAGGTTTTAGTTTTTCTCTTTAACATCCATCTTTCCTATGGTCTCATTTTAACCCCTCAAGTTTGCTTGCTTATTTTTAATTGGTTAATGTCCATCATATTTTTCTTATTTTAGGTGTTACATAATTTCATTCTAAAATATCATAACAAAATAAAACAACTTGGTAACATAAACGCATTTTTGGGGCGTTAGAGCCCCAATGATTCCGTCATCGGTTGGGGTGTGACAATGAGATTACATGAAGTCTTCTATAACTTGAATTTGTAGATTAAAGAAACTACAGGTCACTTAACATGTGATAAAATATATGTTAAGAGTTGAATCTTATCTTCATTATGCTTACTAAGTTATATTTATTGCTATAACAGTTTTAGTTCCATGAAAAAAATGATTTAGGAGGTCACATGTTATAAGATACACTTCGTGTGACTTCCGACCTGTTTCCATTCGAGCTATTATTATTATTATTATTATTTTGGTACATTTATAAGAAACGGGTCAAAATTGCCACTACTAATTGGAGTTGCTGTAAAATGCATGCTTATTAATTATTATACATGCATGTACATTTTACATTGAAGGGTCAGAATCACTACCTCTAGCGACTAGCATAACCAGGCTTAATTCTGACAGATTCACAAGGAATACGGCCAGTGGAGTATGAACTTGGGGCAACGGCTAGAGCCTATCAAAAGCAAGTTGCTAAGATGGTTGTGGGTATAGGAACATGGGTCCCAAGGATCCCATTGTAAGTCCATCTTACATGTCCATGTTTCTTTTTATATATATGCTCTATTGTTATTGTTGTTCGGTTGGCAAATCAAGGTTCGAGGTCTGATGGAGTGTTGGTCTTGGAATGTTCAGGCTCGGCATTGGATGAGGGAGAGGCTGCTAAATGGTTCACTGACTTGCAATTATAGATGTAAGTTGGTGTGTACAGAGAACTTGATGTTCACTTGGTCTCAATGATGCGTTTAGTGTACAGATTCAAAGGAAGCCTCGAAATGAGTGTCATTGGGTTTATTTAGGCGGAACTGAATAAGATTTACTCGATTTGTTGCGACTTTTTAATCATGTTTGTTATTTTATACCTAACAATGTTTATAGAACGCTTCGGTTTAGTGCGCCGCACCCGCAGCGCAACGCGCACGGGCTTTAATACTAGTTTATCTTAAAATGTATCCCCTATCCATGCCCTACGGATAGGGTCGGGTTCGGTTACGGGTATAAAATACCCGGGTACAAATATAACCGGTTTTGGGATTTTTTTTTCTCGCGTCTAGTTTCGGGTATGAATTTTTTGTGCACTTCTATACCAAAGTATTTATACAATGGACTCAAAAAAAATTCATGAATTTTTTATCAAATTTCTTAGGCCACTAATTAAGTTTTGGGTTACGGCCCGTGGGCCTGATCAGACAGAGAACCCACTGACCCAGATCCGGTCCATCCGGATGAAAAGAAAGGTAGAACTAGAACCGGTTGTTAATTGGTCCATTATAATGGTTCGGTCGAACATTTTAGAAGTGACAACCGTCATAAACAATTTTAAAGTTCAGAAAAATATTTAATTAATTTAAAACAAAATATGAAAGCAAATTTTATGTTGCTATAATTTGCCATGTTAACAAAATATGAAACCTTTAACAAATAGAATATAGAGCTTAAACTGGACATAGATTTTGAAAGGATATTTTTGTTTGAAATATGGTCCGGTTCGACGATACAACTTGTAAGCGGTGGGTTCAAACCTAGATGGTTAAAGTTGGGTAAACTGAACCGGTTACATAGCCGATTCCTATTCGCGCCGCTTAGTTTGTTAATGAAAATAGTGAAAGACAGAGATACTTAAAGAGGGAAGGTTTGATAAAAACCCATGACCTCATATGAAATTGTTTAGCCTAAAACAAGTCTTTAATGTTGCTGATAATGAAATTCTAGTGTTCACCCTTTTAGTGAAACCAGTTAAATTTTATAAAAGTCAATGTTTTGTTTGTTAAAGATGACACTCTTGTAAAGTTGTAATATATATTTACCTTAATTGAACATGTTTAGTTTCCTGTAAAAATGATATTTTTCGTGACAAGTGTAAGAAGTCATAGGAATTGACATGTAGACATCATATGTTTGACTTAGGCATTTTGCTTTGGGTTGTTTTGGCAAGAAAAACACCATTTAAGACACAATGCAATGAAATCTAGGCTTAAAACTTAAAACACCATGCCCAAGAATGATCAGTAGTGTGTTTTAAGTGTTAAGGGTGTCCGGAGTGGTGCGGCAAAGGGTTTTGCCGCGCGGCAACACAGCCGCCGACCCCTTTGCCGCTCGGTTTCGTTAATCACGCGGCGAGCAAATGCCGATGCGGGGACTTGAATTCAAACGGCTATTATGCCGTTGGCATTAATAAAAAAATCATTTTTTACCTTTATAAATTACACAAATTCATTTCCATTTTCACCAAACAAAATCAACATCCATTTTCACTACATTTCACACTCATTCTTTCAAATCTTTTTAAAAAAATGGAAGGCTCAAACAAAGGTGAAGGCAAGAAAAAAATGGTAGGGTCCGGTTCGAAGGCGAGGGCTCACGATAAACGCGGTGGTTCGGGTGGTTCTAGTGTGCCGTTTCATCCCCAACTTGGGTTTGCGAATCAAACCCAACCTCCATTTTATTTTAACCAACCTATGCATCCACCTTTCGGTTATGATATCCAACCCATCCAAAATTGGATGCAACACGGTCCGACGATGGTTCGACACGGTTATTATGATTACTCCCTAGACGCCCAAAATGCTTTTGACCGGTTTGCTTTTCAAACCCCAAGCTCATAATCACCGAGAGACATACAAGATGACTCCGATGAGGATGAAGAGTTCGTACCGGATACCCAAGAGCAACATGATGATGAGGATGAAGATGTTGCGATTCAAGAAAATCCCGTGAACCAAAATGAAGTCGCACCGGAAAGAAAAGGAAAAGCGAAACGGGAAACGGGAAAGTTGGACGCCTAAACAAGAAGAGGGTTTGGCAAAGGCTTTTATTCATTGCACTTTGAATAAAAAGAAAGTCAATCAACAAAAGGCGGATGGGTTTTGGAAGCAAGATCTAAACCACTTCAATCAAACAGTCGGAGGAAGTAACCGAACCCACCACCAAGTTCGATCAAAATGGATCACGATGCAAACAAAAATGAACACATTCAACGGTCTATATCATCAAGCGGTGTACTTTATTATTTATATACGGTTTATTTTTTAATGAAGTATTTGGATTTAGTTGTTGATAATTTATTATTTTAGGATCGTTTACGTCCTAGCGGGAGTAGCGATGCTTTTGTAATGTCGCAAGCGCTAAAGGATTACAAAAGCAAAGAAACAATTGATTTTGCTCATATTGCGGCTTGGGAGGTTGTTCGAACAAATCAAAAGTGGTCGCCGGTACCCTTGTTGGGTGAAGAAAGCTCCGGCTCGAGTCAAAAAAGAAAGTCTTCGGATTCGGGAAATTATAGAGCGGATACACTGAATGTCGAAGTCTCGAGCGGATTCGGTATTCACGACATAACGAGGATCCCTCGCCAAGACGACAAAAGATAAAGGAGAAAAAGGACAAATGGCTGTCTTCAAGAAACGAAGATCCAAGAGATATAACACACAAATTCGAAGAATACATGGCCATGAAAAAAAGTTAATGGATATTAAACGTATACGAGAAGAAAAATACTTGACCTTGGAGGATGAGCAACGAGAGGCGTTGCGACAAACAATGTACAACAAGGACTTGGAGACGTTTAATCGGCCTACCGACAATGTTCACCCTGCGACGTTGGAAATCACACTCGCTAGAAAACGTGAGATCGCAAAAAAAATATGGATGGCCTTGCGATTTTAGTTTTTTTAAACTTAGATTTTATTTATAATGTAATGCTTTATTTTTATTTATAAAAGTTTGATGTTTTTTTCCATTTTATCTTAAATTAAAAAAAAAAACCGAAAATAAAAGAAAAAAAGTTTACCACTTCAGCAAGTGTCTAAATCATTGTCAACACTTTTCAGCAAAGTTTAAACACTTTTCCCTGATTGACGTGACGCACTCTGATTGGTTGATTTTTTAGTTTGCCACTCTAAAGTGTTTAACCACTCTAAAGTGTTTAACCACTACCCTAAGTAGTAGTGTTTAAAATTTCATGTGTTTGGTGTTTTTCTTGCCAAAACAACCAAAAACATCATGTCTTAGTCCAAAACATGATACTTACATGTCAATTCATATATTTTCTCACACTTCTTACGAAAAAAGTCATTTTTACATAAATCGCACCATATTTAAAACTTATAGCACAAAATTGTCGAGATTGAATTAATAGTTCGAAGAGGTTAGTCAGGCTCGTGCCTCTAATTATTGGGGTATTAATGATTTTTCCATGGAATTTGTGGGGGCCTCGGGCAGATCTGGGGGTTTGAGTTGCTTATGGGATCCTTCAGTTTTTCAGCTTCTGGGTGTGTCTAAACATAGACATTTTCTTGTCATTCAAGGTCATTTGGTGGGTAGTAATCAGGCCCTAAACGTTATTAACGTGTACGCCCCTCATCGTGTCTCAGATAAAAAATTGTTTGGGACTCCATCTTAGAGGTTATGGGCCTGGGTTCCGGTCAGTGGGTCCTGCTTGGTGATTTTAACGCAGTCAGAACCCCGGAAGAGAGGAAAAACTCTGTGTTTAATAGTTCTTGTGCTCTTGAGTTTAATGGTTTTATTGATTCGGCTGAGTTGGTTGAGTACTACATGAGGGATCGCAGGTTTACTTTCCTTGCCCCTAATTCCAACAAATTGAGCAAGATTGATCGGGTTTTAGTCTCTAAAGAGTTTTTTAACGCTTGGCCTAACGCTTGTCTAAGGGCTCTTCCTAGACTGTTCTCAGATCACTGTCCATTGCTTTTAGTTGTGGATAGTAAAAATTTTGGTGCTAAACCTTTTAGGTTTTTCAATTCATGGATTGAAAAAGAGGGTTTTGTGAGTGTTGTCGAGAATGCGGTGGGGTCTTATGAGAAAGTGGGGAGCCGGCCGGATGTCATTCTTACCAACAAATTCAAGCACATTAGAGATAAAATAAAGAAACGGAGGAGTGATTTTGTCTCTAAAGAAAAGGAGGAGTTCAATAGAAACAAAGAGGAATTGGAGTTGATCGATTCGTTTTGTGAGTCTAGGGATCTGTCAGAAGAGGAGGTTTGGATTAAGGCTGAATGTTTTAAGAATATATGCAAGTCGGTTCGACATGAGAATATGGACTTGAAACAAAGGTCTCGGTGTTGGTGGGCCATCGATGGGGATGAAAACTCTACTTTCTTTCATAGATTGATTAACACCAGAAAGTGTACCAACGGTATTCCGGGTTTGAACGTTGATGGTCAGTGGATTTCTAAGCCCAAGCTCATTAAAAAATAAATTCTCAGGTTTTTCAGAAACCATTTTTCTGAGAGTGTTACTTCGAGGCCGGTTGGGAGTTGCTATAGGGTGAAGAAATTATCTGAAGAGGATGCTTTAGCTTTATCGGGTCAATTCTCTTCGAAGAAGATCAAAGAGGCCGTGTTTGAGTGTGAAGTCGATAAAGCCCCTGGTCTTGATGGCTTTAATTTTAAATTTCTGAGGTTCTTTTGGAGGTTCTTTTAAGTAGATTTGAAAGATATTTTGTGCTATTTTCACGAATCGGATTCTATTGATAAGAGTTGCAGTACGTCCTTTATCACCCTTATCCCCAAAAATAAAGATCCTCTAAGTCTGAGGGATTATAGGCCCATTAATCTAGTTGGGATTGTTAGGGGAGGATTTTCCAATCCTAAGGATCACGGATCCTCAAGTGCTGTCAGGATCATGGATCCTCAATTCTGTTTGAATTAAGGATCCTCAGTAGGTGTTGCAGGATCAGGATTCAGGATCCTTATTGTTATCCTTATACTGACGATTCTCTTCATTGTACGTAAGCTTGTTTTGCAGGAGCAAAGGCATGGACCAAGTCTCACCGAAATTCCTGGAGCATATTCCCTCGATATTCTGCACGTGCTTGGTTCTTGTGGACGTTATGGAGATCGTGGGGAGCTTGCACAATTTGCAGATAGTTAGTTAGTTTAGTTATTTCTAATTTAAAATGGGGATAATAAGCTTGAGTTAGAACACTTGGCTAATTTTAGCAAATACACACACTCTCGTAACAACTCTCAATCAGCTCTCAAACACTACTTGGCGATTTCATACATTTTTGCACATTGCACACTAGTGATCCTTGTAACAAGCTTGTTATCATCCTGAGTTGTAAACTTCTTTTGATTAATCATAGTTGGTGATCGCTAGTTTCCATCACCCAAGGTTTTTTATGCCGGAGATCAACTCTTGATCAAGGGCTTTTTCCTCATAACAAAGATTTGGTTACATTATCTTAGCCTGATATTTGATCAAAACAGTTTGGCGCCTATTGTGGGGCAATTGGTGCTTCATTCCTAAGAAATTCTTGTTTTTGTGATCATTTCGGTTCATTACAACCAAACATATGGCTTCTTCAGCAAAGAGCACATCAAGTTCAATGCCGGCAGTCACTTCTTCACAGCGCGTTCCACCTTTGCCTCCACCACCACCACCTTTTGGATCCCAGAAGAATGCTAAAAATGCTGCAAAGAGACCAAGCCCCATTTTTCCAAAACCACCAACTTCCTCTGTTTCTTCTAATCCTACTACTAGTGATCTTTTTACTTTGATTTTGCAGATGAGGGATCACATACAAGAGTAGGACAAAACCAACGTAAGGATCCTCCGGGAGATCGGTGACATCAAGAAACAGAAGAGATCAGGGGAGGATCACTCTCCTCTTATACCAAGGTCACTGGATTTCGACACTCCAGCTATAACTGCCCAGCAATCTGCAGCCTTAGATATTCAGTACCAAACTGAACCATTGGGAAGGCGTTATGGAGCAACAACTATGAGTCAAGCTTTTGGGTCTCACTTTCAGCCTCAAGGATCTTGTTTTCAGCCTTCGGGATCCTCTTTCCAGCATCCGGGATCCTTCGTCAGCTCAGGAGGATATATGGGAACGCATACGGTTCAAGGATCCTCATAGGTTCAAGGATCCTCACAAGTTCAAGGATCCTCTCAGGTCCAAGGATCCTCTCAGGTCCAAGGATCCTCTCAGGTGCAAGGATCCTTTCAGGTTCAAGGATCCCCCTTCCAGGTTCAAGGATCCAACGTCTTTCAGGATCAAGGATTCTTGAGAAGTGTACAACCCCCAAGCACAGATGTTCATCAAGGAGACTTCATTCCAATGCAGACCATTGCCTCTTCTGGTCCTTCAATCATACCGGAATCCTGTCAATATGGATTCACATCTGCAATTCCAAACTTGAATCCTATGGGAGGTAACACTTTTAATAATTCTTATAACACTAACCATGGCTCTATGCAGGATACATGTATCAATCAAGCTATGGCTAGGGAGTTACAGAAGCTTAAGGATATGATATCCAGTGTTCCAGGAGTGGTTAAGCCCATTCCTGAGATTGCAGATGGGAGCCATAGGGTATCTCGCTTTGCACCACCTATTTGTGATGCTGAAATACCCAAAAGGTTCCAAATACCAACTATGAAGCTGTATGATGGTTTAACGGATCCAGAAGAGCATGTAGCTCAATATAGAGAGAGGATGGAGATCAACCCCATCCCAGAGAGGTTAAAAGAAGCATGTTTATGCAAGGGTTTCGGATCCACACTCACAGGATCAGCTCTTAAATGGCTGCTAAGTCTTCCCCCTTACTCTATTATTCATTTGCTAATCTAGTTAATCTGTTTAACAGTCAGTTCTCATGTAGCAGAAAATTTGAACGTTTAACTAGTGATCTATATAGGGTAACACAAGGTCAAAATGAATCACTTAGAGATTACATCACTAAGTTTAGTAAAGAATCCTTAGATATCCCTAATCTGGATATAGCTACGGCTGTGGAAGCCTTTAAAATGGGTTTGCTTAGGGATTCATTATTCTATGATGATCTTGTTATGACCCCATGCAGGAATCTTGATGAAGTGAGAACCAGGGCACTTAGATTCATCCGATTAGAGGATGATAAAAGGATCCAGGAGAGATTGCCAGGATCCTCGAAACAGGATTGCCATCCGATCGGATTACCATCCGAGCGGATTACCATCCCACACTTGGTTCACCCATTACCGTTTAACGCACCATTCAACGCTTATGCTATCAATCTGTAATCAGGCTAATCTCAGACGCGCTCCCTTTAATCCAACCAAGTTGTGTTTTCTTGACGAACACCGACTGTGAGTATACTCGAACCCTTTTTTATCGCATTTTGGGTGTAACATACGTCTTATCAAATCAATCTAATCAAATACTTAAACAATTTATCACTTGCGAATGACTGGATTACATATTTACACGTGATGCTAGTTACATATGTGCTAGGACTTTTACTCGTGAGGTCCCGCCTTAACTAGTATAGTACTATAGCACCCGACGGGGTCTAGTTAGGATTAATATCAATCGCAATCGCAGCTCGAGTGACTTAGCTGGTAGTATCTGTCTTGTATGTATGTTTGGTGTATCTTGTTTATGTATGTGGTAATTCGCAGCACTTTTTATCTATTTTCACTACTATCAAAACTTGTATACTCGCCAATACTTTTGTATTGACGTTGTTTTAACGTATGTTGTAGGTTTAGATCGCAGTCTACATCAAATCAAGCTAAGAAGTCTAGAAACTCACCTAAAATCTAGGTTGTTGGATTTGTATTGTTCGAGAGAACAGAAAATCTGTGATAACTTATGTGATTGTATTGTTTGTTAGTATGGGATAACAAATGTGATAAATATTGTCGCTGTTAGTTGTTATGGATTCTCTTGAGCAATCTGATTCGCGTAGTGCTGCGCCCCTATTACGCCCATTCTTTCAAGGGGTCAAAAATGAAATTTTACGACCAAATTTAAACTTTTATATATTACTTGAAATTCGGCCAAATTATACAAATTTAACATTTTAAAAACTAGATACAGTCAACTACCATTTAACAAAAGTAATAATCACATGTTTTTGGAGCATGTCTAACAACTAGACTTTAACTACATAAACCACGAAAAGTTTTGACCCATTGCATAAACTAGTTCGGAAGCGCGTTGATGGCGAAAAAGAATTGTGCGTGTGTTCATTCCAAGCTTGCGAGTCTGCTTATAGTGCGGTTTTGCCTACAACATAAACAAATATTTATTTAAGTAAGAAAGAAAGGGTAAAGTCCTAACTTTCATTGAACATGACATTCCACCATTTTCATTATTCCCATAAACTTCATGTTTATATTCCTTCCATTACATTAGATTTGGCTTACTCATCTACTGGATTTCATCAATTTAATCCGTTCGAATAATAATCAATTCATAAACATTTAACCCGCTCACAACGTAATAAATACATGACTATTTCAAACATTATATTCTAGCTCATTGACCCGCTTGTACCGGATTCGTCTACATGATCATTCCAAACATAACATTCTTATTCTTTGACCTGTTCGTACCGGATCGTCTATATATATTCATTCTAAACATAACATTCTTATTCTTTGACTCGTTCGTACTGGATCGTCTACATATTCATTCAAAACATAAAATTCTTGTTCGTTGACCTGTTCGTACCGAATCAGCCGTATAACCATATTAAACATTTCATTCTAGTCCGTTGACCCGTTCGTACCGGATCAACTGTACGACCATATTAAACATTTCATTCTAGTCTGTTGACCCATTCGTACCAGATCAACTGTACGACCATATTAAACATTTCATTCTAGTCCGCTGACCCGTTCGTACCGGATCAACTGTATGACCATATTAAACATTTCATTCTAGTTCATTTACCCGTTCATACCGAATCAACTGTATGACCATATTAAATATTTCATTCTAGCTCATTTACCCGTTCATACCGAATCAACTGTATGACCATATTAAATATTTCATTCTAGTCCATTAATCCGTTCGCAATGGGTCTATTACATGATCATTCTTTAACATAGCATTCTAATTTGTTTGACCCGTTCGTGATAGGTCTATTACATGACCATTCTTTAACGCATTTCGAATACCACAATATATATCAATAAACATTACTACAAGTAAACTTTAATCGTACAAGTAACGTACCTTGGTCTTGCGAGTTTTGAGGTTTTCGGTTGCTTGGACCTTCTTCTTTTACGCCTACATTCAACATATTCATTCTTTAGTTCTAATGACTCCACATCACCTCATACAATATGTTCTTACGTCCTAGATCTAAACATAACTCATAATCGTCATAATTCACACAATTATCTCTTTAATGCATTTCATCGAGCACTTGGCGTGCAAGGATTTAAAAGTCTAGAATCAATCATTTATCATGTTATTATGTGCCATTCTCTACATACATAATATTTCAAATATGCTAAATAACATAAGAACTTTCAACTAAAATCATTCAATCTACATTCATGGCAACTAGTTAACATACATTTTCATCTAAAACTTCATAATCTATGATCATAACTAAAAACCCACTTCAAGATTCATGATGGATTTCTAACAAAACATATAACCATCCAGTTTCATTTAAATTAGCATTCATGATTAATTCTAATCATGTATTCTTTAGTAATTAGCATTATATCACTAACATACTTAAGCAATTTGCTAATTTCATCCATATTCATCATGTCAAAAATCAACGAAATCGAAAATTGCAACTTACCACTTGTTAAGCAAGCTTAGATGATCATATATTACGGTTCATGCATCAAGTTTAATCTCAATTCTCCTTTCAATTTTGCTGAATTGCAAATGCTTGAGGGTTTCCCCTTTTTTTTTCTCTAGCCCAGGTCGACACACACACACTGAAGTGTGTGTGTTAGGTTTTAGTTTTTCTCTTTAACATCCATCTTTCCTATGGTCTCATTTTAACCCCTCAAGTTTGCTTGCTTATTTTTAATTGGTTAATGTCTATCATATTTTTCTTATTTTAGGTGTTACATAATTTCATTCTAAAATATCATAACAAAATAAAACAACTTGGTAACATAAACGCATTTTTGGGGCGTTAGAGCCCCAATGATTCCGTCATCGGTTGGGGTGTGACAATGAGATTACATGAAGTCTTCTATAACTTGAATTTGTAGATTAAAGAAACTACAGGTCACTTAACATGTGATAAAATATATGTTAAGAGTTGAATCTTATCTTCATTATGCCTTATGATTACTAAGTTATATTTATTGCTATAACAGTTTTAGTTCCATGAAAAAAATGATTTAGGAGGTCACATGTTATAAGATACACTTCGTGTGACTTCCGACCTGTTTCCATTCAAGCTATTATTATTATTTTGGTACATTTATAAGAAACGGGTCAAAATTGCCACTACTAATTGGAGTTGCTGTAAAATGCATGCTTATTAATTATTATATATGCATGTACATTTTACATTGAAGGGTCAGAATCACTACCTCTAGCGACTAGCATAACCAGGCTTAATTCTGACAGATTCACAAGGAATACGGCCAGTGGAGTATGAACTTGGGGCAACGGCTAGAGCCTATCAAAAGCAAGTTGCTAAGATGGTTGTGGGTATAGGAACATGGGTCCCAAGGATCCCATTGTAAGTCCATCTTACATGTCCATGTTTCTTTTTATATATATGCTCTATTGTTATTGTTGTTCGGTTGGCAAATCAAGGTTCGAGGTCTGATGGAGTGTTGGTCTTGGAATGTTCAGGCTCGGCATTGGATGAGGGAGAGGCTGCTAAATGGTTCACTGACTTGCAATTATAGATGTAAGTTGGTGTGTACAGAGAACTTGATGTTCACTTGGTCTTAATGATGCGTTTAGTGTACAGATTCAAAGGAAGCCTCGAAATGAGTGTCATTGGGTTTATTTAGGCGGAACTGAATAAGATTTACTCGATTTGTTGCGACTTTTTAATCATGTTTGTTATTTTATACCTAACAATGTTTATAGAACGCTTCGGTTTAGTGCGCCGCACCCGCAGCGCAACGCGCACGGGCTTTAATACTAGTTTATCTTAAAATGTATCCCCTATCCATGCCCTACGGATAGGGTCGGGTTCGGTTACGGGTATAAAATACCCGGGTACAAATATAACCGGTTTTGGGATTTTTTTTTCTCGCGTCTAGTTTCGGGTATGAATTTTTTGTGCACTTCTATACCAAAGTATTTATACAATGGACTAAAAAAAAATTCATGAATTTTTTATCAAATTTCTTAGGCCACTAATTAAGTTTTGGGTTACGGCCCGTGGGCCTGATCAGACAGAGAACCCACTGACCCAGATCCGGTCCATCCGGATGAAAAGAAAGGTAGAACTAGAACCGGTTGTTAATTGGTCCATTATAATGGTTCGGTCGAACATTTTAGAAGTGACAACCGTCATAAACAATTTTAAAGTTCAGAAAAATATTTAATTAATTTAAAACAAAATATGAAAGCAAATTTTATGTTGCTATAATTTGCCATGTTAACAAAATATGAAACCTTTAACAAATAGAATATAGAGCTTAAACTGGACATAGATTTTGAAAGGATATTTTTGTTTGAAATATGGTCCGGTTCGACGATACAACTTGTAAGCGGTGGGTTCAAACCTAGATGGTTAAAGTTGGGTAAACTGAACCGGTTACATAGCCGATTCCTATTCGCGCCGCTTAGTTTGTTAATGAAAATAGTGAAAGACAGAGATACTTAAAGAGGGAAGGTTTGATAAAAACCCATGACCTCATATGAAATTGTTTAGCCTAAAACAAGTCTTTAATGTTGCTGATAATGAAATTCTAGTGTTCACCCTTTTAGTGAAACCAGTTAAATTTTATAAAAGTCAATGTTTTGTTTGTTAAAGATGACACTCTTGTAAAGTTGTAATATATATTTACCTTAATTGAACATGTTTAGTTTCCTGTAAAAATGATATTTTTCGTGACAAGTGTAAGAAGTCATAGGAATTGACATGTAGACATCATATGTTTGACTTAGGCATTTTGCTTTGGGTTGTTTTGGCAAGAAAAACACCATTTAAGACACAATGCAATGAAATCTAGGCTTAAAACTTAAAACACCATGCCCAAGAATGATCAGTAGTGTGTTTTAAGTGTTAAGGGTGTCCGGAGTGGTGCGGCAAAGGGTTTTGCCGCGCGGCAACACAGCCGCCGACCCCTTTGCCGCTCGGTTTCGTTAATCACGCGGCGAGCAAATGCCGATGCGGGGACTTGAATTCAAACGGCTATTATGCCGTTGGCATTAATAAAAAAATCATTTTTTACCTTTATAAATTACACAAATTCATTTCCATTTTCACCAAACAAAATCAACATCCATTTTCACTACATTTCACACTCATTCTTTCAAATCTTTTTAAAAAAATGGAAGGCTCAAACAAAGGTGAAGGCAAGAAAAAAATGGTAGGGTCCGGTTCGAAGGCGAGGGCTCACGATAAACGCGGTGGTTCGGGTGGTTCTAGTGTGCCGTTTCATCCCCAACTTGGGTTTGCGAATCAAACCCAACCTCCATTTTATTTTAACCAACCTATGCATCCACCTTTCGGTTATGATATCCAACCCATCCAAAATTGGATGCAACACGGTCCGACGATGGTTCGACACGGTTATTATGATTACTCCCTAGACGCCCACAATGCTTTTGACCCGTTTGCTTTTCAAACCCCAAGCTCATAATCACCGAGAGACATACAAGATGACTCCGATGAGGATGAAGAGTTCGTACCGGATACCCAAGAGCAACATGATGATGAGGATGAAGATGTTGCGATTCAAGAAAATCCCGTGAACCAAAATGAAGCCGCACCGGAAAGAAAAGGAAAAGCGAAACGGGAAACGGGAAAGTTGGACGCCTAAACAAGAAGAGGGTTTGGCAAAGGCTTTTATTCATTGCACTTTGAATAAAAAGAAAGTCAATCAACAAAAGGCGGATGGGTTTTGGAAGCAAGATCTAAACCACTTCAATCAAACAGTCGGAGGAAGTAACCGAACCCACCACCAAGTTCGATCAAAATGGATCACGATGCAAACAAAAATGAACACATTCAACGGTCTATATCATCAAGCGGTATACTTTATTATTTATATACGGTTTATTTTTTAATGAAGTATTTGGATTTAGTTGTTGATAATTTATTATTTTAGGATCGTTTACGTCCTAGCGGGAGTAGCGATGCTTTTGTAATGTCGCAAGCGCTAAAGGATTACAAAAGCAAAGAAACAATTGATTTTGCTCATATTGCGGCTTGGGAGGTTGTTCGAACAAATCAAAAGTGGTCGCCGGTACCCTTGTTGGGTGAAGAAAGCTCCGGCTCGAGTCAAAAAAGAAAGTCTTCGGATTCGGGAAATTATAGAGCGGATACACTGAATGTCGAAGTCTCGAGCGGATTCGGTATTCACGACATAAACGAGGATCCCTCGCCAAGACGACAAAAGATAAAGGAGAAAAAGGACAAATGGCCGTCTTCAAGAAACGAAGATCCAAGAGATATAACACACAAATTCGAAGAATACAAGGCCATGAAAAAAAGTTAATGGATATTAAACGTATACGAGAAGAAAAATACTTGACCTTGGAGGATGAGCAACGAGAGGCGTTCCGACAAACAATGTACAACAAGGACTTGGAGACGTTTAATCGGCCTACCAACAATGTTCACCCTGCGACGTTGGAAATCACACTCGCTAGAAAACGTGAGATCGCAAAAAAAATATGGATGGCCTTGTGATTTTAGTTTTTTTAAACTTAGATTTTATTTATAATGTAATGCTTTATTTTTATTTATAAAAGTTTGATGTTTTTTTTCCATTTTATCTTAAATTAAAAAAAAACCGAAAATAAAAGAAAAAAAGTTTACCACTTCAGCAAGTGTCTAAACCATTGTCAACACTTTTCAGCAAAGTTTAAACACTTTTCCCTGATTGACGTGACGCACTCTGATTGGTTGATTTTTTAGTTTGCCATTCTAAAGTGTTTAACCACTACCCTAAGTAGTAGTGTTTAAAATTTCATGTGTTTTAATTTGGTGTGTTTGGTGTTTTTCTTGCCAAAACAACCAAAAACATCATGTCTTAGTCCAAAACATGATACTTACATGTCAATTCATATATTTTCTCACACTTCTTACGAAAAAAGTCATTTTTACATAAATCGCACCATATTTAAAACTTATAGCACAAAATTGTCGAGATTGAATTAATAGTTCGAAGAGGTTAGTCAGGCTCGTGCCTCTAATTATTGGGGTATTAATGATTTTTCCATGGAATTTGTGGGGGCCTCGGGCAGATCTGGGGGTTTGAGTTGCTTATGGGATCCTTCAGTTTTTCAGCTTCTGGGTGTGTCTAAACATAGACATTTTCTTGTCATTCAAGGTCATTTGGTGGGTAGTAATCAGGCCCTAAACGTTATTAACGTGTACGCCCCTCATCGTGTCTCAGATAAAAAATTGGTTTGGGATTCCATCTTAGAGGTTATGGGCCTGGGTTCCGGTCAGTGGGTCCTGCTTGGTGATTTTAACGCAGTCAGAACCCCGGAAGAGAGGAAAAACTCTGTGTTTAATAGTTCTTGTGCTCTTGAGTTTAATGGTTTTATTGATTCGGCTGAGTTGGTTGAGTACTACATGAGGGATCGCAGGTTTACTTTCCTTGCCCCTAATTCCAACAAATTGAGCAAGATTGATCGGGTTTTAGTCTCTAAAGAGTTTTTTAACGCTTGGCCTAACGCTTGTCTAAGGGCTCTTCCTAGACTGTTCTCAGATCACTGTCCATTGCTTTTAGTTGTGGATAGTAAAAATTTTGGTGCTAAACCTTTTAGGTTTTTCAATTCATGGATTGAAAAAGAGGGTTTTGTGAGTGTTGTCGAGAATGCGGTGGGGTCTTATGAGAAAGTGGGGAGCCGGCCGGATGTCATTCTTACCAACAAATTCAAGCACATTAGAGATAAAATAAAGAAACGGAGGAGTGATTTTGTCTCTAAAGAAAAGGAGGAGTTCAATAGAAACAAAGAGGAATTGGAGTTGATCGATTCGTTTTGTGAGTCCAGGGATCTGTCAGAAGAGGAGGTTTGGATTAAGGCTGAATGTTTGAAGAATATATGCGAGTCGGTTCGACATGAGAATATGGACTTGAAACAAAGGTCTCGGTGTTGGTGGGCCATCGATGGGGATGAAAACTCTGCTTTCTTTCATAGATTGATTAACACCAGAAAGTGTACCAACGGTATTCCGGGTTTGAACGTTGATGGTCAGTGGATTTCTAAGCCCAAGCTCATTAAAAAAGAAATTCTCAGGTTTTTCAGAAACCATTTTTCTGAGAGTGTTACTTCGAGGCCGGTTGGGAGTAGCTATGGGGTGAAGAAATTATCTGAAGAGGATGCTTTAGCTTTATCGGGTCAATTCTCTTCGAAGAAGATCAAAGAGGCCGTGTTTGAGTGTGAAGTCGATAAAGCCCCTGGTCTTGATGGCTTTAATTTTAAATTTCTGAGGTTCTTTTGGAGGTTCTTTTAAGTAGATTTGAAAGATATTTTGTGCTATTTTCACGAATCGGATTCTATTGATAAGAGTTGCAGTACGTCCTTTATCACCCTTATCCCCAAAAATAAAGATCCTCTAAGTCTGAGGGATTATAGGCCCATTAATCTAGTTGGGATTGTTAGGGGAGGATTTTCCAATCCTAAGGATCACGGATCCTCAAGTGCTGTCAGGATCATGGATCCTCAATTCTGTTTGAATTAAGGATCCTCAGTAGGTGTTGCAGGATCAGGATTCAGGATCCTTATTGTTATCCTTATACTGACGATTCTCTTCATTGTACGTAAGCTTGTTTTGCAGGAGCAAAGGCATGGACCAAGTCTCACCGAAATTCCTGGAGCATATTCCCTCGATATTCTGCACGTGCTTGGTTCTTGTGGACGTTATGGAGATCGTGGGGAGCTTGCACAATTTGCAGATAGTTAGTTAGTTTAGTTATTTCTAATTTAAAATGGGGATAATAAGCTTGAGTTAGAACACTTGGCTAATTTTAGCAAATACACACACTCTCGTAACAGCTCTCAATCAGCTCTCAAACACTACTTGGCGATTTCATACATTTTTGCACATTGCACACTAGTGATCCTTGTAACAAGCTTGTTATCATCCTGAGTTGTAAACTTCTTTTGATTAATCATAGTTGGTGATCGGTAGTTTCCATCACCCAAGGTTTTTTATGCCGGAGATCAACTCTTGATCAAGGGCTTTTTCCTCACAACAAAGATTTGGTTACATTATCTTAGCCTGATGTTTGATCAAAACAGTTTGGCGCCTATTGTGGGGCAATTGGTGCTTCATTCCTAAGAAATTCTTGTTTTTGTGATCATTTCGGTTCATTACAACCAAACATATGGCTTCTTCAGCAAAGAGCACATCAAGTTCAATGCCCACAGTCACTTCTTCACAGCGCGTTCCACCTTTGCCTCCACCACCTTTTGGATCTCAGAAGAATGTTGAAAATGCTGCAAAGAGACCAAGCCCCATTTTTCCAAAACCACCAACTTCCTCTGTTTCTTCTAATCCTACTACTAGTGATCTTTTTACTTTGATTTTGCAGATGAGGGATCACATACAAGAGCAGGACAAAACCAACGTAAGGATCCTCCGGGAGATCGGTGACATCAAGAAACAGAAGAGATCAGGGGAGGATCACCCTCCTCTTATACCAAGGTCACTGGATTTCGACACTCCAGCTATAACTGCCCAGCAATCTGCAGCCTTAGATATTCAGTACCAAACTGAACCATTGGGAAGGCGTTATGGAGCAACAACTATGAGTCAAGCTTTTGGGTCTCACTTTCAGCCTCAAGGATCTTGTTTTCAGCCTTCGGGATCCTCTTTCCAGCATCCGGGATCCTTCGTCAGCTCAGGAGGATATATGGGAACGCATACGGTTCAAGGATCCTCACAGGTTCAAGGATCCTCACAAGTTCAAGGATCCTCTCTGGTCCAAGGATCCTCTCAGGTCCAAGGATCCTCTCAGGTGCAAGGATCCTCTCAGGTGCAAGGATCCTTTCAGGTTCAAGGATCCCCCTTCCAGGTTCAAGGATCCAACGTCTTTCAGGATCAAGGATTCTTGAGAAGTGTACAACCCCCAAGCACAGATGTTCATCAAGGAGACTTCATTCCAATGCAGACCATTGCCTCTTCTGGTCCTTCAATCATACCGGAATCCTGTCAATATGGATTCACATCTGCAATTCCAAACTTGAATCCTATGGGAGGTAACACTTTTAATAATTCTTATAACACTAACCATGGCTCTATGCAGGATACAGGTATCAATCAAGCTATGGCTAGGGAGTTACAGAAGCTTAAGGATATGATATCCAGTGTTCCAGGAGTGGTTAAGCCCATTCCTGAGATTGCAGATGGGAGCCATAGGGTATCTCGCTTTGCACCACCTATTTGTGATGCTGAAATACCCAAAAGGTTCCAAATACCAACTATGAAGCTGTATGATGGTTTAACGGATCCAGAAGAGCATGTAGCTCAATATAGAGAGAGGATGGAGATCAACCCCATCCCAGAGAGGTTAAAAGAAGCATGTTTATGCAAGGGTTTCGAATCCACACTCACAGGATCAGCTCTTAAATGGCTGCTAAGTCTTCCCCCTTACTCTATTATTCATTTGCTAATCTAGTTAATCTGTTTAACAGTCAGTTCTCATGTAGCAGAAAATTTGAACGTTTAACTAGTGATCTATATAGGGTAACACAAGGTCAAAATGAATCACTTAGAGATTACATCACTAAGTTTAGTAAAGAATCCTTAGATATCCCTAATCTGGATATAGCTACGGCTGTGGAAGCCTTTAAAATGGGTTTGCTTAGGGATTCATTATTCTATGATGATCTTGTTATGACCCCATGCAGGAATCTTAATGAAGTGAGAACCAGGGCACTTAGATTCATCCGATTAGAGGATGATAAAAGGATCCAGGAGAGATTGGCAGGATCCTCGAAACAGGATTGCCATCCGATCGGATTACCATTCGACACTTGGTTCACCCATTACCGTTTAACGCACCATTCAACGCTTATGCTATCAATCTGTAATCAGGCTAATCTCAGACGCGCTCCCTTCAATCCAACCAAGTTGTGTTTTCTTGACGAACACCGACTGTGAGTATACTCGAACCCTTTTTTATCGCATTTTGGGTGTAACATACGTCTTATCAAATCAATCTAATCAAATACTTAAACAATTTATCACTTGCGAATGACTGGATTACATATTTACACGTGATGCTAGTTACATATGTGCTAGGACTTTTACTCGTGAGGTCCCGCCTTAACTAGTATAGTACTATAGCACCCGACGGGGTCTAGTTAGGATTAATATCAATCGCAATCGCAGCTCGAGTGACTTAGCTGGTAGTATCTGTCTTGTATGTATGTTTGGTGTATCTTGTTTATGTATGTGGTAATTCGCAGCACTTTTTATCTATTTTCACTACTATCAAAACTTGTATACTCGCCAATACTTTTGTATTGACGTTGTTTTAACGTATGTTGTAGGTTTAGATCGCAGTCTACATCAAATCAAGCTAAGAAGTCTAGAAACTCACCTAAAATCTAGGTTGTTGGATTTGTATTGTTCGAGAGAACAGAAAATCTGTGATAACTTATGTGATTGTATTGTTTGTTAGTATGGGATAACAAATGTGATAAATATTGTCGCTGTTAGTTGTTATGGATTCTCTTGAGCAATCTGATTCGCGTAGTGCTGCGCCCCTATTACGCCCATTCTTTCAAGGGGTCAAAAATGAAATTTTACGACCAAATTTAAACTTTTATATATTACTTGAAATTCGGCCAAATTATACAAATTTAACATTTTAAAAACTAGATACAGTCAACTACCATTTAACAAAAGTAATAATCACATGTTTTTGGAGCATGTCTAACAACTAGACTTTAACTACATAAACCACGAAAAGTTTTGACCCATTGCATAAACTAGTTCGGAAGCGCGTTGATGGCGAAAAAGAATTGTGCGTGTGTTCATTCCAAGCTTGCGAGTCTGCTTATAGTGCGGTTTTGCCTACAACATAAACAAATATTTATTTAAGTAAGAAAGGGTAAAGTCCTAACTTTCATTGAACATGACATTCCACCATTTTCATTATTCCCATAAACTTCATGTTTATATTCCTTCCATTACATTAGATTTGGCTTACTCATCTACTGGATTTCATCAATTTAATCCGTTCGAATAATAATCAATTCATAAACATTTAACCCGCTCACAACGTAATAAATACATGACTATTTCAAACATTATATTCTAGCTCGTTGACCCGCTTGTACCGGATTCGTCTACATGATCATTCCAAACATAACATTCTTATTCTTTGACCTGTTCGTACCGGATCGTCTATATATATTCATTCTAAACATAACATTCTTATTCTTTGACTCGTTCGTACTGGATCGTCTACATATTCATTCTAAACATAAAATTCTTGTTCGTTGACCTGTTCGTACCGAATCAGCCGTATAACCATATTAAACATTTCACTCTAGTCCGTTGACCCGTTCGTACCGGATCAACTGTACGACCATATTAAACATTTCATTCTAGTCTGTTGACCCATATATATTCATTCTAAACATAACATTCTTATTCTTTGACTCGTTCGTACTGGATCGTCTACATATTCATTCTAAACATAAAATTCTTGTTCGTTGACCTGTTCGTACCGAATCAGCCGTATAACCATATTAAACATTTCACTCTAGTCCGTTGACCCGTTCGTACCGGATCAACTGTACGACCATATTAAACATTTCATTCTAGTCTGTTGACCCATTCGTACCGGATCAATTGTACGACCATATTAAACATTTCATTCTAGTCCGCTGACCCGTTCGTACCGGATCAACTGTATGACCATATTAAACATTTCATTCTAGTTCATTTACCCGTTCATACCGAATCAACTGTATGACCATATTAAATATTTCATTCTAGTTCATTTACCCGTTCATACCGAATCAACTGTATGACCATATTAAATATTTCATTCTAGTCCATTAATCCGTTCGCAATGGGTCTATTACATGATCATTCTTTAACATAGCATTCTAATTTGTTTGACCCGTTCGTGATAGGTCTATTACATGACCATTCTTTAACGCATTTCGAATACGACAATATGTATCAATAAACATTACTACAAGTAAACTTTAATCGTACAAGTAACGTACCTTGGTCTTGCGAGTTTTGAGGTTTTCGGTTGCTTGGACCTTCTTCTTTTACGCCTACATTCAACATATTCATTCTTTAGTTCTAATGACTCCACATCACCTCATACAATATGTTCTTACGTCCTAGATCTAAACATAACTCATAATCGTCATAATTCACACAATTATCTCTTTAATGCATTTCATCGAGCACTTTGCGTGCAAGGATTTAAAAGTCTAGAATCAATCATTTATCATGTTATTATGTGCCATTCTCTACATACATAATATTTCAAATATGCTAAATAACATAAGAACTTTCAACTAAAATCATTCAATCTACATTCATGGCAACTAGTTAACATACATTTTCATCTAAAACTTCATAATCTATGATCATAACTAAAAACCCACTTCAAGATTCATGATGGATTTCTAACAAAACATATAACCATCCAGTTTCATTTAAATTAGCATTCATGATTAATTCTAATCATGTATTCTTTAGTAATTAGCATTATATCACTAACATACTTAAGCAATTTGCTAATTTCATCCATATTCATCATGTCAAAAATCAACGAAATCGAAAATTGCAACTTACCACTTGTTAAGCAAGCTTAGATGATCATATATTACGGTTCATGCATCAAGTTTAATCTCAATTCTCCTTTCAATTTTGCTGAATTGCAAATGCTTGAGGGTTTCCCCTTTTTTTTTCTCTAGCCCAGGTCGACACACACACACTGAAGTGTGTGTGTTAGGTTTTAGTTTTTCTCTTTAACATCCATCTTTCCTATGGTCTCATTTTAACCCCTCAAGTTTGCTTGCTTATTTTTAATTGGTTAATGTCTATCATATTTTTCTTATTTTAGGTGTTACATAATTTCATTCTAAAATATCATAACAAAATAAAACAACTTGGTAACATAAACGCATTTTTGGGGCGTTAGAGCCCCAATGATTCCGTCATCGGTTGGGGTGTGACAATGAGATTACATGAAGTCTTCTATAACTTGAATTTGTAGATTAAAGAAACTACAGGTCACTTAACATGTGATAAAATATATGTTAAGAGTTGAATCTTATCTTCATTATGCCTTATGATTACTAAGTTATATTTATTGCTATAACAGTTTTAGTTCCATGAAAAAAATGATTTAGGAGGTCACATGTTATAAGATACACTTCGTGTGACTTCCGACCTGTTTCCATTCAAGCTATTATTATTATTTTGGTACATTTATAAGAAACGGGTCAAAATTGCCACTACTAATTGGAGTTGCTGTAAAATGCATGCTTATTAATTATTATATATGCATGTACATTTTACATTGAAGGGTCAGAATCACTACCTCTAGCGACTAGCATAACCAGGCTTAATTCTGACAGATTCACAAGGAATACGGCCAGTGGAGTATGAACTTGGGGCAACGGCTAGAGCCTATCAAAAGCAAGTTGCTAAGATGGTTGTGGGTATAGGAACATGGGTCCCAAGGATCCCATTGTAAGTCCATCTTACATGTCCATGTTTCTTTTTATATATATGCTCTATTGTTATTGTTGTTCGGTTGGCAAATCAAGGTTCGAGGTCTGATGGAGTGTTGGTCTTGGAATGTTCAGGCTCGGCATTGGATGAGGGAGAGGCTGCTAAATGGTTCACTGACTTGCAATTATAGATGTAAGTTGGTGTGTACAGAGAACTTGATGTTCACTTGGTCTTAATGATGCGTTTAGTGTACAGATTCAAAGGAAGCCTCGAAATGAGTGTCATTGGGTTTATTTAGGCGGAACTGAATAAGATTTACTCGATTTGTTGCGACTTTTTAATCATGTTTGTTATTTTATACCTAACAATGTTTATAGAACGCTTCGGTTTAGTGCGCCGCACCCGCAGCGCAACGCGCACGGGCTTTAATACTAGTTTATCTTAAAATGTATCCCCTATCCATGCCCTACGGATAGGGTCGGGTTCGGTTACGGGTATAAAATACCCGGGTACAAATATAACCGGTTTTGGGATTTTTTTTCTCGCGTCTAGTTTCGGGTATGAATTTTTTGTGCACTTCTATACCAAAGTATTTATACAATGGACTCAAAAAAAATTCATGAATTTTTTATCAAATTTCTTAGGCCACTAATTAAGTTTTGGGTTACGGCCCGTGGGCCTGATCAGACAGAGAACCCACTGACCCAGATCCGGTCCATCCGGATGAAAAGAAAGGTAGAACTAGAACCGGTTGTTAATTGGTCCATTATAATGGTTCGGTCGAACATTTTAGAAGTGACAACCGTCATAAACAATTTTAAAGTTCAGAAAAATATTTAATTAATTTAAAACAAAATATGAAAGCAAATTTTATGTTGCTATAATTTGCCATGTTAACAAAATATGAAACCTTTAACAAATAGAATATAGAGCTTAAACTGGACATAGATTTTGAAAGGATATTTTTGTTTGAAATATGGTCCGGTTCGACGATACAACTTGTAAGCGGTGGGTTCAAACCTAGATGGTTAAAGTTGGGTAAACTGAACCGGTTACATAGCCGATTCCTATTCGCGCCGCTTAGTTTGTTAATGAAAATAGTGAAAGACAGAGATACTTAAAGAGGGAAGGTTTGATAAAAACCCATGACCTCATATGAAATTGTTTAGCCTAAAACAAGTCTTTAATGTTGCTGATAATGAAATTCTAGTGTTCACCCTTTTAGTGAAACCAGTTAAATTTTATAAAAGTCAATGTTTTGTTTGTTAAAGATGACACTCTTGTAAAGTTGTAATATATATTTACCTTAATTGAACATGTTTAGTTTCCTGTAAAAATGATATTTTTCGTGACAAGTGTAAGAAGTCATAGGAATTGACATGTAGACATCATATGTTTGACTTAGGCATTTTGCTTTGGGTTGTTTTGGCAAGAAAAACACCATTTAAGACACAATGCAATGAAATCTAGGCTTAAAACTTAAAACACCATGCCCAAGAATGATCAGTAGTGTGTTTTAAGTGTTAAGGGTGTCCGGAGTGGTGCGGCAAAGGGTTTTGCCGCGCGGCAACACAGCCGCCGACCCCTTTGCCGCTCGGTTTCGTTAATCACGCGGCGAGCAAATGCCGATGCGGGGACTTGAATTCAAACGGCTATTATGCCGTTGGCATTAATAAAAAAATCATTTTTTACCTTTATAAATTACACAAATTCATTTCCATTTTCACCAAACAAAATCAACATCCATTTTCACTACATTTCACACTCATTCTTTCAAATCTTTTTAAAAAAATGGAAGGCTCAAACAAAGGTGAAGGCAAGAAAAAAATGGTAGGGTCCGGTTCGAAGGCGAGGGCTCACGATAAACGCGGTGGTTCGGGTGGTTCTAGTGTGGCGTTTCATCCCCAACTTGGGTTTGCGAATCAAACCCAACCTCCATTTTATTTTAACCAACCTATGCATCCACCTTTCGGTTATGATATCCAACCCATCCAAAATTGGATGCAACACGGTCCGACGATGGTTCGACCCGGTTATTATGATTACTCCCTAGACGCCCAAAATGCTTTTGACCCGTTTGCTTTTCAAACCCCAAGCTCATAATCACCAAGAGACATACAAGATGACTCCGATGAGGATGAAGAGTTCGTACCGGATACCCAAGAGCAACATGATGATGAGGATGAAGATGTTGCGATTCAAGAAAATCCCGTGAACCAAAATGAAGCCGCACCGGAAAGAAAAGGAAAAGCGAAACGGGAAACGGGAAAGTTGGACGCCTAAACAAGAAGAGGGTTTGGCAAAGGCTTTTATTCATTGCACTTTGAATAAAAAGAAAGTCAATCAACAAAAGGCGGATGGGTTTTGGAAGCAAGATCTAAACCACTTCAATCAAACAGTCGGAGGAAGTAACCGAACCCACCACCAAGTTCGATCAAAATGGATCACGATGCAAACAAAAATGAACACATTCAACGGTCTATATCATCAAGCGGTATACTTTATTATTTATATACGGTTTATTTTTTAATGAAGTATTTGGATTTAGTTGTTGATAATTTATTATTTTAGGATCGTTTACGTCCTAGCGGGAGTAGCGATGCTTTTGTAAT
Source organism: Helianthus tuberosus (assembly GCA_030545235.1). Taxonomy (NCBI): domain Eukaryota; kingdom Viridiplantae; phylum Streptophyta; class Magnoliopsida; order Asterales; family Asteraceae; genus Helianthus; species Helianthus tuberosus. The sequence goes on along the minus strand of CM060407.1, from coordinate 24,110,344 downwards.
GTCGCAAGCGCTAAAGGATTACAAAAGCAAAGAAACAATTGATTTTGCTCATATTGCGGCTTGGGAGGTTGTTCGAACAAATCAAAAGTGGTCGCCGGTACCCTTGTTGGGTGAAGAAAGCTCCGGCTCGAGTCAAAAAAGAAAGTCTTCGGATTCGGGAAATTATAGAGCGGATACACTGAATGTCGAAGTCTCAAGCGGATTCGGTATTCACGACATAAACGAGGATCCCTCGCCAAGACGACAAAAGATAAAGGAGAAAAAGGACAAATGGCCGTCTTCAAGAAACGAAGATCCAAGAGATATAACACACAAATTCGAAGAATACAAGGCCATGAAAAAAAGTTAATGGATATTAAACGTATACGAGAAGAAAAATACTTGACCTTGGAGGATGAGCAACGAGAGGCGTTGCGACAAACAATGTACAACAAGGACTTGGAGACGTTTAATCGGCCTACCGACAATGTTCACCCTGCGACGTTGGAAATCACACTCGCTAGAAAACGTGAGATCGCAAAAAAAATATGGATGGCCTTGTGATTTTAGTTTTTTTAAACTTAGATTTTATTTATAATGTAATGCTTTATTTTTATTTATAAAAGTTTGATGTTTTTTTCCATTTTATCTTAAATTAAAAAAAAAACCGAAAATAAAAGAAAAAAAGTTTACCACTTCAGCAAGTGTCTAAACCATTGTCAACACTTTTCAGCAAATTTTAAACACTTTTCCCTGATTGACGTGACGCACTCTGATTGGTTGATTTTTTAGTTTGCCACTCTAAAGTGTTTAACCACTACCCTAAGTAGTAGTGTTTAAAATTTCATGTGTTTTAATTTGGTGTGTTTGATGTTTTTCTTGCCAAAACAACCAAAAACATCATGTCTTAGTCCAAAACATGATACTTACATGTCAATTCATATATTTTCTCACACTTCTTACGAAAAAAGTCATTTTTACATAAATCGCACCATATTTAAAACTTATAGCACAAAATTGTCGAGATTGAATTAATAGTTCGAAGAGGTTAGTCAGGCTCGTGCCTCTAATTATTGGGGTATTAATGATTTTTCCATGGAATTTGTGGGGGCCTCGGGCAGATCTGGGGGTTTGAGTTGCTTATGGGATCCTTCAGTTTTTCAGCTTATGGGTGTGTCTAAACATAGACATTTTCTTGTCATTCAAGGTCATTTGGTGGGTAGTAATCAGGCCCTAAACGTTATTAACGTGTACGCCCCTCATCGTGTCTCAGATAAAAAATTGGTTTGGGATTCCATCTTAGAGGTTATGGGCCTGGGTTCCGGTCAGTGGGTCCTGCTTGGTGATTTAAACGCAGTCAGAACCCCGGAAGAGAGGAAAAACTCTGTGTTTAATAGTTCTTGTGCTCTTGAGTTTAATGGTTTTATTGATTCGGCTGAGTTGGTTGAGTACTACATGAGGGATCGCAGGTTTACTTTCCTTGCCCCTAATTCCAACAAATTGAGCAAGATTGATCGGGTTTTAGTCTCTAAAGAGTTTTTTAACGCTTGGCCTAACGCTTGTCTAAGGGCTCTTCCTAGACTGTTCTCAGATCACTGTCCATTGCTTTTAGTTGTGGATAGTAAAAATTTTGGTGCTAAACCTTTTAGGTTTTTCAATTCATGGATTGAAAAAGAGGGTTTTGTGAGTGTTGTCGAGAATGCGGTGGGGTCTTATGAGAAAGTGGGGAGCCGGCCGGATGTCATTCTTACCAACAAATTCAAGCACATTAGAGATAAAATAAAGAAATGGAAGAGTGATTTTGTCTCTAAAGAAAAGGAGGAGTTCAATAGAAACAAAGAGGAATTGGAGTTGATCGATTCGTTTTGTGAGTCCAGGTCTCGGTGTTAGTGGGCCATCGATGGGGATGAAAACCCTGCTTTCTTTCATAGATTGATTAACACCAGAAAGTGTACCAACGGTATTCCGGGTTTGAACGTTGATGGTCAGTGGATTTCTAAGCCCAAGCTCATTAAAAAAGAAATTCTCAGGTTTTTCAGAAACCATTTTTCTGAGAGTGTTACTTCGAGGCCGGTTGGGAGTTGCTATGGGGTGAAGAAATTATCTGAAGAGGATGCTTTAGCTTTATCGGGTCAATTCTCTTCGAAGAAGATCAAAGAGGCCGTGTTTGAGTGTGAAGTCGATAAAGCCCCTGGTCTTGATGGCTTTAATTTTAAATTTCTGAGGTTCTTTTGGAGGTTCTTTTAAGTAGATTTGAAAGATATTTTGTGCTATTTTCACGAATCGGATTCTATTGATAAGAGTTGCAGTACGTCCTTTATCACCCTTATCCCCAAAAATAAAGATCCTCTAAGTCTGAGGGATTATAGGCCCATTAATCTAGTTGGGATTGTTAGGGGAGGATTTTCCAATCCTAAGGATCACGGATCCTCAAGTGCTGTCAGGATCATGGATCCTCAATTCTGTTTGAATTAAGGATCCTCAGTAGGTGTTGCAGGATCAGGATTCAGGATCCTTATTGTTATCCTTATACTGACGATTCTCTTCATTGTACGTAAGCTTGTTTTGCAGGAGCAAAGGCATGGACCAAGTCTCACCGAAATTCCTGGAGCATATTCCCTCGATATTCTGCACGTGCTTGGTTCTTGTGGACGTTATGGAGATCGTGGGGAGCTTGCACAATTTGCAGATAGTTAGTTAGTTTAGTTATTTCTAATTTAAAATGGGGATAATAAGCTTGAGTTAGAACACTTGGCTAATTTTAGCAAATACACACACTCTCGTAACAGCTCTCAATCAGCTCTCAAACACTACTTGGCGATTTCATACATTTTTGCACATTGCACACTAGTGATCCTTGTAACAAGCTTGTTATCATCCTGAGTTGTAAACTTCTTTTGATTAATCATAGTTGGTGATCGGTAGTTTCCATCACCCAAGGTTTTTTATGCCGGAGATCAACTCTTGATCAAGGGCTTTTTCCTCACAACAAAGATTTGGTTACATTATCTTAGCCTGATGTTTGATCAAAACAGTTTGGCGCCTATTGTGGGGCAATTGGTGCTTCATTCCTAAGAAATTCTTGTTTTTGTGATCATTTCGGTTCATTACAACCAAACATATGGCTTCTTCAGCAAAGAGCACATCAAGTTCAATGCCGGCAGTCACTTCTTCACAGCGCGTTCCACCTTTGCCACCACCACCTTTTGGATCCCAGAAGAATGCTGAAAATGCTGCAAACAGACCAAGCCCCATTTTTTCAAAACCACCAACTTCCTCTGTTTCTTCTAATCCTACTACTAGTGATCTTTTTACTTTGATTTTGCAGATGAGGGATCACATACAAGAGCAGGACAAAACCAACGTAAGGATCCTCCGGGAGATCGGTGACATCAAGAACAGAAGAGATCAGGGGAGGATCACTCTCCTCTTATACCAAGGTCACTGGATTTCGACACTCCAGCTATAACAGCGCAGCAATCTGCAGCCTTAGATATTCAGTACCAAACTGAACCATTGGGAAGGCGTTATGGAGCAACAACTATGAGTCAAGCTTTTGGGTCTCACTTTCAGCCTCAAGGATCTTGTTTTCAGCCTTCGGGATCCTCTTTCCAGCATCCGGGATCCTTCGTCAGCTCAGGAGGATATATGGGAACGCATACGGTTCAAGGATCCTCATAGGTTCAAGGATCCTCACAAGTTCAAGGATCCTCTCAGGTCCAAGGATCCTCTCAGGTCCAAGGATCCTCTCAGGTCCAAGGATCCTCTCAGGTCCAAGGATCCTCTCAGGTGCAAGGATCCTTTTAGGTTCAAGGATCCAACGTCTTTCAGGATCAAGGATTCTTGAGAAGTGTACAACCCCCAAGCACAGATGTTCATCAAGGAGACTTCATTCCAATGCAGACCATTGCCTCTTCTGGTCCTTCAATCATACCGGAATCCTGTCAATATGGATTCACATCTGCAATTCCAAACTTGAATCCTATGGGAGGTAACACTTTTAATAATTCTTATAACACTAACCATGGCTCTATGCAGGATACAGGTATCAATCAAGCTATGGCTAGGGAGTTACAGAAGCTTAAGGATATGATATCCAGTGTTCCAGGAGTGGTTAAGCCCATTCCTGAGATTGCAGATGGGAGCCATAGGGTATCTCGCTTTGCACCACCTATTTGTGATGCTGAAATACCCAAAAGGTTCCAAATACCAACTATGAAGCTGTATGATGGTTTAACGGATCCAGAAGAGCATGTAGCTCAATATAGAGAGAGGATGGAGATCAACCCCATCCCAGAGAGGTTAAAAGAAGCATGTTTATGCAAGGGTTTCGGATCCACACTCACAGGATCAGCTCTTAAATGGCTGCTAAGTCTTCCCCCTTACTCTATTATTCATTTGCTAATCTAGTTAATCTGTTTAACAGTCAGTTCTCATGTAGCAGAAAATTTGAACGTTTAACTAGTGATCTATATAGGGTAACACAAGGTCAAAATGAATCACTTAGAGATTACATCACTAAGTTTAGTAAAGAATCCTTAGATATCCCTAATCTGGATATAGCTACGGCTGTGGAAGCCTTTAAAATGGGTTTGCTTAGGGATTCATTATTCTATGATGATCTTGTTATGACCCCATGCAGGAATCTTGATGAAGTGAGAACCAGGGCACTTAGATTCATCCGATTAGAGGATGATAAAAGGATCCAGGAGAGATTGGCAGGATCCTCGAAACAGGAAAAGCATGGATCCTACTTCAAGAATAACAAGTTCAAGTCCTACAACAAGTCTGATAACCAGAATGTGCATGCAGTAGAACAAGAAGATGATGATGAGGATTATCCTCCAATTTATTAATACTGTTTTTCTATTGATAATAATGAACTAATTCTTGCAATGCAGAATCTAGGTGAGAAAGCAAGATGGCCAAGGAAAAGTGATAAACCAGCTGCTACAAAGGACAAGTCCAAGTGGTGTGCATATCATGAGGATTTTGGGCATCTCACTGAAGAGTGTATTGCACTTAGGAAAGAAATTGGTTACTTGTTAAGCAAGGGGCACTTGAAAGAGCTTTTGGGAAGAAAAAAGTCAAGGATCTAGGATCCTGAAAAGGTTCCAGAAAGAGCTCCCGCCCCTCCAGCAGATGCACAAGTTATAAATTTCATTTCAGGTGGTTCAGACATGTGTGGTACTTCCTTTTCAGCAGCCAAGAGACATGCTAAGGAGACCAAGATGGATAATGGAGATAGACCCATTCGGACCTCAACTGTTACACAGGAGAAAGTCATAACCTTTGATGAGGATGATCGTGTTGATGTGCAGGATCCTCATCATGATGGTCTTGTTATTACGTTGTTTATATCTAACCACTTTGTTCGCAGGATCCTGATAGATGGAGGAAGCTCAGTAAACATCATTCAGCTTGATGTCCTCAAGAAGATGAACATCCTTGAATCGGATATTGTACCAAGATCCTCAGTTCTTGTGGGATTCAGTGGAGAAACCAAGAACACATTGGGGGACATCAAACTCCCCATCTATATTGAAGGACTCCATTCTTATCAAAAATTTTGTGTAATAGATTGCTTATCATGTTGCAATGTTATCCTTGGCAGGCCATGGATACATGACATGAAGGCAGTTGCATCTACTTACCATCAATGCGTGAAGCTTCCTAGTCCATGGGGGGTGATAAAGATTGAGAGTAACCAGCAAGAAGCAAAGAATTGCTATACCTCATCAATGAAGCCAGCCTCAAGACCAAGGGAGCAATAGTAACTAAAGTATCCTCCAAGGGACGTCTTGGAGGAAAGAGAACAGGATGTGAAAGAAATCCTTATGGATCCTCATGATCCTGAATCCAAAGTCTTCATAGGATCAGGGATCCTTAGCAATCTTGAAGAAGAACTAGTATCCTTCCTTAAAAGGAGAAAAACTACTTTTCCCTGGAAGCACGAAGACATGACAGGTATCTCTAAGGATATAATCACTCATAAACTTGGCATTGACAGGTCGTTCAAGCCAATTCATCAAAAAAGGAGAAAGTTTGCTCCTGAAAGGAATGCTATTATCCAGGAACAAGTAGATAAACTACTCCGGGAAGGTATGATAAGAGAGGTTAAGTATCCAAGGTGGTTAGCCAATGTGGTTGTTGTTCAAAAGAAAAATGGAAAGTGGAGGGTATGTGTCGATTTTACTGATTTAAACAAGGCATGTCCCAAGGATCCTTTCCCATTACCCCATATTGACTCCATGGTGGATGCTACCGCGGGTCATGAGTTGTTGACTTTTATGGATGCTTCATCTGGATTCCAACAAATTCAGATGGAACCATCTGATCAAGAGGATACAGCCTTTATGACCCCAACTGGTATATATTGTTATATTGCTATGCCATTTGGACTAAGGAATGCATGTGCTACTTATCAAAGGCTAGTCAATATGATGTTCAAGGAACAAATTGGACACACTATGGAAGTCTATATAGATGACATGGTGGTTAAGTCTAAGAAAGTTGAGGATCACCTTAGAGACTTGGAGGAAGCATTCGATATCCTTGATAAATTTAATATGAAACTAAATCCTTCCAAGTGTCACTTTGGTGTTAAAGCAGGTAAATTCCAGGCTATATGGTGACTAAAAGAGGCATTGAAGCAAGTCCAGAGCAAATTAAGGCTATTGTGAATATCAAATCTCCTGCCAATGCCAAGGATGTGCAAAGGTTGACAGGAAGGATCGCAGCCTTGAATAGATTCATATCAAAATCATCAGAAAAGTGCAAGGAATTCTACGACATTTTGAGAAAGAACAAGAAATTTGAATGGACTGAAAAGCATGAAAGTGCTCTTAAAGCCCTTAAGGATTACCTATCCTCAGCTCCCGCCTTGAGGAAACCAGAAAAAGGGGATATATGATCCTTATATTTAGCGGTATCCTCTAAAGCAGTAAGTGCGGTTCTTGTTAAGGATCACGAAGGTACATAACATCCTGTTTATTATGTAAGTAAGAGTTTGCTTGATGCTGAATCCAGGTATTCACGTTTAGAAAAACTTATCCTTGCATTAATTATGGCATCTACTAAATTAAGACATTATTTTGAAACTCATGCCATTATTGTTAAGACTAATTTTCCAATTAAGAATGTTCTCAGGAAACCTGAAATGTCAGGAAGGATGGCTAAGTGGGCAGTGAAGCTTAGTGCTTATGATATAAGATATGAACCAAGGACTGCCATCAAATCCCAAGCCTTAGCTGACTTTGTGGTAGATTTTAGTAGTGACTTGCAAAAGGAAGCTGAGTTAGAAGTCCAACAGCTAGAAGAAACTAAGGATCCTTGGATACTCTTCACTGATGGAGCCTCCAATGTCAAAGGAACAGGACTTGGAATACTACTAAAATCTCCACAGGGGGACATAATACCCCACTCCATAGCTTGTGAATTTCAAACTACTAACAACGAGGCTGAATATGAAGCCTTGATAGCTGGCTTGCAAATTGCCAAGCATATGAGGGTCAGGTATCTTAAGGTACATGTAGATTCATTGTTAATTACTAATCACTTCAATGGATCCTATGTTGTTAAAGGTGAAAAGCTAATCAAATATTTAGAGATAGTCAAAGAATTGGCACTCTCTTTTGTTTCCTTTAGTTTGACACAGGTACCAAGGGAAGAGAATGCAGAAGCTGATGCATTGGCCAATCTAGGAGCATCCTTGAAGATTCCAGAGGATATCAGGATCCCTATTATCCATATCCTAACCCCTGCTATCAAGGATCATGTAGCTATAGAGATAGGAGAGGATTCTGCAATCATTCCTAGTGATGATACACAATCTCATTCAGGATCATGGACCCTTCCAATCATGAGATACATACAACACGGAGAGATTCTTACAGGAGAAAACCAAAGGGCTTTCAAAATCAAGGTATCCCAATTCACAATTTTGAATAATATGTTATATAAACGATCCCTTGCAGGTCCATATCTAAGGTGCATTGAGGATCCTGAAATCCAAGAAGTCCTAAAGGATTTCCATGAAGGAGATTGTGGAAACCACACTGGGGGCAGGGCATTATTCTCAAGGATCCTGAGGACAGGATACTATTGGCCTACTATGAAGAAGGATGTTGTGGATTATGCTAAGAAGTGTGATCCTTGTCAGAGACATAGTAACATCCTTCACCAACCAGCAGAGCTCTTGCATCCTATACCATCTTCTTGGCCATTCATGAGATGGGGAATGGATATAGTTGGTAAGCTTCCTAAGGCACCTGGTGGAAAAGTATTCATGCTTGCTATGACTGATTACTTCTCCAACTGGATAGAGGCTGAAGCCTTTGCTCAAGTCAGAGAAAAAGAAGTGATATCCTTTATCAAAAGAAATATTATTACTAGATTTGGTATCCCTTCTGAAATTGTTTGTGATAATGGATCCCAATTTATTGGGAGTAGAACTACTAACTTTTGTGACAGCTAGGGGATTAAGATGGTAACATCAACACCAGTCCACCCACAAGCTAATGGTCAGGCAGAATCATCCAACAAGATCATCATCAACAACTTGAAGAAAAAGCTTGGGTCCAAGAAAGGAAAATGGGCAGAAGAACTACCTTATGTACTATGGGCTGATAGGACAACTCCCAAGAATGCTACTGGCCAAACTCCATTTTCTTTGGTATTTGGAGCAGAATCAGTGATCCCTACTGTTAGGGGAGGATTTTTGAATGATCAGTGATCCTCAATTACTGTTGGGCTTAGTGATCCTCACTTCTGTTTGAATTAGTGATCCTCATAAGTATTGCAGGATCAGGATCATGGATCATCGTAAGGATCCTTATACTAATGATTGTCTTCTTTGAATATGAAGTTGTTTTGCAGGAGTACAAGCTTGGACTTGGTCTTGGCGATATTCCTGGAGCATATTCCATATTTATTCCGCACGTGCATGGCTGAAATGGACGTTATGGAGGTCGTGGAGGACTTGCACCAAATGCAGAATGTTTGTTAGCTTAGATATTTTCCATTTTTAAAAGGGATAGCGAGCTAAATAGAAAACACTTGGCTATTTTTGGCTTAACACACACACTCGCAACTGCTCTCACCAGCTCTTGACAATTCACTTGGCGATTACACACTTTTTTACACATTACACTATAGTGATCCTTGTAATTAGCTCGCTATCATCCGAAGTTGTAACACATTTCTTGTTTAATCTGAGTTGGTAATCGGTAGTTTCCATCACCCGAGGTTTTTTATGCCGGAGATCATTCATTGATCAAGGGCTTTTTCCTCGTATAAATCTTTGTGTCACTTGTTCATTACATTTCAGAGTGAACCTTAGTGTTGTTCATTGATTCAAGCATCATACCTCACAACAGAAAGTTTGGTTGCATTATCATTGCTTGATTTTTGACCAAAACAGTTTGGCACCCACCGTGGGACAATTGGTGCTTCATTCCTAAGAAGATTCATATGTTCGTGGTCATTTCGGTTCGTTACAACCAAGCAGATGGCTTCCTCAGCGAAGAACACTTCAAGTTTAATGCCATCATTCAGTTCTTCACAAGGCGTTCCTCCTTTGCCTCCACCACCTTCTGGATCCTAGAAGAATGCTGATAATGCTGCGAAGAGACAAACCCCCATTTTCCAAAAACCACCAACTTCTTCTGTTTCCACTAATCCTACTACTAATGATCTTTTTAATCTGATTTTGTAGATGAGGGATCGTATGCAAGAGCAGGATAAAACCAACGAAATGATCATCAGGGAGATAGGTGATATCAAGAAACAGAAGAAATCGGTGGAGGATCATTCCCCATTGATGCCCAGGTCGCTGAACTTCGACACTCCAGTCATAACTACCCAGCACTCAGCAGCTCCGGACGTGCAATACTTGGGTGAATTACCAGGAAGACGTTATGGAACACCAACAATGACTCAGGCTCCAGGATCTTACCTTCAACCTTCCGGAGCCTCTGTCCAGCATCAGGGATCCTTCGTCAGCTCAGGAGGATATTTAGGAATGCACTCGGTTCGAGGATCCTCCAAGGTTCAAGGATCCTCCTCTCAGCCTCAAGGATCCTCCCAGGTCCAAGGATCCTTCCCGGTCCAAGGATCCTCCCAGGTCCAAGGATCCTCCCAGGTCCAAGGATCCTCCCAGGTCCAAGGATCCTCCCAGGTCCAAGGATCCTCCCAGGTCCAAGGATCCTCTCTGGTTCCAGGATCCTCTCTGGTTCCAGGATCCTTTCAGGTTCAAGGATCCAACATCGTTCAGGATCGAGGATCCTTAAGGAGTATGCAGCCTCTAAGTTCGGATGTTCACCAAGGAGACTTCATACCAATGCAGACCATTGCTTCATCTAGTCCTTCGATCATACCGGAATCCCATCAATATGGATTCACATCTGGAATTCCAAACATGAATCCTCTGGGAGGTAATACTTTCAATAATTCTTATAACACTAACCATGGCTCCATGCAGGATACCGGAATCAATTAAGCTATGGCTAGGGAACTACAGAAACTTAAGGATATGATATCCAGTGCACCAGGAGTGGTTAAACCCATTCCTGAAATCGCAGATGGTAGCCATAGGATATCTCGTTTTGCACCACCCTTATGTGATGCTGAGATACCCAAAAGGTTCCAGATACCATCCATGAAGCTGTATGATGGTTCGACGAATCCAGAGGAGCATGTAGCTCAATACATGGAGAGGATGGAGATCAATCCAATTCCTGAGAGGTTAAAAGAAGCATGTATATGCAAGGGATTTGGATCCACACTCACAGGATCTGCTCTTAAATGGCTGCTAAGTCTTCCCCCTTATTCTATTACTTCATTTGCTAATCTAGTTTATTTGTTTAATAGTCAATTCTCTTGTAGTAGAAAATTTGAACGATTAACTAGTGATCTATATAGGGTAACACAAGGTCAAAATGAAACACTTAGAGATTACATCACTAAGTTTAGTAAAGAATCCTTAGATATTCCTAACTTGGATATTGCTACGGCTGTAGAAGCCTTTAAAATGGGATTGCTTAGGGATTCACTATTCTATGATGATCTTGTTATGACCCCTTGCAGGAATCTTGATGAAGTAAGAACCAGGGCCCTTAGGTTCATCCGCCTAGAGGATGACAAAAGGATCCAGGAGAGATTGACAGGATCCTCAAAATAGGAGAAGCAAGGATCCTACTTCAGGAACAACAAATCAAAGTCCTACAACAGATCTGATAACCAGAACGTGCATGCAGTGGAACAAGAAGAGGATGATGAGGATTATCCTCCTATTTCTGAATACTGTTTTTCTGTTGATAACAATGGACTAATCCTTGCAATGCAGAATCTAGGTGAGAAAGCTAGGTGGCCGAGAAAAAGTGATAAACCGGCTGCTACAAAGGATAAGTCCAAGTGGTGTGCATATCATGAGGATTTCGGGCATCTCACTGAAGAGTGTATTGCACTAAGAAAGGAAATTGATTACTTGTTGACCAAGGGGCATTTGAAGGAACTTTTGGGACGAAAAAAGTCAAGGATCCAGGATCCTGAAAAGATCCCAGAAAGGGCTCCTGCTCCTCTAGCAGATGCACAAGTTATAAACTTCATATCCGGTGGATCAGACATTTGTGGTACCTCTTTTTCAGCAGCAAAGAGACATGCTAAGGAAACCAAGATGGATAATGGAGACATACCCGTCCGGACCTTCGTTGTTACCCAGGATAAAGTCATAACCTTTGACGAGGATAATCGTGTTGATGTCCAGGATCCTCATCATGATGGTCTTGTAATCACATTGTTTATTCTAACCACTTTGTTCGCAGGATCCTTATAGATGGAGGAAGCTCTGTGAACATCATTCAGCTTGATGTCCTCAAGAAGATGAATATACCGGAGTCTGATATTGTCCCAAGATCCTCAGTACTTGTGGTATTTAGTGGGGAAACCAAGAACACATTGGGGGACATCAAAATCCCAATCTATATTGAAGGATTGCATTCTTATCAAAAATTTTGTGTTATAGATTGCTTATCTTGTTGCAATGTTATCCTTGGTAGGCCATGGATACATGATATGAAGGCAGTCCCATCCACCTATCATCAGTGTGTGAAGCTTCCAAGTCCATGGGGAGTGGTGAAAATTGAGAGTGACCAACAAGAGGCTAAGAATTGTTATACATCATCAATGAAGCCAGCCTCAAGACCAAGGGAGCAATAGCAATTAAAGTATCCTTCAAGAGATATCTTGGAGGCAAGAGAACAGGATTTGAAAGAAATCCTCATGGATCCTGATGATCCTGAATCCAAGATCTTCATAGGATCAGGGATCCTTAGCGACATTGAACAGGAGCTAGTATCCTTCCTTAAAAGAAGGAAAACCACCTTTGCCTGGAAACATGAGGATATGACAGGGATATCTAAAGATATAATTACTCATAAACTTGGCATTGACAGGTCATTCAAACCTATACATCAAAAGAGGAGGAAGTTTGCACCTGAAAGGAATGCTATTATCCAGGAAGAAGTAGATAAACTACTTCGGGCAGGTATGATTAGAGAGGTTAAGTATCCAAGATGGTTAGCCAATATGGTTGTTGTTCAAAAGAAAAATGGAAAGTGGAGGGTATGTGTCGCTTTTACTGATTTAAACAAGGCATGTCCCAAGGATCCTTTCTCATTACCCCACATTGACTCCATGGTGGATGCTACCGCGGGTAATGAGTTGTTGACTTTTATGGATGCTTCATCTGGATTTCAAAAAATTCAGATGGAACCATCTGATCAAGAGGATACAGCCTTTATGACCCCAACTGGTATATATTGTTATATTGCTATGCCATTTGGACTAAGGAATGCAGGTGCTACTTATCAAAGGCTAGTCAATATGATGTTCAAGGAACAAATTGGACACACTATGGAAGTCTATATTGATGACATGGTGGTTAAGTCCAAGAGAGCTGAGGATCACCTTAAAGACTTGGAGGAAGCGTTCAATATCCTTGATAAATTTAATATGAAACTAAATCCTTCCAAGTGTCATTTTGGTGTTAAAGCAGGCAAATTCCTAGGCTATATAGTGACAAAGAGGGGCATTGAAGCAAGTCCAGAGTAAATCAAGGCTATTGTGAATATCAAATCTCCTGCTAATGCTAAGGATGTGCAAATATTGGCAGGCAGGATCGCAGCCTTGAACATATTCATATCCAAATCCTCAGAAAAGTGCAAGGAATTCTATGACATCCTGAGGAAGAACAAGAAATTTGAATGGACTGAAAAGCATGAAAGTGCCCTCAAAGCTCTTAAAGATTACCTATCCTCAGCCCCTGCCTTGATGAAACCAGAAAAGGGGGATGTATTATCCTTATACCTAGCAGTATCCTCAAAAGCAGTAAGTGCGGTCCTTGTTAAGGATCACCAAGGTACACAACATCCTGTTTGTTTTGGTCAAAAAATCTGATGAGGATAATGCAACCAAACTCTTTGTTTCGGGGAATGATGCTTTAAATGTGGAACAGTGATGAGGATCACTTCAATGTAAATTGCACAAATGACACAAGGATTTATACGGGGAAAAAGTCCTTGATCAAGAGTTGATCTCCGGCACAAAAAACCCCGGGTGATGGAAACTACCGATCACCAAGCTCAAATAAATCAATAAATGTTTACAACTTCGGATAGTAACGAGCTAGGTACAAGGATCATTAGTGTGAAATGTGTAAAAATGAGTGAAAACTAATAAGTGTTCGTCGAGAGCTTCAAGAGTGCAATTATACGAGAGTGTGTGTAGCTGAAAAAATGACTAAGTGTTCTAATTCTAGCTCGTCACCCCTTTAAAAATAGAAGTTAGCTACAATAACAAACTATCCGACTTTTGTGCCAAGCTCCCACGTTCTCCACAACGTCCATTTCCAGTCAAACGTGTGCGAAATACCCGTGGAATATTCCATAGTAACGTTGCCAAGACCAAGTCAAGCTTGTTACTCCTGCGAAGTAACACAAAACACGAACAAACAATCGTCAGTATGAGGATCCTCAAAGTGATCCATGATCCTGATCCTGAAGCTCTTCTGAGGATCACTATCTGTCACAGAAGTAAGGATCGTTAATTAGGATAACGAATAAGGATCACTAATTGTTAGAAAACCCTCCCCTAACAATTGCCCCCAAAATATAAGGAGTGAAATGTTAAATAAACGAATTATATTTTCCTGATCTTATCCGCAACTAACTATCGTAAATATAGCCGTTATTATGGAACTATCCGTTGCAACCATGACGTCACAGAAGTGACAACCCTGCACGATCATGATTATAAATAGGAGATAGAGATAGGATCAAATGCATTTAAAATTTCAGAGAGACTCCCTTTATAACTGCATTCCGAAGATAATCAGGTATTCTCTATTCATCTTCTTCCTTCTCTTGCTCTGTTTTCATTTCTTTCTATCATCTCTTCAAGAATGATGCTCCGGTCCTCCCCCGCCAAGGATCACCAGAAGGATAGTCCCTTGAAGAGTCAAGGGATCATCAAAGACTCGATACATGAGAGGTGTTGTTTTAACGATGCTCAAATAGACAAGATTCGTCACTACTTTCCGGCGAGTGCCTTTTTCAAACCCTTCAATCCTACTATTCTAAGCGACTATGTTTCAGAAACATGGGTTGCCTTTCCAGTTACTCCATTCGCCATAGGGTACACCTATCCTTTCCCAGAATTTACACAATCCTTCTTTTCACTTACCGGCATCTCTTATATCCAAACCATGCCGATGATTTGGAGGGTTTTGTATACCCTAGAAAGGATCATCGAGCAGGAAGGCATTGATTTAGGAATGTCAGAGCTGACACAGATGTATGATCTTACTACCTTTGGTTCTCATCGTTATTTGTTCAAACGAAAACCCGACGGAGAACACCCCCTTCTTAAAGTCACCAAGAATGACACAAAATGGAAACGTCGCTTCTTCTTTATCAGGAGGGATACCATTCCAAACGGAAAGGATCTACCAAGGACATGGTCCACCCATGGTAGGCCAGAGGATCCTAAGAAGGATCACCAGGTAGTCTTGTTTTTGAATAAGGATCACTAATTCCTTTTTGTCTTGTGTTATGCAGCTATTTCTGTTTCGCACATCATCACAACACCCGCAACCAAGGATAGACTTGCTGCTTTTTGGAAGCTTGATCCTGAAATAAGGACATTCAAGATAGACACCCAAGACTCACAAGAAGTATCCTCAGGTTCCATCACCATGTCAAGTAAGTATCCTGTTTGATTTATAGTTTGAATATTAAAATAAACAATTAAATTGAAATAGGATCAGGACACTTATCTTGCTTTGAATGTGTAGGTGCCAGAAAATCTGCCAAGCCTGTATCCCAGTTCAACACGGCTGACCTTGATGTTGTTCGATCCAGGAAGAAGAGGGCCACTACCAGTCCTAGCATCTCCATTCCCAAGGCACCCACTAAAGGAAAGGGTGGCAAAAAGAGGAAAACTTCTGACGCTGAGGACCTTCAAGGCCTACCACTGATCCGCCACCAGTTCCTTGAATACTTCAATGATGTAAGGATCACCAATTCTGCCTAGGTATCCTACTCGTATGAGGATCACCTGATCTTGAACTGCTTTGTCCTTTTCTTTGCAGAAATTTGCTGAGATCGAAGATTACGTGGGGAGCGTCGAGGAGCAGGACAAGAAGATTGCTGACCTCCAACAGGTTGCAGTGCTTAAGGACCTTGCAATTGCTGATCTTCAGAAGGAACTCCAAGATGCCAAGACTAAGACGGCAAAACTTCTGATTGACCTTGACTACGAAAAGCATGACCTCATAGAAGGTGCAAAGGTCTCTGCTGCCATCACAATGTATCAGACAAAACTGAAGATGGCCCAGGAAGCTCAAGATCCTAACTTTGACAAAGGCAGCTGGGATGTTGAGGGTTGGAAAGCAAGGTTGGCCGATCTTGAGGATGATGAGGAGGCTGAGGAGGTTTTGGCGATCGAGGCTGGAGGCAGTGGGAAGGATCTGGTGAAGGATACCGCAGCTGGAGGGGAAGAGGATGCAGCAAAGGTGTAGGCTGCACAATTGGGAGATGATGGACATTCCTAGACGCAGCCGGAGCCCAATTTTTAAATTTGGTAGTAGTTTTTTGTGGTTGTGATGTTGAACAATTTAATGGTTTGTACTGAACAATAGTTTTTAGGATTAAGGATCATGTATGATCCTTTGTACAATAGGCAGGATTGCAAATGGTGGAGGGATCCTCTGTTTGGGGGATGATGCCATTGTGATCCTGCTGCCTTTATATTCCTGCACTACTTTTGAACTTATTATCATGGACACCCTTTACCTACCCCAGCGGACGGGCCACGTTTTGCTGGTAGATGCTCGGGGTAGGTAATTTTGACAACCTTTTAAGGGTTAGTCTTTTGTTAATAAATAAAATCTTAATCTTTTGTCGCTTATCTTGTGTTGTTATCCTTTTTGTTTCTTTAATTCTCCTTTGTTTTGATGCACACTTATTGAATAAACAATTTTGAATAAGTCAGATTGAAAATACTTAGGATATGATCTATGATCAAATATCCTATAGTTAAAGAATCCCAAAAAGTAATATATTTTAAGGATCACAAGTCTAGTTGTCAAATTTTAAGGGTTATTCAAATAAATAATGAATAGAATTAAAAATAGTTAAGGATCGTACCTGAGGATCCAAGTTAGGATCCTAACCATAATAAGGATAACTATAAGATAAACCTTTGAGAGGAGTAAGGATCAAGGATCCCTAGTTGCTTATCTTCAAGGACCTGAAATAGATCATAACTTGGGACTAAGCCAATATAAGATAAGAGTTAGCAACTGGGGACAAGCCCAAGGATAACTGGGGACAAGCCCAAGGATCGTATGTAAACTGGAGTATGGCCCTAACTGGCGACTATCCAAACTTAGTGACATGAAAATGCCAAAACCTTAGCTAACGTGAAAACGTTAGAAACCTTAGGAACAGATGTATGGTACGTCTACCATTATACTTAGGATCCTAGATATAGCCAGTACAATGGAATTATCAGCCCCTAAAGCGAGTACTGGTCCCACTGCCTTGAACTATACCAGGATCATCATGCGCTACAGGCGGAACTGGGGTCAAGCCCAAATAACTGGGGTTAAACCCAAAGGACGGATAGCTTCTGCAGATAACCAATGTTATGCTAAGGATACCTGAACTTTCAAAACTTAAAATCACGTGAGATATGGACAAAGGATACATGATCCTTATCCTTATATGAGAAAATAAAGAAATGAAATAGTTCAAGATTAGGATATTACCAAAGTAAGGATCACTGATACTTTAAGGATCCTTCAAGGATACTCCCCACGTAAGGATCATCTGTGCTATGAGGATCCTGCTCACATGAAATATTTCTTCAAATGGACAGCATTCCAAGCTCTTGGTAGCAAATCACCTTCCATGGTTAGCAATCTATATGCCCCCTTTCCTGCTTCAGCTTCAATCAAATAAGGGCCTTCCCATTTTGGAGCCAATTTTCCATCAGCAGGATTGGTGGTATTCTGAAATGCTTTCCTTAATACCATATCTCCGACTTGAAACTTCCTGATCCTGACATTTTTGTTGTAAGCACCAGCCATTCTTTGTTGATAACTGGCCATCCTTATCCTAGCCATATCCCTGATTTCTTCAATAGTGTCCAGGTCTTGAGCCAAGTTCTCATCATTTTCCTCAGGATCACGGGTACTTGTTCTAGCAGTTGGAACCACCATTTCTGTTGGGATCACTGATTATGCCCCAAATACCAAAGAGAATGGTGTTTGACCAGTAGCATTCTTAGGGGTTGTCCTATCAGCCCAAAGCACATAAGGTAGTTCTTCTGCCCATTTCCCTTTCTTGGATCCAAGCTTCTTCTTCAAATTGTTGATGATGATCTTGTTGGATGATTCTGCTTGACCATTAGCTTGTGGGTGGACAATCTCCTTCATGGAAGTCTTTTAAAACTTCTTGGATTTCAGGATCCTCAATGCATCTCAAGTATGGTCCTGCAAGAGATCGTCTATACAATATATTATTTAGAATTGTGAATTGAGATACCTTAATTTTGAAAGCCCTAGGGTTTTCTCCTGTAGGAATCTCTCCATGTTGTAAGTATCTCACGATTGGTGAGATCCATGATCCTGATCCTGAATGGGATTGAGTATCCTCACTAGGGATAATTACAGAATCATTTCCTATCTCCATAGCCACGTGATCCTTGATAGCCGGGATCAGGATATGGATAATAGGGATCTTGATATCCTCAGGAATCTTCAAAGATGATCCTAAGTTAGCCAATGCATCGGCTTCTGTATTTTCTTCCCTTGGTACCTGTGTCAAACTAAAGGAAACAAAGGAGAGTGCCAAATTTTTTACTATCTCTAAATATTTGGTTAGCTTTTCACCTTTAACAGCATAGGATCCATTAAAGTGATTTGTAATTAATAATGAATCTACATGTACCTCAAGATACCTGATCCCCATATGCTTTGCAATTTGCAAACCAGCAATTAAGGCTTCATATTCAGCCTCATTGTTAGTGGTCTGGAACTCACAAGCTATAGAGTGGGGTATTATGTCCCCCTGTGGCGATTTTAGTAGTATTCCAAGCCATGTGCCTTTGATATTTGAGGATCCATCAGTATAAAGTATCCAAGGATCCTTGGTCTCCTCTAACTGCTGGACTTCTAACTCAGCTTCTTTTTGTAAATCACTACTGAAATCAGCCACAAAGTCAGCTAATGCTTGGGATTTGATGGCTGTCCTAGGCTCATATCTTATATCATATGCACTTAGCTTCACTGCCCACTTAGCCATCCTTCCTGACATCTCTGGTTTCCTGAGGACATTCTTAATTGGGAAATTAGTTTTAACAACAATAACACGAGTTTCAAAATAATGCCTCAACTTAGTAGATGCCATAATTAATGCAAGAATAAGCTTTTCAAGGTGTGAATACCTGGATTCGGCATCAAGTAAACTTTTACTTACATAATAGACAGGATGTTGTGTACCTTTGTGATCCTTAACAAGGACCGCACTTACTGCTTTTGAGGATACTGCAAGATATAAGGATAGCACATCGCCTTTTTCTGGTTTCATCAAGGCCGGGGCTGAGGATTGGTAATCTTTGAGGGCTCTTAAAGCATTCTCATGCTTCTCAATCCACTCAGGATATCATAGAATTCTTTGCACTTCTCTGAGGATTTGGATATAAATCTGTTCAAAGCTGCTATCCTGCCTGTTAGCCTTTGAACATCCTTAGCATTGGCCGGAGATTTGATGTTCACTATAGCTTTGATTTGTTCCGGGCTAGCTTCAATGCCTCTCTTTGTCACCATATATCCTAAGAATTTACCTGCTTTAACACCAAAGTGACATTTTGAAGGATTAAGTTTCATGTTATATTTGTCAAGGATATCGAATGCTTCCTCCAAGTCCCTTAGGTGATCCTCAGATTTTATGGATTTTACCACCATATCATCTATGTAAACCTCCATAGTTTGTCCAATCTGATCCTTGAACATCATATTCACCAGCCTTTGATATGTTGCACCTGCATTTCTTAGTCCGAACGGCATAGCAATATAGCAGTATATACCAGTTGGAGTCATGAATGCTGTATCCTCTTGATCGGATGGTTCCATTTGGATTTGTTGAAATCCAGATGAAGCATCCATAAAAGTTAACAGTTCATGACCCGCAGTTGCATCCACCATGGAGTCAATGTGGGGTAATGGGAAAGGATCCTTGGGACATGCCTTATTTAAATCGGTAAAATCGACACATACCCTCCACTTTCCGTTTTTATTTTGAACAACAACCACATTGGCTAACCATCTTGGATACTTGACCTCTCTAATCATACCTGCCCGGAGCAATTTCTCTACCTCTTCTTGGATTATGGCATTTCTTTCTGGTGCAAACTTTCTTCTCCTTTGATGGATTGGTTTGAAGGACCTGTCAATGCCAAGTTTGTGAGTGATTACATCTTTAGATATGCCTGTCATGTCTTCATGTTTCCATGCAAAGGTAGTCTTTCTCCTTTTGAGGAAGGATACGAGGTCTTCCTTCATATCGCCAAGGATCCCTGATCCGATATAGATTTTGGATTCAGGATCATGAGGATCCATGAGGATTTCTACCACATCCTGCTCTCTTGCCTCCAAGACATCCCTTGGAGGATACTTTGATTGCTATTGCTCTCTTGCCTCCAAGACATCCTTGGTTGCAGCTGGCCTATCATTCTTTCTGGGCCATCTGGCTTTATCACCTAGATTCTGCATCGCAAGGATTAGTTCATTGTTATCAACAGAAAAACAATATTCAGAAATTGGAGGATAATCCTCATCATCCTCTTCTTGTTCAACAGCATGCACATTCTGGTTATCAGATCTGTTATAGGATCTGAACTTGTTCTTGAATGAGGTTCCTTGCTTATCTTGCTTTGAGGATCCTGCTAACCTCTCCTGGATCCTTTTGTCATCCTCTAGCCGGATGAATCTAAGTGCCCGGGTTCTTACCTCATCTAGGTTCCTGCATGGTGTCATAACAAGATCATCATAGAACAATGAATCCCTAAGTAATCCCATTTTGAAGGCCTCAACAGCCGTGGCTATATCCAAGTTGGGAATGTCTAAGGATTCTTTACTGAATTTGGTAATGTAATCTCTTAATGATTCATTATGACCCTGGGTTATCCTATATAGATCACTAGTTAATCGTTCGAATTTTCTACTACAAGAAAACTGATTATTAAATAGGTTAACTAGATTAGCAAATGAGGTAATAGAGTAGGGGGAAGACTTAGCAGCCATTTGAGAGCTGATCCAGTAAGAGTGGATCCGAATCCCTTGCACAGGCATGCTTCCTTTAACCTTTCTAGGATTGGATTGATCTCCATCCTCTCCCTGTATTGTGCTATGTGTTCTTCAGGATCCGTTGAACCATCATACAGCTTCATAGTTGGGACATGGAACCTCTTGGGTATCTCAGCATCACAGATTGGTGGTGCAAAACGAGATATCCTGTGGCTCCCATCTGCAATCTCTGGGATAGGTTTGACCACTCCTGGAACACTTGATATCATATCCTTCAACTTTTGCAACTCTCTGGCCATGGCATGATTGATACCTGGATCCTGCATAAGGCCATGGTTAGTAGCATAGGAATTATTAAAAGTGTTACCTCCCATTGGATTCAAATTAGGAAGAATGGATGTTAATCCATATTGTTGGGGCTCTAGAATAATCGAAGGACCGGTAGAAGCATGGGTCTGCATTGGAATAAAATCTCCCTGATGGACATCTGAACTTCCTGTTTGCAAACTCCTCAAGGATCCTGGCATCTGGAAGGATCCATGAAACTGGGAGGATCCTGGAATAAAGGAGGATCCTTGAACCTGGGATGATCCTGGAACAATAGAGGATCCTTGAACCTGGGATGATCCTGGAACAAAGGAGGATCCTTGAACCTGGGATGATCCTGGAACAAAGGAGGATCCTTGAACCTGGGATGATCCTGGAACAAAGGAGGATCCTTGAACCTGGGATGATCCTGGAACAATGGAAGATCCTTGAATCTGCTACGCTCCTGAGTAACCTCCTGAATTCATGAAGGATCCCATATGCTGAGGATAGGATCCTGCTGGCTGGAAGTATGGACCTAATGCCTGGGTCACTGTTGTTGTTCCGTAGTGCACTCCTTTTGGTCCACCCACATATTGAACATCTGGAGCCACTGATGGCTGAGAAGTAATCACCGGAGTATCGAAATTCAAAGATCTGGGCATCAGTGGAGAATGATCCTCTGCCGATCTCTTCTGTTTCTTGATGTCTCCAATTTCTCTAAGAATCCTCTCATTGGTCTTATCCTGCTGCTGTATATGCTCCTTCATCTGCAAAATCAGAGTAAATAAGTCACTAGTAGTGGGAGTATAAGAAGCAGAAGAAGTTGGAGGTTTTGAGAAAATGGGAGTTGGTTTCTTCGCAGCATTCTCAGCATTCTTCTGGGATCCAGAAGGTGGTGGAGGCAAAGGTGGAATGCCCTGAGATGAATTGACCGCAGACATTGCAGTAGAGGTATTTTTCAATGATGAAGCCATGTATTTGTATGCAATGAACCGGAATGATCACCAACAGAAAAACTTCTTAGGAATGAAGCACCAATTGCCCCACGGTGGGCGCCAAACTGTTTTGGTCAAAAAATCTGATGAGGATAATGCAACCAAACTCTTTGTTTCGGGGAATGATGCTTTAAATGTGGAACAGTGATGAGGATCACTTCAATGTAAATTGCACAAATGACACAAGGATTTATACGGGGAAAAAGCCCTTGATCAAGAGTTGATCTCCGGCACAAAAAACCCCGGGTGATGGAAACTACCGATCACCAAGCTCAAATAAATCAATAAATGTTTACAACTTCGGATAGTAACGAGCTAGGTACAAGGATCACTAGTGTGAAATGTGTAAAAATGAGTGAAAACTAATAAGTGTTCGTCGAGAGCTTCAAGAGTGCAATTATACGAGAGTGTGTGTAGCTGAAAAAATGACTAAGTGTTCTAATTCTAGCTCGTCACCCCTTTAAAAATAGAAGTTAGCTACAATAACAAACTATCCGACTTTTGTGCCAAGCTCCCACGTTCTCCACAACGTCCATTTCCAGTCAAACGTGTACGAAATACCCGTGGAATATTCTATAGTAACGTTGCCAAGACCAAGTCAAGCTTGTTACTCCTGCGAAATAACACAAAACACGAACAAACAATCGTCAGTATGAGGATCCTCAAAGTGATCCATGATCCTGATCCCGAAGCTCTTCTGAGGATCACTATCTGTCACAGAAGTAAGGATCGTTAATTAGGATAACGAATAAGGATCACTAATTGTTAGAAAACCCTCCCCTAACACTGTTTATTATGTAAGTAAGAGTTTACTTGATGCTGAATCCAGGTATTCACAAGTAGAGAAACTTATCCTTGCATTAATAATGGCATCTACTAAATTAAGACATTATTTTGAGACTCATGCCATTATTGTTAAGACTAATTTTCCAATTAAGAATGTTCTCAGGAAACCTGAAATGTCAGGAAGTATGGCTAAGTGGGCAGTGAAGCTAAGTGCATATGATATAAGATATGAACCAAGGACTGCCATCAAATCCCAAGCCTTAGCTGACTTTGTGGCAGATTTTAGTAGTGACTTGCAAAAGGAAGCTGAATTAGAGGTCCAACAGCTAGAACAAACTAAGGTTCCTTGGATACTCTTCACTGATGGTGCTTCTAATGTTAAATGAACAGGGCTTGGAATACTACTAAAATCACCACAGGGGGACATAATACCCCACTCCATAGCTTGTGAATTTCAAACTACCAACAATGAGGCTGAGTATGAAGCCTTGATAGCTGGTTTGCAAATTGCCAAGCATATGAGGATCAGGTATCTTGAGGTACATGTAGATTCTTTATTAATCACTAATCACTTTAATGGATCATATGCTGTTAAAGGTGAAAAGCTAATCAAATATTTAGAGATAGTCAAAGAATTGGCACTCTCTTTTGTTTCCTTTAGTTTGACACAGGTACCAAGGGAAGAGAATGCAGAGGCCGATGCATTAGCCAATTTAAGATCATCACTGAAGATCCCGGAGGATATCAAGATCCCTATTATCCATATCCTGACCCCTGCTATCGAGGATCATGTAGCTATGGAGATAGGAGAGGATTCTGCAATCATCCCTAGTGAGGATACTCAATCTCATGCAGGCTCATGGATCCTTCCAATTATGGGATACATCCAACATGGAGAGATTCCTATAGGAGAAAACCCCAGGGCTTTCAAAACTAAGGTATCTCAATTTACAATATTGAATAACATGTTGTATAAACGATCTCTTGCAGGTCCATATCTAAAATGCATTGAGGATCCTGAAATCCAAGAAGTCCTAAAATATTTCCATGAAGGAGATTGTGGAAACCACACTGGGGGCAGAGCATTATTCTCAAGGATCCTGAGGACAGGATACAATTGGCCTACTATGAAGAAGGATGTTGTGGAGTATGCCAAGAAGTGTGATCCTTGTCAGAGACACAGTAATATCCTTCACCAACCAGCAGAACTTTTGCATCCTATATCCTCTTCTTGGCCATTTATGAGGTGAGGAATGGATATAGTTGGTAAGCTTCCTAAGGCACCTGGTGGAAAAGTATTCATGCTTGCTATGACTGATTACTTCTCCAAGTGGATAGAGGCTGAAGCCTTTGCTCAAGTCAGAGAAAAGGAAGTTATAACCTTTATTAAAAGAAACATTATTACTAGATTTGGTATCCCTTCTGAAATTGTTTGTGATAATGGATCCTAGTTTATTGGGAATAGAACTACTAACTTTTGTGACAGCTGGGGGATTAAGATGATAACATCAACACCAGTCCACCCACAAGCTAATGGTCAGGCAGAATCGTCCAACAAGATCATCATCAACAACTTGAAAAAGAAGCTTGGATCCAAGAAAGGAAAATGGGCAGAAGAACTACCTTATGTACTATGGGCTGATAGGACAACTCCTAAGAATGCCACTGGCCAAACCCCATTTTCCTTGGTATTTGGGGCAGAATCAGTGATCCCTAGAGAGATGGTGGTTCCTATTGCAAGAACAAGCATTCGTGATCCTGAAGAAAATGCTGAAAACTTGGTTCAAGATCTGGATACTATAGAAGAACTCAGGGATTTGGCAAGGATAAGGATGGCCAGTTATCAACAAAGGATGGCTGGAGCTTACAACAAAAATGTCAGGATCAGGAAATTCCAAGTTGGTGATATGGTGTTAAGGAAAGCATTTCAAAATACCACCAATCCTGCTGATAGAAAGCTAGCACCAAAGTGGGAAGGCCCTTACTTGATTGAAGCTGAGGCAGGAAA
Source organism: Helianthus tuberosus (assembly GCA_030545235.1). Taxonomy (NCBI): domain Eukaryota; kingdom Viridiplantae; phylum Streptophyta; class Magnoliopsida; order Asterales; family Asteraceae; genus Helianthus; species Helianthus tuberosus. The sequence continues at coordinate 24,085,401 of CM060407.1, read as the reverse complement.
GGGGGCATATCGATTGCTAACAATGGAAGGTGATTTGCTACCAAGAGCTTGGAATGCTATCCACTTAAAGAAATACTTCATGTAACAAGGATCTATGATCCTTACCTGACTAGTATCCTTGAAGGATCCTTACAGGACAGATGATCCTCATTCTGGTAATATTCTGATCTCTAACTATTTCATTTTTTAATTATCCTATATAAGGATAAGGATCATGTATCCTTTATCCTCCTTTCACTTGATTCTAAGTTTTGAAGGTTCAGGTATCCTTAACTAAGGATTGAGTATCCACAGAAGTATCCAGTTATTTGGGCTTGACCCCAGTTATTTGGGCTTGACCCCAGTTTGGGCCTGTCCCCAGTTTCGCCAGTAGCGCACGATGATCCTGGTACAGTTCATGGCAATGGGACCAGTACTCGCTTTAGGGGCTGACAATTTCATTGTACTGGCTATATTCAGGATCCTACATATAATGGTAGACGTACCATACATCCGTTCCTAAGGTTTCTAACGTTTTCACGTTAGCTAAGGTTTTGGCATTTTCATGTCACTAAGTTTGGATAGTCGCTATTAAGGTCCATACTCCAGTTTACACACGATCCTTTGGGCTTGTCCCCAGTTATCCTTTGGGCTTGTCCCCAGTATATTGGGCTTGTCCCCAGAATTGTTGGGCTTGTCCCCAGTTACTAACTTTCATCTTATATTGGCTTAGTCCCAAGTTGTATCCTATTTCAGGTTTTTGGAGATAAACGGCCAAGGATCCTTGATCCTTACCTTTTACTGAGGTTTGTCTTTTGGTTATCCTGATTATAAGCATTAAAGGTTAGGATCCTAACTTGGGTTCTCAGGTATGATCCTTAACTATTTTGATTTTATTCATTATTCATTTAAGTGACCCTTATCCTTTGACAGCTGAACTTATGATCCTTAAACTACACTACTTTTCAGAACTTGTCAACTGTAGGATATGTGATCCTTGATCATATCCTAAACTTTTTGAGGATATTTGTTAAATTTTTCTTTACTTGATAAGTTCAGACAAAATGAATGTCACAACAATTGAAAAGTAAAGTACTAACAAGGATAGCAACACGGGAGATAGCCAAAAAGTTAAAGTTATTTTATTCACAAAAGATTAAACCCTTTAAGGTTGTCAAAATTGCCAACCCACGTTTCTACCAGCAAAACGTTGCCCGTCCACATGGGTTGGCAAAGGGTGTCCATTGTTTACGGGTCTTTGTAGTGCAGGAAATAAAAGGAGGAAGGTTAACGAGTGGCTTCATCCCCCAAACAGAGGATCCATCCACCACCCATTATCCTGCCTATTGTTCAAGGATCCATGATCCTTCACCATGGAAACTATTGTCTAAAGTTATTACAACCCATCATTGTTCAACAAAAACACCATAACCAAAATAAAACTACCAAATTCTAAAAAAATGGGCTCCGGCTATGTCTAGAAGTGTCCATCATCGCCCATTCATGCAGCTTACACCTTCGCTGCATCACCTTCACCAGCTCCACCTGCTTCTCCACCCTAATCCTTGCCACTGCCACCAGCCTGGATCGCCAGAACCTCATCAGCCTCTTCTTCGTCCTCCAACCCAGCCAGCCTAGCCTTCAAGCCCTCCATGTCCCAGTTGCTCCTGTCAAAATTAGGATCCTGAGCTTCTTGGGCCATCTGCAACTTGGTTTTGTACATGGCAATGGCAGTGGAGACTTTGGCATCCTCTGTGATCTCGTGCTTCTCATAGTCAGCATTGATCTGAGCTGCAACCGCCTGAGTTTTGGCATCATTGAGGTCCTTTTCGAGGTAGGCAATCTTGTGATCCTTGAGCACCGCCACTTTTTGGAGGTCAGAGTATTTCTCCTCAACCTCTTCGACGTTTCCAACATAGTCCTCGATTTCAGCAAATTTCTGCAAAGAAGACAATGCAAAGCTCAGGATCATGTGATCCTCAAGTAGGCAGGATAATTAAGCTAAGTCAGTGATCCTTACCTCAGCAAAGTACTCGAGGAACAGATGGCGGATCAGAGGCAAGCCTTCTAGATTGTCAGCTTCAGAGGTCTTCCTTTTCTTTCCACCTCTTCCCTTTGAAGTGGTTGCCTTGGGGATCGTCACAGCTGGGCTGGCAGCAAGCTTCTTCTTTGAGGATCGGACAGTGTCAAGGTTAGTGACACTAAATTTGGAGGCAGATCTTGAAGATTTTCCAGCACCTACACATTCAAAACAAATAAGTATCCTTATCCCATTTCTATTTAACTATTTATTTAAACATTTAATTATGCAAAAAACAGGATACTTACTCGACATAGTGACAGAACCTGAGGATACTTCTTGAGAATCCTGGGTATTTGTTTTAAATGATCTTCTTGCAGGATCAAGTCTCCGGAAAGCGGCAAGCCTTTCCTGTGTTGCAGGTGTTGTGATGAGGTGTGCGACAGTAATAGCTGCAAAATAGAAACAAAAGGACGTTAGTGATCCTTAAACAGAAACAAGCTTATTCGGTGATCCTTCTAAGGATCCTCTATCCTACCATGGGTGCTCCACTTCCTTGGCAGATCCTTTCCATCAGGGATGGAATCCCTTCTGACAAAGAAGAATCGCCGTTTCCAGTTGGTGTCATTCTTAGTGGCTTTGAAGATGGGGTGCTCTTCACCAGGTTTATGTTTGAGTAGATACCAATGAGATCCATGGCTTACGAGGTCATACATCTCTGCCAACTCCGACATTCACAGATCAATGCCTTCTTGCTCAATGATCCTTTCAAGGGTATATAAGACCCTCCAGATCATTGGCATCGCTTGAATGTAGGAGATGCCGGTGAGAGAGAAGAAAGACTGGGTGAATTCAGGGAAAGGATACGAGCATCCTATTATAAATGGTGTGACCGGAAAGGCTACCCAGGTTTCAGAAATATAATCACTTAGAACGGTGGGATCAAATGGTTTGAAATCGGTGTTTGCCGGAAAACAATGGCGGATTCTGTCTATCTGTGGATCAGTGAAGCAGCATCATTCTTTTGCGGAATCTATTATGATCCCTTGGCTTTTCAAGGGGCTGTCCTTCTTGTGATCCTTAGCCGGTGAGGATCTTAGCATCATCTCGATTATGACGGTGGTGAAGAAGAAGAAACAGAGTGAGAAGATGAAGAGAGAAAGGAAAGAGAAATACCTGATCAAGTCTTCGAATGAAGATTTAAAGAGGAAACGCACGAATTTAAATGCTCTCTAACCCTTATCTCTAACTTCAATTTATAATGATGATCTTGCAGGGTAGTCATTTCAGTGACGTCAGGATGGTAACGGCTAGTCCGACTACAACGGCTAGTTATCCGTTGATTTGTTATGGATAAGAACAGAAAATATAACTCGTTTATTTACAAATTACTCCTTATATTTTGGGGGAAATTGTTAGGGGAGGATTTTTGAATGATCAGTGATCCTCAATTACTGTTGGGCTTAGTGATCCTCACTTCTGTTTGAATTAGTCATCCTCAGAAGTATTGCAGGATCAGGATCATGGATCATCGTAAGGATCCTTATACTAATGATTGTCTGCTTTGAATATGAAGTTGTTTTGCAGGAGTACGAGCTTGGACTTGGTCTTGGCGATATTCCTGGAGCATATTCCATATTTATTCCGCACGTGCATGGCTGAAATGGACGTTATGGAGGTCGTGGAGGACTTGCACCAAATGCGGAATGTTTGTTAGCTTAGATATTTTCCATTTTTAAAAGGGATAGCGAGCTAAATAGAAAACACTTGGCTATTTTTAGCTTAACACACACACTCGCAACTGCTCTCACCAGCTCTTGACAATTCACTTGGCGATTACACACTTTTTTACACATTACACTATAGTGATCCTTGTAATTAGCTCGCTATCATCCGAAGTTGTAACACACTTCTTGTTTAATCTGAGTTGGTGATCAGTAGTTTCCATCACCCGAGGTTTTTTATGCCGGAGATCATTCATTGATCAAGGGATTTTTCCTCGTATAAATCTTTGTGTCACTTGATCATTACATTTCAGAGTGATCCTTAGTGTTGTTCATTGATTCAAGCATCATACCTCACAACAGAAAGTTTGGTTGCGTTATCATTGCTTGATTTTTGACCAAAACACCTACAGAGATGGTGGTTCCTGTTTTGGTCAAAAATCAGACGAGGATAATGCAACCAAACTCTCTATTACGGGGTATGATGCTTGAATTGGTAAACAACAATGAGGATCACTATGAAATGAATTGCACAGGAGACACAAAGATTTATACGAGGAAAAAGCCCTTGATCAATGAATGATCTCCGGCATAAAAAACCTCGGGTGATGGAAACTACCAATCACCAACTCAAATTAAACAATAATTCTTTTACAACTTCGGATGATAGCGAGCTAAATACAAGGATCACTATAGTGTATCGTGTAGAAATGTATGAAAAATGCTAAGTGTTTTGCCGAGAGCTGGTGAGTGTAGTTGTACGAGTGTGTGTAGCCAAAAAATAGCCAAGTGTTGTCTAATTAGCTCGCTACCCCTTTTAAATTTAGTAAAATATCTAAATAACTAACTATCCGCAATTCATGCCTTCTCCCCACGATCTCCATAACGTTCACCATGGTCAAGCACGTGCGGAATAAACGTGGAATATTCTCCAGGAATGTTACCAAGACTAAGTCCAAGCTGGTACTCCTGCAAAATAATAACGAAATCATAGCAAATAATCATTAGTATAAGGATCCTTAGGATGATCCATGATCCTGATCCTGAAGCACTTCTGAGGATCACTAACTAACACAGAAGTAAGGATCACCAAGCAGGATAACAATTGAGGATCACGGGTCATTAAGAAATCCTCCCCTAACAATTGCCCCCAAAATATAAGGAGTAATATTGTAAATAAACGAGTTGTATTTTGTTGATCTTATCCGTAACAGACTAACGGATAACTAGCCGTTGAAGACGGACTAGCCGTTGCAAACCTGACGTCACTGAAGTGACAATCCTGCAAATCATCATTTTAAATAGGAGTTAGAGATAGGATCAATTTGCATTTAAATCCAAGAGAAACTCCCTTTAAATTCTCAGCCGAAGATCAATCAGGTATCTCTTTTCCTATTTCTCCTTCTCTTACTCTGTTTTTCTTTCTTTACCAACATCACATTAAGAATGATGCTCCGGTCCTGAAACAAGATCATTCAAGACAATCACCCAGGATTCTCAAGAAGTATCCTCAGGTTCTGTCACTATGTCAAGTAAGTATCCTGTTTTTGTATAGTTAAATGTTTAAATAAATAGTTAAATAGAAATAGGATAAGGATACTTATCTGTTTTGGGTGTGTAGGCACTGGGAAATCCTCAAAATCTGCATCCAAATTCAGTGTCACTGATCTTGACACTGTCAGATCCTCAAAGAAAAAGTCTGCTGCTAGCCCCTCCGTCGTAATCCCCAAGGAAACCACTTCAAAGAGAAGAGGTGGAAAGAAAAGGAAGACCTCTGAAGCTGACAACCTACAAGGCTTGCCTCTGATCCGCCATCAGTTCCTCGAGTATTTCGCAGATGTAAGGATCACTGACTTAGCTTAGTTATCCTGCCCACTTGAGGATCACTTGACTCTAATCTTTGCATTGTCTTCTTTGTAGAAATTTGCTGAGATCGAGGACTATGTTGGGAACGTTGAGGAGCTGGATAAGAAGATTGCTGACCTCCAACAAGTTGCAGTGCTCAAGGATCTTAAGATTGCTGATCTCGAAAAAGCCCTTCAAGACGCCAAGACTAAGATAGCTAAGATCTTGATCGACATTGACTACGAGAAGCATGATCTCATAGAAGGTGCAAAGGTCTCCGCTGCCATCACAATGTACAAGACAAAACTGAAGATGGCCCAGGAGGCTCAAGATCTTGACTTCGACAGAAGCAGCTGGGATGTTGAGGGTTGGAAGGCGAGGTTAGCTGATCTGGAAGATGATGAGGAGGTTTTGGCGATCGAGGCTGGAAGCAGTGGAAAGGATCAGGTGAAGGATACCGAAGCTGGAGGGGATGAAGATACAGCGAAGGTGTAGGCTGCATGATTGGGCGATGATGGACATTCCTAGATGTAGCCGGAGCCCAATTTTTTAAATTCGGTAGTAGTTTGTTTTGTGGTTGTGCTGTTTTAAAACAATGATGGTCTGTATTTGAACAATAGTTTTAGGATTAAGGATCTAGGATCCTTTGGAAAATAGGTAGGATTACAAATGGTGGAGGGATCCTCTGTTTGGGGGATGAAGCCATTGTGATCCTGCCGCCTTTTGATTTCCTGCACTTCCTATAACCGCATAAACAATGGACACCCGTTGCCAACCCATGTGGACGGGCCACGTTTTGCTGGTAGAAACGTGGGTTGGCAATTTTGACAACCTTCGACAGTTAAACCTTTGTTAATAAAATAACTTTAATCTTTTTTGGCTTATCTTATGTTGTTATCTTTGTTTGTCCTTTTAATTTTCAATTGTTTTGATGTACACTTGTCTGAGCAAGAAAAGTTGAACAACTTAGATAAAAAATTTAGGATATGATCCAGGATCAAATATCCTATAGTTGAAAAATTCCAAAAGGTGGTATATTTTAAGGATCATGAGTTCAGTTGTCAAAGTATTAGGGTTATTCAAATAATCAATGAATAAAATCAAAATAGTTAAGGATCATATCTGAGGATCCAAGTTAGGATCCTAACCCTTAATACTATAACCAGGATAACCATAGGACAAACCTTAGTAAGAGGTAAGGATTAAGGATCCTTGGTTGTTTAACTTCGAAGACCTGAAATAGAACATAACTTGGGACTAAGCCATTATAAGATAAAAGTTAGCAACTGGGGACAAGCCCAAAGGATAACTGGGGACAAGCCCAAGGATAACTGGGGACAAGCCCAAGGATCGTGTGTGAACTGGATTATGGCCCTAACTGGCGACTATCCAAACTTAGTGGCATGAAAATGCCAAAACCTTAGCCAACGTGAAAACGTTAGAAACCTTAAGAACGGATGTATGGTACGTCTACCATTATACGTAGGATCCTAGGTATAGCCAGTACAATAGAATTATCAGCCCCTAAAACGAGTACTGGTCCCACTGCCATGAACTATACTAGGATCATCGTGCGCTACTGGCGGAACTGGGGTCAAGCCCAAATAACTGGGGTCAAACCCAAGTAACTGGTTGCTTTTGTGGATAATCATCCTTTTTCTAAGAGTACCTGAACCTTCAAAACTAAAAATCACGTGAAAGGGGGATAAAGGATGCAGGATCCTTATCCTTATGTGAGAAAGTAAGGAAATGAAATAGTTTAAGATTAGAATGTTACCAAAATGAGGATCATCTGTGCTTTAAGGATCCTTTAAGGATATTTATCATGTGAGGATCATGGATCCTTATCACATGAAGTATTTCTTCAAATGGACAACATTCCAGGCTCTAGGTAGCAAATCACCTTCCATTGTTAGCAATCGATATGCCCCTTTCCTGCCTCAGCTTCAATCAAGTAAGGTCCTTCCCATTTTGGTGCCAACTTTCCATCAGCAGGATTGGTGGTATTCTGAAATGCTTTCCTTAATACCATATCACCAACTTGGAATTTCCTGATCCTGACATTTTTGTTGTAGGCTCCAGCCATTCTTTGCTGATAACTGGCCATCCTTATCCTTGCCAAATCTCTGATTTCTTCTATAGTATCCAGGTCTTGAACCAAGTTCTCATCATTTTCCTCAGGATCACGAATACTTGTTCTAGCAGTTGGAACCACCATTTCTGTAGGGATCACTGATTCTGCCCCAAATGCCAAAGAGAATGGAGTTTGGCCTGTAGCATTCTTAGGAGTCGTCCTATCAGCCCAAAGCACATAAGGTAGTTCTTCTGCCCATTTCCCTTTCTTGGATCCAAGCTTCTTCTTCAAATTGTTGATGATGATCTTATTGGAGGATTATGCCTGACCATTAGCTTGTGGGTGGACTGGTGTTGATGTTATCATCTTAATCCCCCAGCTGTCACAAAAGTTAGTAGTTCTACCCCCAATGAATTGGGAACCATTATCACATATAATTTCAGAAGGAATACCAAATCTAGTTATAATATTCCTTTTAATGAAGGATATAACTTCCTTTTCTCTGACTTGGGCAAAAGCTTCAGCCTCTATCCACTTGGAGAAGTAATCAGTCATAGCAAGCATGAACACTTTTCCACCAGGTGCCTTAGGGAGCTTACCAACTATATCCATGCCCCATCTCATGAATGGCTAAGTGGAGGATATAGGATGCAATAATTCAGCTGGTTGATGAAGGATATTGCTGTGTCTCTGACAAGGATCACACTTCTTAGCATACTCCACAACATCTCTCTTCATAGTTGGCCAATAGTATCCTGTTCTCAGGATCCTTGAGAATAATGCTCTGCCCCCAGTGTGGTTTCCACAATCTCCTTCATGGAAGTCTCTTAAAACTTCTTGGATTTCAGGATCCTCAATGCATCTTAAATATGGTCCTGATCCTCATATGCTTAGCAATTTGCAAGCCAGCTATCAAGGCTTCATATTCAGCCTCATTGTTAGTGGTTTGGAACTCACAAGCTATAGAGTGGGGTATTATGTCCCCCTGTGGCGATTTTAGTTGTATTCCAAGCCCTGTTCCTTTGATATTTGAGGATCCATCAGTATAGAGTATCCAAGGATCCTTGGTATCCTCTAGCTGCTGAACTTCTAACTCAGCTTCCTTTTGCAAATCACTACCGAAATTTGCCACAAAGTCAGCTAATGCTTGGGATTTAATGGCTGTCCTGGGTTCATATCTTATATCATATGCACTAAGCTTCACTGCCCACTTAGCCATTCTTCCTGACATTTCAGGTTTCCTGAGGACATTCTTAATTGAAAAATTAGTTTTGACGATAATAGCATGAGTTTCAAAATAATGTCTCAATTTAATAGATGCCATAATTAATGCGAGGATAAGTTTTTCTAAGTGTGAATACCTGGATTCAGCATCAAGTAAACTCTTACTTACATAATAGACAGGATGTTGTGTACCTTCGTGATCCTTAACAAGGACGGCACTTACTGCTTTTGAGGATACCGCGAGATATAAGGATAACACATCTCCTTTTTCTGGTTTCATCAAAGCCGGGGCCGAGGATAGGTAATCCTTAAGAGCTCTTAAGGCACTTTCATGCTTCTCAGTCCACTCGAATTTCTTGTTCTTCCTTAGGATATCATAGAATTCCTTGCACTTCTCTGAGGATTTGGATATGAATCTATTTAAAGCTGCAATCCTGCCTGTTAACCTCTGAACATCCTTAGCATTAGCAGGGGACTTGATGTTCACTATAGCTTTGATTTGTTCTGGACTAGCTTCAATGCCTCTCTTTGTCACCATATATCCTAAGAATTTACCTGCTTTAACACCAAAGTGACATTTTGAAGGATTAAGTTTCATGTTATATTTGTCAAGGATATTGAATGCTTCCTCCAAGTCTCTTAGGTGATCCTCAGCCTTTTTTGATTTTACCACCATATCATCTATGAAAACCTCCATAGTTTGTCCAATCTGATCCTTGAACATCATATTCACTAGCCTTTGATAAGTTGCACCTGCATTTCTTAGTCCAAATGGCATAGCAATATAACAGTATATACCGGTTGGAGTCATAAAGGCTGTATCCTCTTGATCGGATGGTTCCATCTGAATTTGTTGAAATCCAGATGAAGCATCCATAAAAGTTAACAGTTCATGACCCGCAGTTGCATCCACCATGGAGTCAATGTGGGGTAATGGGAAAGGATCCTTGGGACATGCCTTATTTAAATCAGTGAAATCGACACATACCCTCCACTTTCCGTTTTTCTTTTGAACAACAACCACATTGGCCAACCATCTTGGATACTTGACCTCTCTAATCATACCTGCTCGGAGTAATTTTTCTACCTCCTCCTGGATAATAGCATTTCTTTCTGGTGCAAATTTCCTCCTCTTTTGATGGATTGGTTTGAAGGACCTATCAATGCCAAGTTTGTGAGTGATTATATCTTTAGATATACCTGTCATGTCTTCATGTTTCCATGCAAAGGTAGTCTTTCTCCTTTTGAGGAAGGATATGAGGTCTTCCTTTATTTCGCCAAGGATCCCTGATCCTATATAAACTTTAGATTCAGGATCATCAGGATCCATAAGGATTTCTACTACATCCTGTTCTCTTGCCTCCAAGACATCCCTTGGAGGATGCTTTAATTGCTATTGCTCCCTTGACTTTGATGCTGGTTTCATTGATGAGGTGTAGCAGTTCTTAGCCTCTTGCTGATCACTATCAATCTTCATTATTCCCCAAGGACTAGGAAGCTTCACACATTGATGATAAGTGGATGGGACTGCCTTCATGTCATGTATCCAAGGCCTGCCAAGGATAACATTACAACAAGATAAACAGTCAATAACACAAAACTTTTGGTATGAATGTAGGCCTTCGATATAGATTGGGAGTTTAATGTCCCCCAGAGTATTCTTAGTCTCGCCACTGAATCCCACGAGCACAGAGGATCTTGGTATGATATCGGATTCAGGAATATTCATCTTCTTTAGGACATCAAGCTGGATAATGTTCACGGAGCTTCCTCCGTCTATAAGGATCCTGCGAACAAAATGGTTAGAAATAAAAAGAGTGATAACCAAACCATCATGATGAGGATCCTGAATGTCAACACGATCATCCTCATCAAAAGTTATAACTTTTCCTTCGGGGACACTGGATGTTTGAATAGGTCTATCTCCATTATCCATCTTGGTTTCCTTTGCATGTCTTTTAGCTGCAGAGAAGGATGTTCCACAAATGTCTGATCCTCCAGAAATAAAGTTTATAACTTGTGCATCTGCTGGAGGGGCTGGAGCTTTCTCTGGGATCCTTTCAGGATCCTGAGTCCTTGACTTCTTTCTCCCCAATAATTCTTTCAAGTGCCCCTTGCTCAACAAGTATCCAATTTCTTTTCTCAGTGCGATGCATTCTTCTGTGAAATGCCCAAAATCTTCATGATATGCGCACCATTTTGACTTGTCTTTAGTTGCAGCTGGTCTGTCATTTTTCCTGGGCCATCTAGCTTTATCACCTAAATTCTGCATCGCAAGGATTAGTTCATTGTTATCAACAGAAAAGCAATATTCGGAAATTGGAGGATAATCCTCATCATCCTCTTCTTGTTCAACAGCATGCACATTCTGGTTATCAGATTTGTTATAGGATCTGAACTTGTTGTTCTTGAATGAGGATCCTTGCTTCTCTTGCTTTGAGGATCCTGCTAACCTCTCCTGGATCCTTTTGTCATCCTCTAGCCGGATGAACCTAAGGGCCCGGGTTCTTACCTCGTCTAGATTCTTGCATGGTGTCATAACAAGATCATCATAGAATAATGAATCCCTAAGCAATCCCATTTTAAAGGCTTCAACAGCCGTAGCTATATCCAGGTTAGGGATATCGAAGGATTCTTTACTAAATTTAGTGATATAATCCCTTAATGATTCATTATGACCTTGGGTTATCCTATACAGATCACTAGTTAAACGCTCAAATTTTCTACTACAAGAAAACTGGTTATTAAATAGGTTAACTAGATTAGCAAACGAGGTAATAGAGTAAGGGGGAAGACTTAGCAGCCATTTAAGAGCCGATCCAGTAAGAGTGGATCCAAATCCCTTGCAGAGACATGCTTCCTTTAACCTTTCTGGGATGGGATTAATCTCCATCCTTTCCCTGTACTGTGCTATGTGTTCTTCAGGATCTGTTGAACCATCATACAACTTCATGGTAGGCACATGGAACCTCTTGGGTATCTCAGCATCACAGATTGGTGGTGCAAAACGAGATATCTTGTGGCTCCCATCTGCAATCTCCGGGATAGACTTGACCACTCCTGGGACACTTGATATCATATCCTTTAACTTTTGCAATTCTCTGGCCATGGCATGATTGATACCTGTATCCTGCATAAGGCCATGGTTAGTGGTATAAGAATTATTGAAAGTGTTACCTCCCATTGGATTCAAATTAGGAAGAGCGGATGTGAATCCATATTGTTGAGGCTCTGGAATGACCGATGGACCAGTAGAAGCAATGGTCTGCATTGGAATGAAATCTCCCTGATGGATATCGGAGCTCCCTGATTGCAAACTCCTTAAGGATCCCGGAATCTGGAAGGATCCCTGAAACTGAGAGGATCCTTGGACCTGGGAGGATCCTGGGACATAGGAAGATCCTTGAACCTGGGAGGATCCTTGAACCTGGGAGGATCCTTAAAACTGAGAGGATCCTTGAACCTGGGAGGATCCTTGAAACGGCCAGAATCCTTGAATCTGCTGCGCTCCTGAGTATCCTCCTGAGCTTACGAAGGATCCTATATGCTGAGGATGGGATCCTGCTGGTTGGAAGTATGACCCTGAAGCCTGAGTCATTGCTGATGATCCGTAATGCACTCCTTTTGGTCCTCCCACATATTGAACATCTGGAACCGCTGAAGGCTGAGAAGTTATAACTGGAGTATCGAAATTCAAAGATCTGGGCATCAGTGGGGAATGATCCTCTGCCGATCTCTTCTGTTTCTTGATGTCTCCAATTTCTCTAAGAATCCTTTCATTGGTCTTATCCTGCTGCTGTATATGCTCCTTCATCTGCAAACTCAGAGTAAACAAGTCACTAGTAGTAGGAGTATAAGAAGCAGAAGAAGTTGGAGGTTTTGAGAAAATGGGAGTTGGTTTCTTCTCGGCATTTTTCTGAGGTCCAGAAGGTGGTGGAGGCAAAGGTGGAATGCCCTGGGATGAATTGACCGCAGACATCGCACTGGAGGTGTTCTTTGATGATGAAGCCATCTGCTTGGATGTAACGAACCGAAATGATCACAAGAATGAGAATTTCTTATGAATGAAGCACCAATTGCCCCACGGTGGGCGCCAAACTGTTTTGGTCAAAAATCAGACGAGGATAATGCAACCAAACTCTCTGTTACGGGGTATGATGCTTGAATTGGTAAACAACAATGAGGATCACTATGAAATGAATTGCACAGGAGACACAAATATTTATACGAGGAAAAAGCCCTTGATCAATGAATGATCTCCGGCATAAAAAACCTCGGGTGATGGAAATTACCAATCACTAACTCAAATTAAACAATAATTCTTTTACAACTTCAGATGATAGCGAGCTAAATACAAGGATCACTATAGTGTATCGTGTAGAAATGTATGAAAAATGCTAAGTGTTTTGCCGAGAGCTGGTGAATGTAGTTGTACGAGTGTGTGTAGCCAAGAAATAGCCAAGTGTTGTCTAATTAGCTCGCTACCCCTTTTAAATTTAGTAAAATATCTAAATAACTAACTATCCGCAATTCATGCCTTCTCCCCACGATCTCCATAACGTTCACCATGGTCAAGCACGTGCTGAATAAACGTGGAATATTCTCCAGGAACGTTACCAAGACTAAGTCCAAGCTGGTACTCCTGCAAAATAATAACGAAATCATAGCAAACAATCATTAGTATAAGGATCCTTAGGATGATCCATGATCCTGATCCTGAAGCACTTCTGAGGATCACTAACTAGCACAGAAGTAAGGATCACCAAGCAGGATAACAATTGAGGATCACGGGTCATTAAGAAATCCTCCCCTAACAGTTCCTACTGCAAGAACAAGCATCCGTGATCCTGAAGGAAATGCTGAAAACTTGGTTCAAGACTTGGATACTATAGAAGAACTCAGGGATTTGGCAAGGATAAGGATGGCTAGTTATCAACAAAGGATGGTTGGAGCCTACAACAAAAATGTCAGGATCAGGAAGTTCCAAGTTGGTGATATGGTGTTAAGGAAAGCATTTCAGAATACCACAAATCCTGCTGATGGAAAATTGGCACCAAAGTGGGAAAGCCCCTACCTGATTGAAGCTGAGGCAGGAAATGGGGCATATCGATTGCTAACGATGGAAGGTGATCTGCTACCAAGAGCTTGGAATGCTGTCCACCTGAAGAAATACTTCATGTAATAAGGATCCATAATCCTTAACTATTTTCATCACAAGTATCCTCGAATGATCTTTAGAGGATAGATGATCCTCATTTTGGTAATGTTCTAAGTTCAAACTATTTCATTCTTTAGTTATCCTATGTACAAGGATAAGGATCCTGGATCCTTTATCCTCTTTTCACTTGATTCTGAGCTTTGCAGAAGGTTTATATATCCTTAACAAAGGATTGAGTATCCACAGAAGTATCCAGTTATTTGGGCTTGACCCCAGTTTTTTGGGCTTGACCCCAGTCTTTTGGGCCTGTCCCCAGTATCGCCAGTAGCGCACGATGATCCTGGTACAGTTCATGGCAATGGGACCAGTACTCGCTTTAGGGGCTGACAATTTCATTGTACTGGCTGTATCCGGGATCCTACGTATAATGGTAGACGTACCATACATCCGTTTCTAAGGTTTCTAACGTTTTCACGTTAGCTAAGGTTTCGGCATTTTCATGTCGCTCAGGTTTGGATAGTCGCCAGTGAGGGCCATACTCCAGTTTACACAAGATCCTTTGGGCTTATCCCTAGTTATCCTTTGGGCTTATCCCTAGTTATCCTTTGGGCTTGTCCCCAGTTATCCTTTGGGCTTGTCCCCAGTATATTGGGCTTGTCCCCAGAATTGTTGGGCTTGTCCCCAGTTACTAACTCTTCTCTTATTTGGCTTAGTCCCAAGTTATGTTCTTGTTGGTCAAAAAATCTGATGAGGATAATGCAACCAAACTCTTTGTTACGGGGAATGATGCTTTGAATGTAGAACAATGATAAGGATCACTTCAATCTAAATTGCACAAACGACACAATGATTTATACGGGGAAAAAGCCCTTGATCAAGAGTTCATCTCCGGCACAAAAAACCCCGGGTGATGGAAACTACCAATCACCAAGCTCAAATAAATCAATAAATGTTTACAACTTCAGATAGTAACGAGCTAGGTACAAGGATCACTACGGTGAAATGTGTAAAAGTGTGTGAAAACTGTTAAGTGTTTGTCGAGAGCTTCAAGAGTGCGATTGTATGAGAGTGTGTGTAGCTGAAAATGGCTAAGTGTTCTAATTCTAGCTCGTCACCCCTTTAAAAATAGAAGTTAGCTATAATAACAAACTATCCGACTTTTGTGCCAAGCTCCCACGTTCTCCACAACGTCCATTTCCAGTCAAACGTGTGCGAGATACCCGCGGAATATTCCATAGTAACGTTGCCAAGACCAAGTCAAGCTTGTTACTCCTGCGAAATAATACGAAACATAAACAAACAATCGTTAGTATGAGGATCCTTAAGGTGATCCATGATCCTGATCCTGAAGCTCTTCTGAGGATCATTATCTGTCACAGAAGAAATGATCATTAATTAGGATAACAAGTAAGGATCACTAATTGTTAGAAAATCCTCCCCTAACAATTGCCCCCAAAATATAAGGAGTGATATGTTAAATGAGCGAATTATATTTTCTTGATCTTATCCGCAACTAACTATCGTAAATATAGCCGTTATTGTAGAACTATCCGTTGCAACCATGACGTCACAGAAGTGACAACCCTGCACAATCATGATTATAAATAGGAGATATAGATAGGATCCATTGCATTTAAAATTTAAGAGAGACTCCCTTTATAACTGCATTCCGAAGATAAACAGGTATTCTCTCTTCATCTTCTTCCTTCTTTTGCTCTGTTTTCCGTTTCTTTCCACCATTCTATCAAAGATGTTGCTCCGGAACTCCCCAGCTAAGGATCACCTGAAAAACAGCCCACCGAAAAGCCAGGGGATCATCGAAGATTCCATAAAAGAACGCTGATGTTTCAACGATGCACAGATTGATAGGATCCGCCACTGCTTCCCGGCGAACACCGAGTTTAGACCTTTTGATCCCAATGCCCTGAGTGATCACATTTCCGACAAGTGGGTTGCTTTTCCTGTCACTCCGTTCACCATAGGCTATACATATCCTTTCCCAGCCTTTACCCAATCTTTCTTTTCCCTAACCGGCATCTCTTATATCCAAGCCATGCCGATGATATGGAGGGTTTTGTACACCCTTGAAAGGATCATCGAGCAGGAAGGGATAGACCTAGGAATGTCAGAGCTGGGAGAGCTGTATGATCTTACTACCTTTGGTTCTCAACATTATCTGTTTAAACGTAAACCCGGCGAGGAACACCCGATCTTCAAAGCTACCAAGAATGATGCTAATTGGAAGCGGCGTTTCTTTTTCGTCAAGAGAGATTCTATTGATGATGGAAAGGATCTACCCAAGAAATGGGCTACCCATGGTAGGGTGGAGGATCCTGAGAAGGATCACCAGAGAACCTTCTTTTGATATAAGGATCACTTATATATTTTTGCTTTCTTGTTATGCAGCTATCACCGTCTCACACCTCAGACTGTCTCCTGCTGCCAAAGAGAGACTCGTCGCTTTCAAGAAACTTGATCCTGAAACAAGAACTTTCAAGACAACCACCCAGGATTCTCAGGAGGTATCCTCAGGCTCTGTCACGATGTCAAGTAAGTATCCTTGTTTAAAATTTAAATAAATAGTGAAATACAAGTGAAGTAAAGATACTTATCTTGTTTTGGTTGAGTAGGTGCTGGAAAATCCACCAAGTCTGCTTCAAAGTTCAATGTCACCGATCTCACCACCGTCAGATCCTCCAAAAGAAAGGCTCCTACCAGCCCAACAGCTTCAGTCCCCAAGGCACCCCTCAAAGGAAAGGGAATCAAGAAGAGAAAGGCCTCTGAAGCTAAGGATCTGCAGGGTCTGCCTCTGATCCGCCACCAATTCCTCGAGTACTTCAACGATGTGAGGATCACTGTCTCTGCTAGCATATCCTGTTGACATATCCTGCTGATATATCCTGTTGATTTGAGGATCACTTGGTCCTGACCTTATCTTTTACCCCTTTTGCATAAATTCTCTGAGATTGAGGATTATGTTGGCCAAGTTGAGGATCAGGATAGGAAGATTGCCGACCTCCAGCAGGTTGCATTGCTAAAGGACCTCAACATTGCTGATCTTCAGAAGGAAGTCCGGGATGCCAAGCAGGAGACGGCCAAGGTGCTGGTTAATGTTGACTATGAGAAGTATGAGATCACCGAAGACGCCAAAGTCTCTGCCGCCATAGCAATGTACAAGACCAAGCTGCAAATGGCCTTGGAAGCTCAGGATCCTGCTTTCGACAAGAGCACCTGGGATGTGGAAGGCTGGAAGGCAAGGCTGGCTGAACTGGACGATGAAGAGGCTGAGGAGGTTGACGAGATCCTGACGATTGAGGATGGAGGCAAGGGTGAAGTTGGTGAAGCAAGTGGAGCTGGAGGTGGTAATGCGGCGAAGGTTTAGGCTGCATGATTGGGCGATGATGGAAACTTCTAGACATAGCCGGAGCCCAATTTTTTAGTTTGATGGTTGTTTTGTTGAACAATTTGATGGTTTGTACTGAACAATAGTTTTTAGGATTAAGGATCATGTATGATCCTTTGGACAATATGCAGGATTGCAAATGGTGGAGGGATCCTCTGTTTGGGGGATGAAGCCATTGTGATCCTGCCGCCTTTATATTCCTGCATTACTTTTGAACCTATTATCATGGACACCCTTTACCTACCCCAGCGGACGGGCCACGTTTTGCTGGTAGATGCTCGGGGTAGGTAATTTTGACAACCTTTTAAGGGTTAGTCTTTTGTTAATAAATAAAATCTTAATCTTTTGTCGTTTATCTTGTGTTGTTATCCTTTTTGTTTCTTTAATTCTCCTTTGTTTTGATGCACACTTATTGAATAAACAATTTTGAATAAGTCAGATTGAAAATACTTAGGATATGATCCATGATCAAATATCCTATAGTTAAAGAATCCCAAAAAGTAATATATTTTAAGGATCACAAGTTTAGTTGTCAAATTTTAAGGGTTATTCAAATAAATAATGAATAAAATTAAAATTAGTTAAGGATCATACCTGAGGATCCAAGTTAGGATCCTAACCATAATAAGGATAACTATAAGATAAACCTTAGAGAGAAGTAAGGATTAAGGATCACTAGTTGTTTATCTTCAAGGACCTGAAATAGAGCATAACTTGGGACTAACCAATATAAGATAAGAGTTAGCAACTGGGGACAAGCCCAAGGATAACTGGGGACAAGCTCAAGGATAACCGGGGACAAGCCCAAGGATAACCGGGGACAAGCCCAAGGATAACTGGGGACAAGCCCAAGGATCGTATGTAAACTGGAGTATGGCCCTAACTGGCGACTATCCAAACTTAGTGACACGAAAATGCCAAAACCTTAGCTAACGTGAAAACGTTAGAAACCTTAGGAACGGATGTATGGTACGTCTACCATTATACGTAGGATCCTAGGTATAGCCAGTACAATGGAATTATCAGCCCCTAAGACGAGTACTGGTCCCACTGCCTTGAACTATACCAGGATCATCATGCGCTACAGGCGGAACTGGGGTCAAGCCCAAATGACTGGGGTTAAACCCAAAGGACGGATTGCTTCGGCAGATAACCAATACTTTGCTAAGGATTCCTGAACTTTCAAAACTTAAAATCACGTGAGAGATGGATAAAGGATACATGATCCTTATCCTTATATGAGAAGATAAAGAAATGAAATAGTTCAAGATTAGAATATTACCAAAGTAAGGATCACTGATACTTTAAGGATCCTTTAAGGATACCCCTAACGTAAGGATCATCTGTGCCATGAGGATCCTGCTCACATGAAATATTTCTTCAAGTGGACAGCATTCCAAGCTCTTGGAAGCAAATCACCTTCCATGGTTAGCAATCTATATGCCCCTTTTCCTGCTTCAGCCTCAATTAAATAAGGGCCTTCCCATTTTGGAGCCAATTTTCCATCAGCAGGATTGGTGGTATTCTGAAATGCTTTCCTTAATACCATATCTCCAACTTGAAACTTCCTGATCTTGACATTTTTATTGTAAGCACCAGCCATTCTTTATTGATAATTGGCCATCCTTATCCTAGCCAAATCCCTGATTTCTTCAATAGTATCCAGGTCTTGAGCCAAGTTCTCATCATTTTCCTCAGGATCACGGGTACTTGTGCTAGCAGTTGGAACCACCATTTCTGTTGGGATCACAGATTCTGCCCCAAATACCAAAGAGAACGGCGTTTGACCAGTAGCATTCTTAGGGGTTGTCCTATCAGCCCAAAGCACATAAGGTAGTTCTTCTGCCCATTTCCCTTTCTTGGATCCAAGCTTCTTCTTCAAATTGTTGATGATGATCTTGTTGGATGATTCTGCTTGACCATTAGCTTGTGGGTGGACTGGTGTTGATGTTATCATCTTAATCCCCCAGCTGTCACAAAAGTTAGTGGTTCTGCCCCCAATAAATTGGGAACCATTATCACATATAATTTCAGAAGGAATTCCAAATCTGGTTATAATATTTATTTTAATGAAGGATATAACTTCCTTTTCTCTGACTTGGGCAAAAGCTTCAGCCTCTATCCACTTGGAGAAATAATCAGTCATAGCTAGCATGAACACTTTTCCACCAGGTGCCTTAGGGAGCTTACCAACTATATCCATACCCCATCTCATAAATGGCCAAGAGGAGGATATAGGATGCAATAATTCAGCTGGTTGATGAAGGATATTGCTGTGTCTCTGACAAGGATCACATCTCTTAGCATACTCCACAGCATCTCTCTTCATGGTTGGCCAATAGTATCCTGTCCTCAGGATCCTTGAGAATAATGCTCTGCCCCCAGTGTGGTTTCCACAATCTCCTTCATGGAAGTCTTTTAAAACTTCTTGGATTTCAGGATGCTCAATGCATCTTAAGTATGGTCCTGCAGGAGATCGTCTATACAACATATTATTTAAAATTATGAATTGAGATACCTTAATTTTGAAAGCCCTAGGGTTTTCTCCTGTAGGAATCTCTCCATGTTGTAAGTATCTCATGATTGGTGAGATCCATGATCCTGATCTTGAATGGGATTGAGTATCCTCACTAGGGATAATTGCAGAATCTTGCCCTATCTCCATGGCTGCATGATCCTCGATAGCCAGGGTCAGGATATGGATAATAGGGATCTTGATATCCTCCGAGATCTTCAAAGATGATCCTAAGTTAGCCAATGCATCAGCTTCTGTATTTTCTTCCCTTGGTACATGTGTCAAACTAAAGGAAACAAAAGAGAGTGCCAATTCTTTGACTATCTCTAAATATTTGGTTAGCTTTTCACCTTTAACAGCATAGGATCCATTAAAGTGGTTTGTAATTAACAATGAATCTACATGTACCTCAAGATACCTGGTCCCCATATGCTTAGCAATTTGCAAACCAGCAATTAAGGCTTCATATTCAGCCTCATTGTTAGTGGTTTGGAACTCACAAGCTATAGAGTGGGGTATTATATCCCCCTGTGGCGATTTTAGTAGTATTCCAAGCCCTGTGCCTTTGACATTTGAGGATCCATCAGTATAGAGTATCCAAGGATCCTTGGTCTCCTCTAGCTGCTGGACTTCTAACTCAGCTTCTTTTTGTAAATCACTACTGAAATCAGCCACAAAGTCTGCTAATGCTTGGGATTTGATGGCTGTCCTAGGCTCATATCTTATATCATATGCACTTAGCTTCACTGCCCACTTAGCCATCCTTCCTGACATCTCTGGTTTCTTGAGGACATTCTTAATTGGGAAATTAGTTTTAACAACAATAACATGAGTTTCAAAATAATGTCTCAACTTAGTGGATGCCATAATTAATGCAAGAATAAGCTTTTCAAGGTGTGAATACCTGGATTCGGCATCAAGTAAACTTTTACTTACATAATAGACAGGATGTTGTGTACCTTCATGATCCTTAACAAGGACCGCACTTACTGCTTTTGAGGATACTGCAAGATACAAGGATAGCACATCGCCTTTTTCTGGTTTCATCAATGCCGGGGCTGAGGATAGGTAATCTTTGAGAGCTCTTAAAGCATTTTCATGCTTCTCAGTCCACTCAAATTTCTTGTTCTTCCTTAGGATATCATAGAATTCTTTGCACTTCTCCGAGGATTTGGATATGAATCTGTTCAAAGCCGCTATCCTGCCTGTTAGCCTTTGGACATCCTTAGCATTGGCCGGAGATTTGATGTTCACTATTGCTTTGATTTGTTCCGGGCTAGCTTCAATGCCTCTCTTGGTTACCATGTATCCTAAGAATTTACCTGCTTTAACACCAAAGTGACATTTTGAAGGATTAAGTTTCATGTTATATTTGTCAAGGATATCGAATGCTTCCTCCAAATCCCTTAGGTGATCCTCAGCCTTTATTGATTTTACCACCATATCGTCTATTTAAACCTCCATAGTTTGTCCAATCTGATCCTTGAACATCATATTCACCAGCCTTTGGTATGTTGCACCTGCATTTCTTAGTCCGAACGGCATAGCAATATAGCAGTATATACCTGTTGGAGTCATGAAGGCTGTATCCTCTTGATCGGATGGTTCCATTTGGATTTGTTGAAATCCAGATGAAGCATCCATAAAAGTTAACAGTTCATGACCCGCAGTTGCATCCACCATGGAGTCAATGTGGGGTAATGGGAAAGGATCCTTGGGACATGCCTTATTTAAATCGGTAAAATCGACACATACCCTCCACTTTCCGTTTTTCTTTTGAACAACAACCACATTGGCCAACCATCTTGGATACTTGACCTCTCTGATCATACCTGCCCGGAGCAATTTCTCTACCTCATCCTGGATAATGGCATTTCTTTCCGGTGCAAACTTTCTTCTCCTTTGATGGATTGGTTTGAAGGACCTATCAATGCCAAGTTTGTGAGTGATTACATCTTTAGATATACCAGTCATGTCTTCGTGTTTCCATGCAAAGGTAGTCTTTCTCCTTTTGAGGAAGGATATGAGGTCTTCCTTCATATCGCCAAGGATCCCTGATCCGATATAGATTTTGGATTCAGGATCATGAGGATCCATGAGGATTTCTACCACATCCTGCTCTCTTGCCTCCAAGACATCCCTTGGAGGATACTTTGATTTCTATTGCTCCCTTGACTTCGAGGCTGGTTTCATCGATGAAGTATAGCAATTCTTAGCCTCCTGCTGATCACTATCAATCTTCACTATTCCCCAAGGACTAGGGAGCTTCACACATTGATGGTAAGTAGATGGGACTGCCTTCATATCGTGTATCCAGGGCCTGCCAAGGATAACATTACAACAAGATAAACAGTCAATAACACAAAATTTTTGATAAGAGTGTAGGCCTTCGATGTATATTGGGAGCTTAATGTCCCCAGGGTATTCTTAGTTTTGCCACTAAATCCTACGAGCACGGAGGATCTTGGTATGATATCTGATTCAGGGATACCCATCTTCTTTAGAACATCAAGCTGGATAATGTTCACTGAGCTTCCTCCGTCTATAAGGATCCTGCGGACAAAATGGTTAGAAATGAAAAGAGTAATAACTAAACCATCATGATGAGGATCCTGGATATCAACACGATCATCCTCATCAAAGGTTATGACTTTTCCTTCGGAGACACTTGATGTTCGAACGGGTCTTTCTCCATTATCCATTTTAGTTTCCTTTGCATGCCTTTTAGCTGCTAAGAAGGATGTGCCACAAATGTTTGATCCTCCAGAAATAAAGTTTATTACTTGTGCATCTGCTGGAGGGGCTGGAGCCTTCTCAGGGATCCTTTCTGGATCCTGAGTCCTTGACTTTTTTCAACCCAATAATTCTTTTAGATGCCCCTTGCTCAACAAGTATCCAATTTCCTTTCTCAGTGCAATGCATTCTTCTGTAAGATGCCCAAAATCTTCATGGTATGCACACCACTTTGATTTATCTTTGGTTGCAGCTGGTCTATCATTTTTTCTGGGCCATCTAGCTTTATCACCTAGATTCTGCATCGCAAGGATTAGTTCATTGTTATCAGCAGAGAAACAATACTCAGAGATTGGAGGATAATCTTCATCATCCTCTTCCTGATCAACAGCATGCACGTTCTGGTTATCAGTTCTGTTATAGGATCTGAACTTGTTGTTCCTGAATGAGGATCCTTGCTTATCCTGCTTTGAGGATCCTGCTAACCTCTCCTGGATCCTCTTGTCATCCTCTAGCCGGATGAACCTAAGTGCCCGGTTCTTACCTCATCTAGGTTCCTACATGGTGTCATAACAAGATCATCATAGAACAATGAATCCCTAAGCAATCCCATTTTAAAGGCCTCAACAGCCGTGGCTATATCCAAGTTGGGAATGTCTAAGGATTCTTTACTGAATTTGGTAATGTAATCCCTTAATGATTCATTATGACCCTGGGTTATCCTATATAGATCACTAGTTAATCGTTCAAATTTTCTACTACAAGAAAACTGATTATTAAATAAGTTAACTAGATTAGCAAATGAGGTAATAGAGTAGGGGGAAGACTTAGCAGCCATTTGAGAGCTGATCCAGTAAGAGTGGATCCGAATCCCTTGCACAGGCATGCTTCCTTTAACCTTTCTGGGATTGGATTGATCTCCATCCTCTCCCTGTATTGTGCTATGTGTTCTTCAGGATCCGTCGAACCATCATACAGCTTCATAGTTGGGACATGGAACCTCTTGGGTATCTCAACATCACAGATTGGTGGTGCAAAACGAGATATCTTGTGGCTCCCATCTGCAATTTCTGGAATAGGTTTGACCACTCCTTGAACACTTGATATCATATCCTTCAACTTTTGCAATTCTCTGGCCATGGCATGATTGATACCTGGATCCTGCATAAGACCATGGTTAGTAGTATAAGAATTATTAAAAGTGTTACCTCCCACTGGATTCAAATTAGGAAGAATGGATGTTAATCCATATTGTTAGGGCTCTGGAATGATCGAAGGACCAGTAGAAGCATTGGTCTGCATTGGAATAAAATCTCCCTGATAGACATCTGAACTTCCTGTTTGCAAACTCCTCAAGGATCCTGGCATCTGGAAGGGTCCCTGAAACTGGGACGATCCTGGAACAAGAGAGGATCCTTGAACCTGGGACGATCCTGGAACAAAGGAGGATCCTTGAACCTGGGATGATCCTGGAACAAAGGAAGATCCTTGAACCTGGGATGATCCTGGAACAAAGGAGGATCCTTGAACCTGGGATGATCCTGGAACAAAGGTGGATCCTTGAACCTGGAACGATCCTGGAACTAAGGAAGATCCTTGAATCTGCTGCGCTCCTGAGTATCCTCCTGAATTCATGAAGGATCCCATATGCTGAGGATAGGATCCTGCTGGCTGAAAATATGAACCTGATGCCTGGGTCACTGTTGTTGTTCCGTAGTGCACTCCTTTCGGTCCACCCACATATTGAACATCTGGAGCCACTGATGGCTGAGAAGTAATCACCGGAGTATCAAAATTCAAAGATTTGGGCACCAGTGGGGAATGATCCTCTGCCGTTTTCTTTTGTTTCTTGAGATCTTCGATTTCTTTAAGAATCCTTTCATTAGTCTTGTCCTGTTGCTGTATATGATCCTTCATCTGCAAAATCAAAGTAAACATATCACTAGTAGTGGGAGTGTAAGAAGCAGAAGAAGTTGGAGGTTTGGAGAAAATGGGAGTTGGTTTCTTCTCGGCATTTTTCTGAGGTCCAGAAGGTGGTGGAGTCAAAGGTGGTATGCCCTGAGATGAATTGACCGCAGACATTGCAGTAGAGGTATTCTTCAATGATGAAGCCATGTATTTGTATGCAATGAACCGGAATGATCACCAACAGAAAAACTTCTTAGGAATGAAGCGCCAATATCCCCACGGTGGGCGACAAACTGTTTTGGTCAAAAAATCTGATGAGGATGATGCAACCAAACTCTTTGTTACGGGGAATGATGCTTTGAATGTAGAACAATGATAAGGATCACTTCAATGTAAATTGCACAAACGACACAATGATTTATACGGGGAAAAAGCCCTTGATCAAGAGTTGATCTCCGGCACAAAAAACCCCGGGTGATGGAAACTACCGATCACCAAGCTCAAATAAATCAATAAATGTTTACAACTTCGGATAGTAACGAGCTAGGTACAAGGATCACTACGGTGAAATGTGTAAAAGTGTGTGAAAACTGTTAAGTGTTTGTCGAGAGCTTCAAGAGTGCGATTGTATGAGAGTGTGTGTAGCTGAAAATGGCTAAGTGTTCTAATTCTAGCTCGTCACCCCTTTAAAAATAGAAGTTAGCTATAATAACAAACTATCCGACTTTTGTGCCAAGCTCCCACGTTCTCCACAACGTCCATTTCCAGTCAAACATGTGCGAGATACCCGTGGAATATTCCATAGTAACGTTGCCAAGACCAAGTCAAGCTTGTTACTCCTGCGAAATAATACGTAACATAAACAAACAATCGTTAGTATGAGGATCCTTAAGGTGATCCATGATCCTGATCCTGAAGCTCTTCTGAGGATCACTATCTGTCACAGAAGAAAGGATCATTAATTAGGATAACAAGTAAGGATCACTAATTGTTAGAAAATCCTCCCCTAACAGTTCTGTTTCAAGTTTTTGAAGTTAAACAGCTAAGGATCCCTGATCCTTACCTTTTACTAAGGTTTGTCTTTTGGTTATCCTGATTATAAATGTTAAAGGGTTAGGATCCTAACTTGGATTCTCAGGTATGATCCTTGATCACTTTGATTTTATTCATTATTTATAAGTGACCCTTATCCTTTGACAACAGAACTAATGATCCTTAAGTTACATAACTTTTCTGAATTTGTCGACTATAGGATATTTGATCCTTGATAATATCCTAAAACTTTTAAACATGATTTGTTAAACTTTTCTTCTTTACTTAATAAATTCAAACAAAGTATATGACAACAGTTGAAAAATAAAGAATTCACAAGGATAACAACACGGGAAATAGCTAAAAAGTTAAAGTTTTATTTATTCACAAAAGTTAACCCCTTTTAAGGTTGTCAAAATTGTCAACCCAAGTTTCTACCAGCAATACGTGGCCCGTCCACTTGGGTTGGCAAAGGGTGTCCATTGTTAATAGGTCTTAAAAGTGCAGGAAATAAAAGATGGCAGGATAATAAGTGGTTTCATCCCCCAAACAGAGGATCCCTCCACCATCTATTATCCTACCTATTGTTCAAAGGATCCATGATCCTCAACCCTAACAGCTATTGTTTAGTTGTTACATCCCATCATTGTTTAAAAACATCACAACCAAAAAACTTTCAAATCCTAAAAAAATGGGCTCCGGTCGCGTCTAGATAAATCCATCATCACCCATTTCTGCAGCTCACACCTTGGCTGCATCACCACCAGCATCATCACCACCAGCTTGATCATTCCCGCTGCCACTTGCCTCAATCGCCAAGACCTCGGTAGCCTCCTCCTCATCCTCTAGCTCAGCCAACTTCGCCTTCCAGCCCTCCTTGTCCCAAGTGGTCCTGTCGAAGTCAGGATCCTCAGCCTCCAGGGCCATTTGCAGCTTGATCTTGTACATGGTGATTGTTTTGGTCAAAAAATCTGATGAGGATAATGCAACCAAACTCTTTGTTACGGGGAATGATGCTTTGAATGTAGAACAATGATAAGGATCACTTCAATGTAAATTGCACAAACGACACAATGATTTATACGGGGAAAAAGCCCTTGATCAAGAGTTCATCTCCGGCACAAAAAACCCCGGGTGATGGAAACTACCGATCACCAAGCTCAAATAAATCAATAAATGTTTACAACTTCGGATAGTAACGAGCTAGGTACAAGGATCACTACGGTGAAATGTGTAAAAGTGTGTGAAAACTGTTAAGTGTTTGTCGAGAGCTTCAAGAGTGCGATTGTATGAGAGTGTGTGTAGCTGAAAATGGCTAAGTGTTCTAATTCTAGCTCGTCACCCCTTTAAAAATAGAAGTTAGCTATAATAACAAACTATCCGACTTTTGTGCCAAGCTCCCACGTTCTCCACATCGTCCATTTCCAGTCAAACGTGTGCGAAATACCCGTGGAATATTCCATAGTAACGTTGCCAAGACCAAGTTAAGCTTGTTACTCCTGCGAAACATAAACAAACAATCGTTAGTATGAGGATCCTTAAGGTGATCCATGATCCTGATCCTGAAGCTCTTCTGAGGATCACTATCTGTCACAGAAGAAAGGATCATTAATTAGGATAACAAGTAAGGATCACTAATTGTTAGAAAATCATCCCCTAACAATTGCCCCCAAAATATAAGGAGTGATATGTTAAATGAGCGAATTATATTTTCTTGATCTTATCTGCAACTAACTATCGTAAATATAGCCGTTATTGTAGAACTATCCGTTGCAACTGTTTTGGTCAAAAAATCTGATGAGGATATTGCAACCAAACTCTCTGTTACGGGGTATGATGCTAATAATGTAGAACAATAACAAGGATTACTTCAATGTAAATTGCACAAATGACACAAGGATTTATACGGGGAAAAAGCCCTTGATCAAGAGTTGATCTCCGGCACAAAAAACCCCGGGTGATGGAAACTACCGATCACCAAGCTCAAATAAATGAATAAATGTTTACAACTTCGGATAGTAACGAGCTAGGTACAAGGATCACTATCGTGAAATGTGTAAAAGTGAGTGAAAACTAATGAATGTTTGTCGAGAGCTTCAAGTGTGCGAGTATATGAGAGTGTGTAGCTGAAAATGGCTAAGTGTTCTAATTCTAGCTCGTTACCCCTTTTTAAAATAGAAGTTAACTACAATAACTAACTATCCGACTTTTGTGCCAAGCTCCCACGTTCTCCACAACGTCCATTTTTGGTCAATCGTGTGCGAAATGCCCGTGGAATATTCCTTAGTACCGTTGCCAAGACCAAGTCAAGCTTGTTACTCCTGCGAAATAATACAAAACACAAATAAACAATCGTCAGTACGAGGATCCTTAAAGTGATCCATGATCCTGATCCTGAAGCTCTTCTGAGGATCACTATCTGTCACAGAAGTAAGGATCATTAATTAGGATAACGAATAAGGATCACTAATTGTTAGAAAATCCTCCCCTAACAATTGCCCCCAAAATATAAGGAGTGATATGTAAAATGAGCGAGTTATGTTTTCTTGATCTTATCCGCAACTAACTATCGTAAATATAGCCGTTATTGTTGAACTATCCGTTGCAATCGTGACGTCACAGAAGTGACAACCCTGCGCGATCATGATTATAAATAGGAGATAGAGATAGGATCAAATGCATTTAAATTTTCAGAGAGACTCCCTTTATAACTGCATTCCAAAGACAATCAGGTACTCTCTCTCTTCATCTTCTTTCCTCTCTTGCTCTGTTTTCATCTCTTTCCATCATCGCATCAAAGATGTTGCTCCGAAATTCCCCAGCCAAGGATCACCCGAAGAACAGCCCTCCGAAAAGCCAGGGGATCATCGAAGATTCCATTAAAGAACGCTGTTGTTTCAATGATGCTCAGATCGATAGGATCCGCCACTGCTTCCCGGCGAACACCGAGTTTAGACCTTTTGACCCCAATGCCCTGAGTGATCATATCTCCGACAAGTGGGTTGCTTTCCCCGTCACTCCGTTCACCATCGGCTATACATATCCTTTTCCAGCCTTCACCCAATCTTTCTTTTCCCTAACCGGCATCTCTTATATTCAAGCCATGCCGATGATTTGGAGGGTTTTGTACACCCTTGAAAGGATCATCGAGCAGGAAGGAATAGACCTACGAATATCAGAGCTGGGAGAGCTGTATGATCTTACTACCTTTGGTTCTCATCGCTATTTGTTTAAACGTAAACCCGGTGAGGAACACCCGATCTTCAAAGCCACCAAGAACGATGCTAATTGGAAGCGGCGTTTCTTTTTTATCAAGAGAAATTCTATTGAGGATGGAAAGGATCTACCCAAGAAATGGGCTACCCATGGTAGGGTGGTGGATCCTGAGAAGGATCACCAAAAACTTTCCTTTGATGTAAGGATCACTTATATTTTTGCTTTCTTGTTATGCAGCTATTACCGTCTCACACCTCAGATTGTCCCCTGCTGCTAAGGAGAGGCTCCTTGCTTTCAAGAAACTTGATCCTGAGACAAGATCTTTCAAGATAACAACCCAAGATTCACAGGAGGTATCCTCAGGCTCTGTCACGATGTCAAGTAAGTATCCTTGTTTAAAATTTAAATAAATAGTGAAATATAAATTAAGAAAAGATACTTATCTAGTTTTGGTTGCGTAGGTGCTGGAAAATCCACCAAGTCTGCTTCAAAGTTCAATGTCACTGATCTCACTACTGTCAGATCCTCCAAGAGAGAAGCTCCTACCAGTCCGACAGCTTCGGTCCCCAAGGCACCCCTCAAAGGAAAGGCAATCAAGAAGAGAAAAGCCTCTGAAGCTGAGGATCTGCAGGGTCTGCCTCTGATCCGCCATCAATTCCTCGAGTACTTTAATGAGGTAAGGATCACTGTCTCTGCTCGTATATCCTGTTGACATATCCTGCTGATATATCCTGCTGATTTGAGGATCACTTAATCCTGACCTTATCCTTTATCCTTTTTGCAGAAATTCTCTGAGATTGATGGTTATGTTGGCCACGTTGAGGATCAGGATAAGAAGATTGCCGACCTCCAGCAGGTTGCAGTGCTTAAGGACCTTGCAATTGCTGATCTTCAGAAGGAAGTCCGGGATGCCAAACAGGAGACGGCCAAGGTGCTGATCAATGTTGACTATGAGAAACGTGAGATCACCGAAGACACCAAAGTCTCAGCCGCCATAACAATGTACAAGACCAAGCTGCAAATGGCCTTCGAAGCTCAGGATCCTGCTTTTGACAAGAGCACCTGGGATGTTGAAGGCTGGAAGGCAAGGCTGGCTGAACTGGACGATGAAGAGGCTGAGGAGGTTGAAGAGATCCTGACGATTGAAGCTGGAGGCAAGGGTGAAGGTGGTGAAACAAGTGGAGCTGGAGGTGGTAATGCGGCGAAGGTTTAGGCTGCATGATTGGGCGATGATGGACATTCTTAGACGCAGCCGGAGCCCAATTTTTAAATTTGGTAGTAGCTTTTTGTGGTTGTGATGTTGAACAATTTAATGGTTTGTACTTGAACAATAGGTTTTAGGATTAAGGATCATGTATGATCCTTTGGACAATAGGCAGGATTGCAATTGGTGGAGGGATCCTCTGTTTGGGGGATGAAGCCATTGTGATCCTGCCGCCTTTATATTCCTGCACTACTTTTGAACTTATTATCATGGACACCCTTTACCTACCCCAGCGGACGGGCCACGTTTTGCTGGTAGATGCTCGGGTAGGTAATTTTGACAACCTTTTAAAGGTTAGTCTTTTGTTAATAAAATCTTAACCTTTTGTCGCTTATCTTGTATTGTTATCCTTTTATTTCTTTAACTCTCCTTTGTTTTGATGCACATTTATTAAATAAACAATTTTGAACAAGTCAGATTGAAAATGTTTAGAGCATGATCCACGATCGAATATC
This sequence comes from Helianthus tuberosus, assembly GCA_030545235.1. NCBI lineage: Eukaryota > Viridiplantae > Streptophyta > Magnoliopsida > Asterales > Asteraceae > Helianthus > Helianthus tuberosus. Next base: position 24,054,851 of record CM060407.1, on the reverse strand, counting down.
CTATAGTTAGGGAATCCCAAAAAGCAATATATTTTAAGGATCACAAGTCTAGTTGTCAAACTTTAAGGGTTATTCAAATAAACAATGAATAGAATTAAAAATAGTTAAGGATCATACCTGAGGATCCAAGTTAGGATCCTAACCATAATAAGGATAACTGTAAGATAAACCTCAGAGAGAAGTAAGGATCAAGGATCCCTAGTTGCTTATCTTCAAGGACCTGAAATAGATCATAACTTGGGACTAAGCCAATATAAGATAAGAGTTAGCAACTGGGGACAAGCCCAAGGATAACTGGGGACAAGCCCAAGGATCGTATGTAAACTGGAGTATGGCCCCAACTGGCGACTATCCAAACTTAGTGACATGAAAATGCCAAAACCTTAGCTAACGTGAAAACATTAGAAACCTTAGCTAACGTGAAAACGTTAGAAACCTTAAGAACGGATGTATGGTACGTTAGATCCCTGATTTCTTCAATAGTATCCAGGTCTTGAGCCAAGTTCTCATCATTCTCCTCAGGATCACGGGTATTTGTTCTAGCAGTTGGAACCACCATTTCTGTTGGGATCACTGATTCTGCCCCAAATACCAAAGAGAATGGCGTTTGACCAGTAGCATTCTTAGGGGTTGTCCTATCAGCCCAAAGCACATAGGGTAGTTCTTCTGCCCATTTCCCTTTCTTGGATCCAAGCTTCTTCTTCAAATTGTTGATGATGATCTTGTTGGATGATTCTGCTTGACCATTAGCTTGTGGGTGGACTGGTGTTGATGTTATCATCTTAATCCCCCAGCTGTCACAAAAGTTAGTGGTTCTGCCCCCAATAAATTGGGAACCATTATCACATATAATCTCAGAAGGAATTCCAAATCTAGTTATAATATTTCTTTTAATGAAGGATATAACTTCCTTTTCTCTGACTTGGGCAAAGGCTTCAGCCTCTATCCACTTGGAGAAGTAATCAGTCATAGCTAGCATGAATACTTTTCCAACAGGTGCCTTAGGGAGCTTACCAACTATATCCATACCCCATCTCATAAATGGCCAAGAGGAGGATATAGGATGCAATAATTCAGCTGGTTGATGAAGGATATTACTGTGTCTCTGACAAGGATCACATCTTTTAGCATACTCCACAGCATCTCTCTTCATGGTTGGCCAGTAGTATCCTGTCCTCAGGATCCTTGAGAATAATGCTCTGCCCCCAGTGTGGTTTCCACAATCTCCTTCATGGAAGTCTTTTAAAACTTCTTGGATTTCAGGATCCTCAATGCATCTCAAGTATGGTCCTGCAAGAGATCGTCTATACAACATATTATTTAAAATTGTGAATTGAGATACCTTAGATTTGAAAGCCCTAGGGTTTTCTCCTGTAGGAATCTCTCCATGTTGTAAGTATCTCATAATTGGTGAGATCCATGATCCTGATCCTGAATGGGATTGAGTATCCTCACAAGGGATAATTGCAGAATCATTTCCTATCTCCATAGCCTCGTGATCCTCGATAGCCGGGGTCAGGATATGGATAATAGGGATCTTAATATCCTCCGGGATCTTCAAGGATGATCCTAAGTTAGCCAATGCATCAGCCTCTGTATTTTCTTCCCTTCGTACCTGCGTCAAACTAAAGGAAACAAAAGAGAGTGCCAAACTTTTGACTATCTCTAAATATTTGGTTAGCTTTTCACCTTTAACAGCGTAGGATCCATTAAAGTGGTTTGTAATTAACAATGAATCTACATGTACCTCAAGATACCTGATCCCCATATGCTTTGCAATTTGCAAACCAGCAATTAAGGCTTCATATTCAGCCTCATTGTTAGTGGTTTGGAACTCACAAGCTATAGAGTGGGGTATTATGTCCCCCTGTGGCGATTTTAGTAGTATTCCAAGCCCTGTGCCTTTGACATTTGAGGATCCATCAGTATAGAGTATCCAAGGATCCTTGGTCTCTTCTAGCTGCTGGACTTCTAACTCAGCTTCTTTTTGTAAATCACTACTGAAATCAGCCACAAAGTCAGCTAATGCTTGGGATTTGATGGCTGTCCTAGGCTCATATCTTATATCATATGCACTTAGCTTCACTGCCCACTTAGCCATCCTTCCTGACATCTCTGGTTTCCTGAGGACATACTTAATTGGAAAATTAGTTTTAACAACAATAACATGAGTTTCAAAATAATGTCTTAGCTTAGTAGATGCCATAATTAATGCAAGAATAAGTTTTTCGAGGTGTGAATACCTAGATTCGGCATCAAGTAAACTTTTACTTACATAGTAGACAGGATGTTGTGTACCTTCATGATCCTTAACAAGGACCGCACTTACTGCTTTTGAGGATACTGCAAGATACAAGGATAGCACATCGCCTTTTTCTGGTTTCATCAAAGCCGGGGCTGAGGATAGGTAATCTTTGAGGGCTCTTAAAGCATTTTCATGCTTCTCAGTCTACTCAAATTTCTTGTTCTTCCTTAGGATATCATAGAATTCTTTGCACTTCTCTGAGGATTTGGATATAAATCTGTTCAAAGCTGCTATCCTGCCTGTTAGCCTTTGAACATCCTTAGCATTGGCCGGAGATTTGATGTTTACTATTGCTTTGATTTGTTCCGGGCTAGCTTCAATGCCTCTCTTCGTCACCATATATCCTAAGAATTTACCTGCTTTAACACCAAAGTGACATTTTGAAGGATTAAGTTTCATGTTATATTTGTCAAGGATATCGAATGCTTCCTCCAAGTCCCTTAGGTGATCCTCAGCTTTTATGGATTTTACCACCATATCATCTATGTAAACCTCCATAGTTTGTCCAATCTGATCCTTGAACATCATATTCACCAGCCTTTGATATGTTGCACCTGCATTTCTTAGTCCGAACGGCATAGCAATATAGCAGTATATACCAGTTGGAGTCATGAAGGCTGTATCCTCTTGGTCGGATGGTTCCATTTGGATTTGTTGGAATCCAGATGAAGCATCCATAAAAGTTAACACTTCATGACCCGCAGTTGCATCCACCATGGAGTCAATGTGGGGTAATGGGAAAGGATCCTTGGGACATGCCTTATTTAAATCGGTAAAATCGACACATACCCTCCACTTTCCGTTTTTCTTTTGAACAACAACCACATTGGCCAACCATCTTGGATACTTGACCTCCCTAATCATACCTGGCCGGAGCAATTTCTCTACCTCTTCCTGGATAATGGCATTCCTTTCCGGTGCAAACTTTCTTCTCCTTTGATGGATTGGTTTGAAGGATCTGTCAATCCCAAGTTTGTGAGTGATTACATCTTTGGATATACCAGTCATGTCTTCGTGTTTCCATGCAAAGGTAGTCTTTCTCCTTTTGAGGAAGGATACGAGGTCTTCTTTCATTTCGCCAAGGATCCCTGATCCGATATAGATTTTGGATTCAGGATCATCAGGATCCATGAGGATTTCTACCACATCCTGCTCTCTTGCCTCCAAGACATCCCTTGGAGGATACCTTGATTGCTATTGCTCCCTTGACTTCGAGGTTCGTTTCATCGATGAAGTGTAGTAATTCTTAGCCTCCTGCTGATCACTATCAATCTTCACTATTCCCCAAGGACTAGGGAGCTTCACACATTGATGGTAGGTAGATGGGACTGCTTTCATATCGTGTATCCAAGGCCTGCCAAGGATAACATTACAACAAGATAAACAGTCAATAACACAAAATTTTTGATAAGAGTGTAGGCCTTCAATGTATATTGGGAGTTTAATGTCCCCAGGGTATTCTTAGTTTCGCCACTAAATCCCACGAGCACGGAGGATCTTGGTATGATGTCTGATTCAGGAATACCCATCTTCTTTAGAACATCAAGCTGGATAATGTTCACTGAGCTTCCTCCGTCTATAAGGATCCTGCGGACAAAATGGTTAGAAATGAAAAGAGTAATAACTAAACCATCGTGATGAGGATCCTGGATATCAACACGATCATCCTCATCAAAGGTTATGACTTTTCCTTCGGAGACACTTGATGTTCGAACAGGTCTTTCTCCATTATCCATTTTAGATTCCTTTGCATGCCTTTTAGCTGCTGAGAAGGATGTGCCGCAAATGTCTGATCCTCCAGAAATAAAGTTTATTACTTGTGCATCTGCTGGAGGGGCTGGAGCCTTCTCAGGGATCCTTTCAGGATCCTGAGTCCTTGACTTTTTTCTTCCCAACAATTCTTCTAGATGCCCCTTGCTCAACAAGTATCCAATTTCCTTTCTCAGTGCAATGCATTCTTCTGTGAGATGCCCAAAATCTTCATGGTATGCACACCACTTTGATTTATCCTTAGTTGCAGCTGGCCTATCATTTTTTTCTCGGCCATCTAGCTTTATCACCTAGGTTCTGCATCGCAAGGATTAGTTCATTGTTATCAACACAAAAACAATATTCAGAAATTGGAGGATAATCCTCATCATCCTCTTCTTGATCAACAGAATGCACGTTCTGGTTATCAGATCTGTTATAGGATCTGAACTTGTTGTTCCTGAATGAGGATCCTTGCTTATCCTGCTTTGAGGATCCTGCTAACCTCTCCTGGATCCTCTTGTCATCCTCTAGCCGAATGAACCTAAGTGCTCGTGTTCTTACCTCATCTAAGTTCCTGCATGGTGTCGTAACAAGATCATCATAAAACGACGAATCCCTAAGCAATCCCATTTTAAAGGCCTCAACAGCCGTAGCTATATCTAAGTTGGGAATGTCTAAGGATTCTTTACTGAATTTGGTAATGTAATCCCTTAATGATTCATTATGACCCTGGGTTATCCTATATAGATCACTAGTTAATCGTTCAAATTTTCTACTACAAGAAAACTGGTTATTAAACAAGTTAACTAGATTAGCAAATGAGGTAATAGAATAGGGAGGAAGACTTAGCAGCCATTTGAGAGCTGATCCAGTAAGAGTGGATCCGAATCCCTTGCACAGGCATACTTCCTTTAACCTTTCTGGAATTGGATTGATCTCCATCCTCTCCCTGTATTGTGCTATGTGTTCTTCAGGATCCGTCGAACCATCATACAATTTCATTGTTGGCACATGGAACCTCTTGGGTATCTCAGCATCACAGATTGGTGGTGCAAAACGAGATATCTTGTGGCTCCCATCTGCAATCTCGGGGATAGGTTTGACCACTCCTGGAACACTTGATATCATATCCTTTAGCTTTTGCAATTCTCTGGCCATGGCATGATTGATACAGGGATCCTGCATAAGACCATGGTTAGTAGTATAAGAATTATTAAAAGTGTTACCTCCCATTGGATTCAGATTAGGAAGATTGGATGTTAATCCATATTGTTGGGGCTCTGGAATGATCGAGGGACCAGTAGAAGCATTGGTCTGCATTGGAATAAAATCTCCCTGATGGACATCTGAACTTCCTGTTTGCAAACTCCTCAAGGATCCTGGCATCTAGAAGGATCCCTGAAACTGGGACGATCCTGGAACAAAGGAGGATCCTTGAACCTGGGAGGATCCTTGAACCTGGGATGATCCTGGAACAAAGGAGGATCCTTGAACCTGGGATGATCCTGGAACAAAGGAGGATCCTTGAACCTGAGATGGTCCTGGAACAAAGGAGGATCCTTGGACCTGGGATGATCCTGGAACAAAGGAGGATCCTTGAACCTGGGATGATCCTGGAACAAAGGAAGATCCTTGAACCTGGGATGATCCTGGAACAAAGGAAGATCCTTGAACCTGGGATGATCCTGGAACAAAGGAAGATCCTTGAACCTGCTGCGCTCCTGAATATCCTCCTGAATTCGTGAGGGATCCCATATGCTGAGGATAGGATCCCGCTGGCTGGAAATATGAACCTGATGCCTGGGTCACTGTTGTTGTTCCGTAGTGCACTACTTTTGGTCCACCCACATATTGAACATCTGGAACCACTGATGGCTGGGAAGTAATCACCGGAGTATCAAAATTCAAAGATTTTGGCACCAGTGGGGAATGATCCTCTGTCGTTTTCTTTTGTTTCTTGAGATCTCCGATTTCTTTGAGAATCCTTTCATTGGTCTTATCCTGTTGCCGTATCTGATCCTTCATCTGCAAAATCAAAGTAAACATGTCACTAGTAGTGGGAGTGTAAGAAGCAGAAGAAGTTGGAGGTTTTGAGAAAATGGGAGTTGGTTTCTTCGCAGCATTCTCAGCATTCTTCTGGGATCCAGAAGGTGGTGGAGGCAAAGGGGGAACGCCTTGAGAAGAAGTGAATGAGGGCATCAAATTTGAAGCATTCTTCATTGAGGAAGCCATTTGCTTGGTTGTAGTGAACCAAAATGAGCACAGAAATGCGAATTTTTCTAAGGATGAAGCACCAATTGCCCCACGGTGGGCGCCAAACTGTTTTGGTCAAAAAATCTGATGAGGATATTGCAACCAAACTCTCTGTTACGGGGTATGATGCTAATAATGTAGAACAATAACAAGGATTACTTCAATGTAAATTGCACAAATGACACAAGGATTTATACGGGGAAAAAGCCCTTGATCAAGAGTTGATCTCCGGCACAAAAAACCCCGGGTGATGGAAACTACCGATCACCAAGCTCAAATAAATGAATAAATGTTTACAACTTCGGATAGTAACGAGCTAGGTACAAGGATCACTATCGTGAAATGTGTAAAAGTGAGTGAAAACTAATGAATGTTTGTCGAGAGCTTCAAGTGTGCGAGTATATGAGAGTGTGTAGCTGAAAATGGCTAAGTGTTCTAATTCTAGCTCGTTACCCCTTTTTAAAATAGAAGTTAACTACAATAACTAACTATCCGACTTTTGTGCCAAGCTCCCACGTTCTCCACAACGTCCATTTTTGGTCAATCGTGTGCGAAATGCCCGTGGAATATTCCTTAGTACCGTTGCCAAGACCAAGTCAAGCTTGTTACTCCTGCGAAATAATACAAAACACAAATAAACAATCGTCAGTACGAGGATCCTTAAAGTGATCCATGATCCTGATCCTGAAGCTCTTCTGAGGATCACTATCTGTCACAGAAGTAAGGATCATTAATTAGGATAACGAATAAGGATCACTAATTGTTAGAAAATCCTCCCCTAACAGCAACCATGACGTCACAGAAGTGACAACCCTGCACAATCATGATTATAAATAGGAGATATAGATAGGATCGATTGCATTTAAAATTTCAGAGAGATTCCCTTTATAACTGCATTCCGAAGATAAACAGGTATTCTCTCTTCATCTTATTCCTTCTTTTGCTCTGTTTTCCATTTCTTTCCACCATTCTATCAAAGATGTTGCTCCGGAACTCCCCAGCTAAGGATCACCCGAAAAACAGCCCACCGAAAAGCCAGGGGATCATCGAAGATTCCATAAAAGAACGCTGCTGTTTCAACGATGCATAGATTGATAGGATCCGCCACTGCTTCCCGGCGAACACCGAGTTTAGACCTTTTGATCCCAATGCCCTGAGTGATCACATTCCCGACAAGTGGGTTGCTTTTCCTGTCACTCCGTTCACCATAGGCTATACATATCCTTTCCCAGCCTTTACCCAATCTTTCTTTTCCCTAACCGGCATCTCTTATATCCAAGCCATGCCGATGATATGGAGGGTTTTGTACACCCTTGAAAGGATCGTCGAGCAGGAAGGGATAGACCTAGGAATGTCAGAGCTGGGAGAGCTGTATGATCTTACTACCTTTGGTTCTCATCGTTATCTGTTTAAACGTAAACCCGGCGAGGAACACCCGATCTTCAAAGCTACCAAGAATGATGCTAATTGGAAGCGGCGTTTCTTTTTCGTCAAGAGAGATTCTATTGATGATGGAAAGGATCTACCCAAGAAATGGGCTACCCATGGTAGGGTGGAGGATCCTGAGAAGGATCACCAGAGAACCTTCTTTTGATATAAGGATCACTTATATATTTTTGCTTTCTTGTTATGCAGCTATCACCGTCTCACACCTCAGACTGTCTCCTGCAGCCAAAGAGAGACTCATCGCTTTCAAGAAACTTGATCCTGAAACAAGAACTTTCAAGACAACCACCCAGGATTCTCAGGAGGTATCCTCAGGCTCTGTCACGATGTCAAGTAAGTATCCTTGTTTAAAATTTAAATAAATAGTGAAATACAAGTGAAGTAAAGATACTTATCTTGTTTTGGTTGAGTAGGTGCTGGAAAATCCACCAAGTCTGCTTCAAAGTTCAATGTCACCGATCTCACCACCGTCAGATCCTCCAAAAGAAAGGCTCCTACCAGCCCAACAGCTTCAGTCCCCAAGGCACCCCTCAAAGGAAAGGGAATCAAGAAGAGAAAGACCTCTGAAGCTGAGGATCTGCAGGGTCTGCCTCTGATCCACCACCAATTCCTCGAGTACTTCAACGATGTGAGGATCACTGTCTCTGCTAGCATATCCTGTTGACATATCCTGCTGATGTATCCTGTTGACTTGACCACTCCTGGGACACTTGATATCATATCCTTTAACTTTTGCAATTCTCTGGCCATGGCATGATTGATACCTGTATCCTGCATAAGGCCATGGTTAGTGGTATAAGAATTATTGAAAGTGTTACCTCCCATTGGATTCAAATTAGGAAGAGCGGATGTGAATCCATATTGTTGAGGCTCTGGAATGACCGATGGACCAGTAGAAGCAATGGTCTGCATTGGAATGAAATCTCCCTGATGGATATCGGAGCTCCCTGATTGCAAACTCCTTAAGGATCCCGGAATCTGGAAGGATCCCTGAAACTGAGAGGATCCTTGGACCTGGGAGGATCCTGGGACATAGGAAGATCCTTGAACCTGGGAGGATCCTTGAACCTGGGAGGATCCTTAAAACTGAGAGGATCCTTGAACCTGGGAGGATCCTTGAAACGGCCAGAATCCTTGAATCTGCTGCGCTCCTGAGTATCCTCCTGAGCTTACGAAGGATCCTATATGCTGAGGATGGGATCCTGCTGGTTGGAAGTATGACCCTGAAGCCTGAGTCATTGCTGATGATCCGTAATGCACTCCTTTTGGTCCTCCCACATATTGAACATCTGGAACCGCTGAAGGCTGAGAAGTTATAACTGGAGTATCGAAATTCAAAGATCTGGGCATCAGTGGGGAATGATCCTCTGCCGATCTCTTCTGTTTCTTGATGTCTCCAATTTCTCTAAGAATCCTTTCATTGGTCTTATCCTGCTGCTGTATATGCTCCTTCATCTGCAAACTCAGAGTAAACAAGTCACTAGTAGTAGGAGTATAAGAAGCAGAAGAAGTTGGAGGTTTTGAGAAAATGGGAGTTGGTTTCTTCTCGGCATTTTTCTGAGGTCCAGAAGGTGGTGGAGGCAAAGGTGGAATGCCCTGGGATGAATTGACCGCAGACATCGCACTGGAGGTGTTCTTTGATGATGAAGCCATCTGCTTGGATGTAACGAACCGAAATGATCACAAGAATGAGAATTTCTTATGAATGAAGCACCAATTGCCCCACGGTGGGCGCCAAACTGTTTTGGTCAAAAATCAGACGAGGATAATGCAACCAAACTCTCTGTTACGGGGTATGATGCTTGAATTGGTAAACAACAATGAGGATCACTATGAAATGAATTGCACAGGAGACACAAATATTTATACGAGGAAAAAGCCCTTGATCAATGAATGATCTCCGGCATAAAAAACCTCGGGTGATGGAAATTACCAATCACTAACTCAAATTAAACAATAATTCTTTTACAACTTCAGATGATAGCGAGCTAAATACAAGGATCACTATAGTGTATCGTGTAGAAATGTATGAAAAATGCTAAGTGTTTTGCCGAGAGCTGGTGAATGTAGTTGTACGAGTGTGTGTAGCCAAGAAATAGCCAAGTGTTGTCTAATTAGCTCGCTACCCCTTTTAAATTTAGTAAAATATCTAAATAACTAACTATCCGCAATTCATGCCTTCTCCCCACGATCTCCATAACGTTCACCATGGTCAAGCACGTGCTGAATAAACGTGGAATATTCTCCAGGAACGTTACCAAGACTAAGTCCAAGCTGGTACTCCTGCAAAATAATAACGAAATCATAGCAAACAATCATTAGTATAAGGATCCTTAGGATGATCCATGATCCTGATCCTGAAGCACTTCTGAGGATCACTAACTAGCACAGAAGTAAGGATCACCAAGCAGGATAACAATTGAGGATCACGGGTCATTAAGAAATCCTCCCCTAACAGTTCCTACTGCAAGAACAAGCATCCGTGATCCTGAAGGAAATGCTGAAAACTTGGTTCAAGACTTGGATACTATAGAAGAACTCAGGGATTTGGCAAGGATAAGGATGGCTAGTTATCAACAAAGGATGGTTGGAGCCTACAACAAAAATGTCAGGATCAGGAAGTTCCAAGTTGGTGATATGGTGTTAAGGAAAGCATTTCAGAATACCACAAATCCTGCTGATGGAAAATTGGCACCAAAGTGGGAAAGCCCCTACCTGATTGAAGCTGAGGCAGGAAATGGGGCATATCGATTGCTAACGATGGAAGGTGATCTGCTACCAAGAGCTTGGAATGCTGTCCACCTGAAGAAATACTTCATGTAATAAGGATCCATAATCCTTAACTATTTTCATCACAAGTATCCTCGAATGATCTTTAGAGGATAGATGATCCTCATTTTGGTAATGTTCTAAGTTCAAACTATTTCATTCTTTAGTTATCCTATGTACAAGGATAAGGATCCTGGATCCTTTATCCTCTTTTCACTTGATTCTGAGCTTTGCAGAAGGTTTATATATCCTTAACAAAGGATTGAGTATCCACAGAAGTATCCAGTTATTTGGGCTTGACCCCAGTTTTTTGGGCTTGACCCCAGTCTTTTGGGCCTGTCCCCAGTATCGCCAGTAGCGCACGATGATCCTGGTACAGTTCATGGCAATGGGACCAGTACTCGCTTTAGGGGCTGACAATTTCATTGTACTGGCTGTATCCGGGATCCTACGTATAATGGTAGACGTACCATACATCCGTTTCTAAGGTTTCTAACGTTTTCACGTTAGCTAAGGTTTCGGCATTTTCATGTCGCTCAGGTTTGGATAGTCGCCAGTGAGGGCCATACTCCAGTTTACACAAGATCCTTTGGGCTTATCCCTAGTTATCCTTTGGGCTTATCCCTAGTTATCCTTTGGGCTTGTCCCCAGTTATCCTTTGGGCTTGTCCCCAGTATATTGGGCTTGTCCCCAGAATTGTTGGGCTTGTCCCCAGTTACTAACTCTTCTCTTATTTGGCTTAGTCCCAAGTTATGTTCTTGTTGGTCAAAAAATCTGATGAGGATAATGCAACCAAACTCTTTGTTACGGGGAATGATGCTTTGAATGTAGAACAATGATAAGGATCACTTCAATCTAAATTGCACAAACGACACAATGATTTATACGGGGAAAAAGCCCTTGATCAAGAGTTCATCTCCGGCACAAAAAACCCCGGGTGATGGAAACTACCAATCACCAAGCTCAAATAAATCAATAAATGTTTACAACTTCAGATAGTAACGAGCTAGGTACAAGGATCACTACGGTGAAATGTGTAAAAGTGTGTGAAAACTGTTAAGTGTTTGTCGAGAGCTTCAAGAGTGCGATTGTATGAGAGTGTGTGTAGCTGAAAATGGCTAAGTGTTCTAATTCTAGCTCGTCACCCCTTTAAAAATAGAAGTTAGCTATAATAACAAACTATCCGACTTTTGTGCCAAGCTCCCACGTTCTCCACAACGTCCATTTCCAGTCAAACGTGTGCGAGATACCCGCGGAATATTCCATAGTAACGTTGCCAAGACCAAGTCAAGCTTGTTACTCCTGCGAAATAATACGAAACATAAACAAACAATCGTTAGTATGAGGATCCTTAAGGTGATCCATGATCCTGATCCTGAAGCTCTTCTGAGGATCATTATCTGTCACAGAAGAAATGATCATTAATTAGGATAACAAGTAAGGATCACTAATTGTTAGAAAATCCTCCCCTAACAATTGCCCCCAAAATATAAGGAGTGATATGTTAAATGAGCGAATTATATTTTCTTGATCTTATCCGCAACTAACTATCGTAAATATAGCCGTTATTGTAGAACTATCCGTTGCAACCATGACGTCACAGAAGTGACAACCCTGCACAATCATGATTATAAATAGGAGATATAGATAGGATCCATTGCATTTAAAATTTAAGAGAGACTCCCTTTATAACTGCATTCCGAAGATAAACAGGTATTCTCTCTTCATCTTCTTCCTTCTTTTGCTCTGTTTTCCGTTTCTTTCCACCATTCTATCAAAGATGTTGCTCCGGAACTCCCCAGCTAAGGATCACCTGAAAAACAGCCCACCGAAAAGCCAGGGGATCATCGAAGATTCCATAAAAGAACGCTGATGTTTCAACGATGCACAGATTGATAGGATCCGCCACTGCTTCCCGGCGAACACCGAGTTTAGACCTTTTGATCCCAATGCCCTGAGTGATCACATTTCCGACAAGTGGGTTGCTTTTCCTGTCACTCCGTTCACCATAGGCTATACATATCCTTTCCCAGCCTTTACCCAATCTTTCTTTTCCCTAACCGGCATCTCTTATATCCAAGCCATGCCGATGATATGGAGGGTTTTGTACACCCTTGAAAGGATCATCGAGCAGGAAGGGATAGACCTAGGAATGTCAGAGCTGGGAGAGCTGTATGATCTTACTACCTTTGGTTCTCAACATTATCTGTTTAAACGTAAACCCGGCGAGGAACACCCGATCTTCAAAGCTACCAAGAATGATGCTAATTGGAAGCGGCGTTTCTTTTTCGTCAAGAGAGATTCTATTGATGATGGAAAGGATCTACCCAAGAAATGGGCTACCCATGGTAGGGTGGAGGATCCTGAGAAGGATCACCAGAGAACCTTCTTTTGATATAAGGATCACTTATATATTTTTGCTTTCTTGTTATGCAGCTATCACCGTCTCACACCTCAGACTGTCTCCTGCTGCCAAAGAGAGACTCGTCGCTTTCAAGAAACTTGATCCTGAAACAAGAACTTTCAAGACAACCACCCAGGATTCTCAGGAGGTATCCTCAGGCTCTGTCACGATGTCAAGTAAGTATCCTTGTTTAAAATTTAAATAAATAGTGAAATACAAGTGAAGTAAAGATACTTATCTTGTTTTGGTTGAGTAGGTGCTGGAAAATCCACCAAGTCTGCTTCAAAGTTCAATGTCACCGATCTCACCACCGTCAGATCCTCCAAAAGAAAGGCTCCTACCAGCCCAACAGCTTCAGTCCCCAAGGCACCCCTCAAAGGAAAGGGAATCAAGAAGAGAAAGGCCTCTGAAGCTAAGGATCTGCAGGGTCTGCCTCTGATCCGCCACCAATTCCTCGAGTACTTCAACGATGTGAGGATCACTGTCTCTGCTAGCATATCCTGTTGACATATCCTGCTGATATATCCTGTTGATTTGAGGATCACTTGGTCCTGACCTTATCTTTTACCCCTTTTGCAGAAATTCTGTGAGATTGAGGATTATGTTGGCCACGTTGAGGATCAGGATAGGAAGATTGCCGACCTCCAGCAGGTTGCATTGCTAAAGGACCTCAAAATTGCTGATCTTCAGAAGGAAGTCCGGGATGCCAAGCAGGAGACGGCCAAGGTGCTGGTTAATGTTGACTATGAGAAGCATGAGATCACCGAAGACGCCAAAGTCTCTGCCGCCATAGCAATGTACAAGACCAAGCTGCAAATGGCCTTGGAAGCTCAGGATCCTGCTTTCGACAAGAGCACCTGGGATGTGGAAGGCTGGAAGGCAAGGCTGGCTGAACTGGACGATGAAGAGGCTGAGGAGGTTGACGAGATCCTGACGATTGAGGCTGGAGGCAAGGGTGAAGTTGGTGAAGCAAGTGGAGCTGGAGGTGGTAATGCGGCGAAGGTTTAGGCTGCATGATTGGGCGATGATGGAAACTTCTAGACATAGCCGGAGCCTAATTTTTTAGTTTGATGGTTGTTTTGTTGAACAATTTGATGGTTTGTATTGAACAATGGTTTTTAGGATTAAGGATCATGTATGATCCTTTGGACAATAGGCAGGATTGCAAATGGTGGAGGGATCCTCTGTTTGGGGGATGAAGCCATTGTGATCCTGCCGCCTTTATATTCCTGCATTACTTTTGAACCTATTCTCATGGACACCCTTTACCTACCCCAGCGGACGGGCCACGTTTTGCTGGTAGATGCTCGGGGTAGGTAATTTTGACAACCTTTTAAGGGTTAGTCTTTTGTTAATAAATAAAATCTTAATCTTTTGTCGCTTATCTTGTGTTGTTATCCTTTTTGTTTCTTTAATTCTCCTTTGTTTTGATGCACACTTATTGAATAAACAATTTTGAATAAGTCAGATTGAAAATACTTAGGATATGATCCATGATCAAATATCCTATAGTTAAAGAATCCCAAAAAGTAATATATTTTAAGGATCACAAGTTTAGTTGTCAAATTTTAAGGGTTATTCAAATAAATAATGAATAAAATTAAAATTAGTTAAGGATCATACCTGAGGATCCAAGTTAGGATCCTAACCATAATAAGGATAACTATAAGATAAACCTTAGAGAGAAGTAAGGATTAAGGATCCCTAGTTGTTTATCTTCAAGGACCTGAAATAGAGCATAACTTGGGACTAAGCCAATATAAGATAAGAGTTAGCAACTGGGGACAAGCCCAAGGATAACTGGCGACAAGCCCAAGGATAATCGGGGACAAGCCCAAGGATAACTGGGGACAAGCCCAAGGATAACTGGGGACAAGCGCAAGGATCATATGTAAACTGGAGTATGGCCCTAACTGGCGACTATCCAAACTTAGTGACACGAAAATGCCAAAACCTTAGCTAACGTGAAAACGTTAGAAACCTTAGGAACGGATGTATGGTACGTCTACCATTATACGTAGGATCCTAGGTATAGCCAGTACAATGGAATTATCAGCCCCTAAGACGAGTACTGGTCCCACTGCCTTGAACTATACCAGGATCATCATGCGCTACAGGCGGAACTGGGGTCAAGCCCAAATGACTGGGGTTAAAACCAAAGGACGGATTGCTTCGGCAGATAACCAATACTTTGCTAAGGATTCCTGAACTTTCAAAACTTAAAATCACGTGAGAGATGGATAAAGGATACATGATCCTTATCCTTATATGAGAAGATAAAGAAATGAAATAGTTCAAGATTAGAATATTACCAAAGTAAGGATCACTGATACTTTAAGGATCCTTTAAGGATACCCCTAACGTAAGGATCATCTGTGCCATGAGGATCCTGCTCACATGAAATATTTTTTCAAGTGGACAGCATTCCAAGCTCTTGGAAGAAAATCACCTTCCATGGTTAGCAATCTATATGCCCCCTTTCCTGCTTCAGCTTCAATTAAATAAGGGCCTTCCCATTTTGGAGCCAATTTTCCATCAGCAGGATTGGTGGTATTCTGAAATGCTTTCCTTAATACCATATCTCCAACTTGAAACTTCCTGATCTTGACATTTTTATTGTAAGCACCAGCCATTCTTTGTTGATAACTGGCCATCCTTATCCTAGCCAAATCCCTGATTTCTTCAATAGTATCCAGGTCTTGAGCCAAGTTCTCATCATTTTCCTCAGGATCACGGGTACTTGTTCTAGCAGTTGGAACCACCATTTCTATTGGGATCACAGATTCTGCCCCAAATACCAAAGAGAATGGCGTTTGACTAGTAGCATTCTTAGGGGTTGTCCTATCAGCCCAAAGCACATAAGGTAGTTCTTCTGCCCATTTCCCTTTCTTGGATCCAAGCTTCTTCTTCAAATTGTTGATGATGATCTTGTTGGATGATTCTGCTTGACCATTAGCTTGTGGGTGGACTGGTGTTGATGTTATCATCTTAATCCCCCAGCTGTCACAAAATTTAGTGGTTCTGCCCCCAATAAATTGGGAACCATTATCACATATAATTTCAGAAGGAATTCCAAATCTGGTTATAATATTTCTTTTAATGAAGGATATAACTTCCTTTTCTCTGACTTGGGCAAAAGCTTCAGCCTCTATCCACTTGGAGAAATAATCAGTCATAGCTAGCATGAACACTTTTCCACCAGGTGCCTTAGGGAGCTTACCAACTATATCCATACCCCATCTCATAAATGGCCAAGAGGAGGATATAGGATGCAATAATTCAGCTGGTTGATGAAGGATATTGTTGTGTCTCTGACAAGGATCACATCTCTTAGCATACTCCACAGCATCTCTCTTCATGGTTGGCCAATAGTATCCTGTCCTCAGGATCCTTGAGAATAATGCTCTGCCCCCAGTGTGGTTTCCACAATCTCCTTCATGGAAGTCTTTTAAAACTTCTTGGATTTCAGGATGCTCAATGCATCTTAAGTATGGTCCTGCAAGAGATCGTCTATACAACATATTATTTAAAATTGTGAATTGAGATACCTTAATTTTGAAAGCCCTAGGGTTTTCTCCTGTAGGAATCTCTCCATGTTGTAAGTATCTCATGATTGGTGAGATCCATGATCCTGATCCTGAATGGGATTGAGTATCCTCACTAGGGATAATTGCAGAATCTTGCCCTATCTCCATGGCCGCATGATCCTCGATAGCCGGGGTCAGGATATGGATAATAGGGATCTTGATATCCTCCGGGATCTTCAAAGATGATCCTAAGTTAGCCAATGCATCAGCTTCTGTATTTTCTTCCCTTGGTACCTGTGTCAAACTAAAGGAAACAAAAGAGAGTGCCAATTCTTTGACTATCTCTAAATATTTGGTTAGCTTTTCACCTTTAACAGCATAGGATCCATTAAAGTGGTTTGTAATTAACAATGAATCTACATGTACCTCAAGATACCTGATCCCCATATGCTTAGCAATTTGCAAACCAGCAATTAAGGCTTCATATTCAGCCTCATTGTTAGTGGTTTGGAACTCACAAGCTATAGAGTGGGGTATTATGTCCCCCTGTGGCGATTTTAGTAGTATTCCAAGCCCTGTGCCTTTAACATTTGAGGATCCATCAGTATAGAGTATCCAAGGATCCTTGGTCTCCTCTAGCTGCTGGACTTCTAACTCAGCTTCTTTTTGTAAATCACTACTGAAATCAGCCACAAAGTCAGCTAATGCTTGGGATTTGATGGCTGTCCTAGGCTCATATCTTATATCATATGCACTTAGCTTCACTGCCCACTTAGCCATCCTTCCTGACATCTCTGGTTTCCTGAGGACATTCTTAATTGGGAAATTAGTTTTAACAACAATAACATGAGTTTCAAAATAATGTCTCAACTTAGTGGATGCCATAATTAATGCAAGAATAAGCTTTTCAAGGTGTGAATACCTGGATTCGGCATCAAGTAAAATCTTACTTACATAATAGACAGGATGTTGTGTACCTTCATGATCCTTAACAAGGACCGCACTTACTGCTTTTGAGGATACTGCAAGATACAAGGATAGCACATCGCCTTTTTCTGGTTTCATCAATGCCGGGGCTGAGGATAGGTAATCTTTGAGAGCTCTTAAAGCATTTTCATGCTTCTCAGTCCACTCAAATTTCTTGTTCTTCCTTAGGATATCATAGAATTCTTTGCACTTCTCCGAGGATTTGGATATGAATCTGTTCAAAGCCGCTATCCTGCCTGTTAGCCTTTGGACATCCTTAGCATTGGCCGGAGATTTGATGTTCACTATTGCTTTGATTTGTTCCGGGCTAGCTTCAATGCCTCTCTTGGATACCATGTATCCTAAGAATTTACCTGCTTTAACACCAAAGTGACGTTTTGAAGGATTAAGTTTCATGTTATATTTGTCAAGGATATCGAATGCTTCCTCCAAATCCCTTAGGTGATCCTCAGCCTTTATTGATTTTACCACCATATCGTCTATGTAAACCTCCATAGTTTGTCCAATCTGATCCTTGAACATCATATTCACCAGCCTTTGGTATGTTGCACCTGCATTTCTTAGTCCGAACGGCATAGCAATATAGCAGTATATACCTGTTGGAGTCATGAAGGCTGTATCCTCTTAATCGGATGGTTCCATTTGGATTTGTTGAAATCCAGATGAAGCATCCATAAAAGTTAACAGTTCATGACCCGCAGTTGCATCCACCATGGAGTCAATGTGGGGTAATGGGAAAGGATCCTTGGGACATGCCTTATTTAAATCGGTAAAATCGACACATACCCTCCACTTTCCGTTTTTCTTTTGAACAACAACCACATTGGCCAACCATCTTGGATACTTGACCTCTCTAATCATACCTGCCCGGAGCAATTTCTCTACCTCATCCTGGATAATAGCATTTCTTTCTGGTGCAAACTTTCTTCTCCTTTGATGGATTGGTTTGAAGGACCTATCAATGCCAAGTTTGTGAGTGATTACATCTTTAGATATACCAGTCATGTCTTCGTGTTTCCATGCAAAGGTAGTCTTTCTCCTTTATCCATTTTAGTTTCCTTTGCATGCCTTTTAGCTGGTGAGAAGGATGTGCCACAAATGTCTGATCCTCCAGAAATAAAGTTTATTACTTGTGCATCTGCTGGAGGGGCTGGAGCCTTCTCAGGGATCCTTTCTGGATCCTGAGTCCATGACTTTTTTCGACCCAATAATTCTTTTAGATGCCCCTTGCTCAACAAGTATCCAATTTCCTTTCTCAGTGCAATGCATTCTTCTGTAAGATGCCCAAAATCTTCATGGTATGCACACCACTTTGATTTATCTTTGGTTGCAACTGGTCTATCATTTTTTCTGGGCCATCTAGCTTTATCACCTAGATTCTGCATCGCAAGGATTAGTTCATTGTTATCAGCAGAGAAACAATACTCAGAGATTGGAGGATAATCTTCATCATCCTCTTCCTGATCAACAGCATGCACGTTCTGGTTATCAGTTCTGTTATAGGATCTGAACTTGTTGTTCCTGAATGAGGATCCTTGCTTATCCTGATTTGAGGATCCTGCTAACCTCTCCTGGATCCTCTTGTCATCCTCTAGCCGGATGAACCTAAGTGCCCGGGATCTTACCTCATCTAGGTTCCTGCATGGTGTCATAACAAGATCATCATAGAACAATGAATCCCTAAGCAATCCCATTTTAAAGGCCTCAACAGCCGTGGCTATATCCAAGTTGGGAATGTCTAAGGATTCTTTACTGAATTTGGTAATGTAATCCCTTAATGATTCATTATGACCCTGGGTTATCCTATATAGATCCCTAGTTAATCGTTCAAATTTTCTACTACAAGAAAACTGATTATTAAATAAGTTAACTAGATTAGCAAATGAGGTAATAGAGTAGGGGGAAGACTTAGCAGCCATTTGAGAGCTGATCCAGTAAGAGTGGATCCGAATCCCTTGCACAGGCATGCTTCCTTTAACCTTTCTGGGATTGGATTGATCTCCATCATCTCCCTGTATTGTGCTATGTGTTCTTCAGGATCCGTCGAACCATCATACAGCTTCATAGTTGGGACATGGAACCTCTTGGGTATCTCAGCATCACAGATTGGTGGTGCAAAACGAGATATCTTGTGGCTCCCATCTGCAATTTCTGGAATAGGTTTGACCACTCCTGGAACACTTGATATCATATCCTTCAACTTTTGCAATTCTCTGGCCATGGCATGATTGATACCTGGATCCTGCATAAGACCATGGTTAGTAGTATAAGAATTATTAAAAGTGTTACCTCCCACTGGATTCAAATTAGGAAGAATGGATGTTAATCCATATTGTTGGGGCTCTGGAATGATCGAAGGACCAGTAGAAGCATTGGTCTGCATTGGAATAAAATCTCCCTGATGGACATCTGAACTTCCTGTTTGCAAACTCCTCAAGGATCCTGGCATCTGGAAGGGTCCCTGAAACTGGGACGATCCTGGAACAAGAGAGGATCCTTGAACCTGGGACGATCCTGGAACAAAGGAGGATCCTTGAACCTGGGATGATCCTGGAACAAAGGAAGATCCTTGAACCTGGGATGATCCTGGAACAAAGGAGGATCCTTGAACCTGGGATGATCCTGGAACAAAGGAGGATCCTTGAACCTGGAACGATCCTGGAACTAAGGAAGATCCTTGAATCTGCTGCGCTCCTGAGTATCCTCCTGAATTCATGAAGGATCCCATATGCTGAGGATAGGATCCTGCTGGCTGAAAATATGAACCTGATGCCTGGGTCACTGTTGTTGTTCCGTAGTGCACTCCTTTCGGTCCACCCACATATTGAACATCTGGAGCCACTGATGGCTGAGAAGTAATCACCGGAGTATCAAAATTCAAAGATTTGGGCACCAGTGGGGAATGATCCTCTGCCGTTTTCTTTTGTTTCTTGAGATCTCCGATTTCTTTGAGAATCCTTTCATTAGTCTTGTCCTGTTGCTGTATATGATCCTTCATCTGCAAAATCAAAGTAAACATATCACTAGTAGTGGGAGTGTAAGAAGCAGAAGAAGTTGGAGGTTTGGAGAAAATGGGAGTTGGTTTCTTCTCGGCATTTTTCTGAGGTCCAGAAGGTGGAGGAGGCAAAGGTGGTATGCCCTGAGATGAATTGACTGCAGACATTGCAGTAGAGGTATTCTTCAATGATGAAGCCATGTATTTGTATGCAATGAACCGGAATGATCACCAACAGAAAAACTTCTTAGGAATGAAGCACCAATAGCCCCACGGTGGGCGCCAAACTGTTTTGGTCAAAAAATCTGATGAGGATAATGCAACCAAACTCTTTGTTACGGGGAATGATGCTTTGAATGTAGAACAATGATAAGGATCACTTCAATGTAAATTGCACAAACGACACAATGATTTATACGGGGAAAAAGCCCTTGATCAAGAGTTGATCTCCGGCACAAAAAACCCCGGGTGATGGAAACTACCGATCACCAAGCTCAAATAAATCAATAAATGTTTACAACTTCGGATAGTAACGAGCTAGGTACAAGGATCACTACGGTGAAATGTGTAAAAGTGTGTGAAAACTGTTAAGTGTTTGTCGAGAGCTTCAAGAGTGCGATTGTATGAGAGTGTGTGTAGCTGAAAATGGCTAAGTGTTCTAATTCTAGCTCGTCACCCCTTTAAAAATAGAAGTTAGCTATAATAACAAACTATCCGACTTTTGTGCCAAGCTCCCACGTTCTCCACAACGTCCATTTCCAGTCAAACGTGTGCGAAATACCCGTGGAATATTCCATAGTAACGTTGCCAAGACCAAGTCAAGCTTGTTACTCCTGCGAAACATAAACAAACAATCGTTAGTATGAGGATCCTTAAGGTGATCCATGATCCTGATCCTGGAGCTCTTCTGAGGATCACTATTTGTCACAGAAGAAAGGATCATTAATTAGGATAACAAATAAGGATCACTAATTGTTAGAAAATCCTCCCCTAACAGTGATGGCAACAGAGACTTTAGCATCCTCCAGCAGATCACTCTTCTCATGATCGGCATTTATCTAGGCCAGGACCACCTGCTTCTTTGCCTGATTGAGATCTTTTTTGAGGGAGGAAATGGTTTGATCCTTGGCCAGGAAGATCTTTTGGAACTCCAGATGCTTCTGCTCCGCCTCTTCAACATATGCATCAAAGAGCATTTCAACCTCGGCGAATTTCTGCAAAAAGACAAGGTAAAGTTCAGGATCCGTGATCCTCAAATGGGCAGGATAATCAATCAGGGTCAGTGATCCTTACATCGGTAAAGTATTCCTGGACCTGGTGGCGGATAAGAGGCAAGCCTTCAAGATTGTCAGCTTCAGTGGCCTTCCTCTTCTTTCCCCCCTTGGAGGTGACAGGCTTGGGGACTATGGCACTTGGGCTAGCAGCAGTTTTCTTTTTTCCGGAACGGGGAGCCACAATGCTAAGATCACTGACACTGAAGCAGGTGGCCGACCTTGAGGATTTTCCAGCACCTATCAATCCAAAGCAACATATAAGTATTCTTGTTTTATTTGCATTTCAACATTTAACCATATATAAACTTGGATACTTACTTGACATTGTAACTAAGCCTGAGGATACTTCTTGAGAATCCTTGGTGTTTGCTTGAAATGATCTTACCGCAGGATCAAGATTCCAGAAAGTGGCGATCCTCTCCTTTGTTGCAGGTGATGAAATGATGTGAGAGACTGAGATAGCTGCAAAATAGAAAAGAAGAGATCAGGTATCCTTACGGGAACAGGGTTATCCTATGATCCTTCTATAAGGATCCTCTATCCTACCATGGGTGGCCCATTTTCTGGGGAGATCCTTCCCATCCGGGATAGAATCCCTCCTAACGAAGAAAAAACGCTTCTTCCAGTTGGTGTCATTTTTGGTGGTCTTGAGGATTGGGTGTTCTTCACCGGGTTTGTGTTTGAATAAAAAGCGGTGTGAACCATGGCTCACAAGGTTGTACAGTTCAGCAAGTTCTGTCACACCCCGATATTTCCACGTATTACCGGAGGGGCCGGTGGGGAGTATCGTGACGTAGTTGATATCATTATACTCAAACAACACAATATTTAAATGCACAGCGGAAGCAAAAGATAGATATATTTCAACTTTAATAAATTGTAATATCAAGTATCATAAATAGTTGAAAGTAATCCACGGGTGGATCAAAATAAAATGGAAACATTGTTCAACAGTTTTGACATCCAAGCTTGCGAGACTTATTGTGGACGCTAGGAGAAAGCCAGCCTAGTTCGCGTAGTACCTACACTTAACCTTTTTGGGAAAATACGCCAGTTTACACTGGTAAATACAATTAACTGACTCATTTAGAAAAGGTTTAATAAAATTGATTTGAATGCACGTGGCACAAACTTTTTATAACTTGGGATAATTATTTGAATATAATCTTGTAAAAGAATTGCATGTTCCTTATGCGTTCAGTAGCCCGATCCGTAGACCGGGTTAAAGATCAATAGACACACCACATTATTTATTTAGGCACTGACGGGTGTACGCCTACACCCCGTGCTTAGGTCGTGGCCATTTCGTAAAATGATGCCAAGGATATCCGGGACATGGTCATTATCCCTCCAAAGGCTTTAAGCAAACAAAACATTTCAAAACGGAGCATATCAATGGTTTAACCTCTATTCGATTAAAGATTCAATGCCCGACCAAGCGGTATTTTATATACCATACCCCAAGCCCGTATAGGGAAAATAAATTAAAAGTATTCACCTTTGCAAGTATCAATCACAAATAGTAAGTGCGTGTAGCTTTTACCGGGTCTCCTATTCTGGAACGAAGGTTTATGATAATCTATTAGAATCCTAACGGGTCTTTAATTAAGCCTAAACTTAGACCGGTTAGTTTTAAAGAAAGATACGGTTCAAACGCACGATTAAGCGAAGACTGGAATAGAATATGATTTAGACTCGACAAGTTTGAATACTTGTATTATATGGGTAATCTAAACACATTCTGGATTTTGAGATAAAAACCATAAGGTTTGACCCGTTTCGGCTAATTTATGCAAACTAGTTACATAAACCGAACAGAACGCGCAAGAGGCGTAACGGGTAACCGTAAGAGTCATATACATGTTTCCTAAGTCAATATGCTTTAAATATGTTGTGATAGCAGTAGGATACCTTCCATTATGCCCAAAACGAGTTTAATCTCAAATTAAGCCCCGTAGGGGTATTTTGGTCATTTTTAAGATTATAAAAGAGATTAATGAAATTCTGTGATTCGGGTTTGAATAAATCAGTAAAATAACTTAATTTATCAGGTTATATCAGTTGGTGATAAGTCTTATATGACAAAATGGTTTTAAACCCATACTAGGTGTTTAATACGCGTAAAAAGTCGTTTTAAGCGATTTCCGGGTTATACAGGAAATCTGAGTTTTCTGATCAGGTTAAAAATTTCAAAATACTTCATTTATTATATAAAATCAGTAGCAATTGGATTGGTGTCAAAATATTATGTAAAACTCATTTTATACACAAAAAGGGTATAACCGGTATTTACCGAATCAAGGCCATAACCTTAGGTTATGAGCAGGCTAAAAATAATTAAAAATCTTCAAAAATCCCAAAATATTATATTACATCAGTGGGTAAAAGTTTTGGTGTCAAAAATTGGGTTTAGATAGGCTTTATGCTAATGACGCCGTTTAATTACTAAAAAGCGTTCTAATTACGTCATTGAGCATAACTCCTAATCTAGACCTCCAACTAATGTGAAAATTTAGGTACATGTTTATAAATCAGTAATAAAGATTATTGTCCTTTCACATTTCCAAAATTCTCGTTTTATGGTCAAAAGGGCATTATGGTCAACATTAAGCAATTAACGGGAACGTGTAAACGAAACGGTCAATCAACGGACCAACCACAGAGGGTTATACTATCATGTAACCTGGTCCTAAGGAAGCTTTAAGGAATTTCCAAATCATACTAAATCGGGTCAGAACTGAAGTCAAAGCAAAAGTCAAAGTTTTGCGACTTTCGGTTCCGAACCGGGTCTAAACAGAAAATTGTCGGATCAAACAAGCTTAGACCAGTTCTTATACTACTTAGCAAGTTATATAAGTGATAAAATAGGTTACATGCCTTCTGCATTGCTAATTATGCGTTAATTCGAAAATTATGGTTCTGTTGACTTTTTATAAACAACTTTGACCCAACATTTGATCTAGTTAGATCGGGAATCAGAGGGTGCCCTTTTAAGGGTTTAATGCCCACCTAATTACCAACTTATAACTACCTTTAATTCGACTAATCACTAGACCATTACTGATTAATCGCTAAGTCAAATGTTAATTACGACGGTTTGACTTTTAAGCTAATAACTAAGTAAAACTCAATTAAGGAAGGTCAAGGGTACTTACCAAGGTCTAATGCACTATTAGAGATGCTTGGGGACTGATCTTATGCTCCAGGAAGCTCCACAAAAGCAGATGGAAGGTATGATCCAAATGTTGCAACATGAGGGCCTTTTATAGTGAATTTCATGGCTTGTGATCTTGACAATTCATGCTACAACTGATCATGGATCATCCACAAGTGTCCCTAGGGTCTAAAAATCAGTAGGGGTCGCGCATGGAAGTGGAAAATATCATTCTAAGTCGGTTACAAGGCTGAACAGGCAGCTGTCAGCATTTTATGCATCTGGGAGTCGCACGCGGCCCGCGTAAAGTTATGGTAAGTCTTACGCGGCCCGCCTGAGGCCAGATGTCAGGTTAAAAACTTTTCAGTTATTGCATCTTTGGCTCTTGATCCTTCGAAAGGTCATTCCACCTTTATTTCTTGCATTATGAGCCTTTCAAATTGACTTATAAGGGCTTCAAGACTTACACACACTTTGTTAAGTCCTTGGTCACTTTATGTTTACCCGAAAAGTCATAATTTTCAACGTTGACGCTTTAACCCCTCGTGTACAAATTTTATCATAACTTTCTCATATGATAACGAAACTTGGTGAAATTTTTATCGTGCATTCTAGTGAGCATAATTAATCGGTACAAAGCTTCAGGTTTGCCAAAAGGTCACTCAGAGGTATACTTTAAACATGTTGACACAATTAACCCCTGTAGTTTGTAATCTCTCACTTTCTTTCACCGTTAGCTTCGTATGATGCCTGATTCATTCGTTTAAGGGTATAAACATCATGTAGGGTTATTGTAAAGTATATTTATCCATTTTTGACATTTTGAACCCTTATATACACATACTTTCCATGTTTGTCAACTTTAGTCCCTCTAGAGTATTCTTTCACACGTTCAAGCTTATGACACGTGTCAATACATTATAGAGCGTGAATTTTCGAGGTGTTACATCCTCACCCCCTTAAAAGAAATCTTGACCTCGAGATTTACTGAAATAAATGAGGGTACTTTTCTTTCATTGTGGACTCAACCTCCCATGTGTACTCGGGACCTCTACGGGCATCCCATTTAACCTTTACGATCGGTACATGCTTCCTTTGAAGCTTCTTAACCTGTCAATCCTCGATTGACATAGGTTTTTCAACAAACTTCAAGCTCTCTTCTATGTGCACATCTGTATCTAGCATGACTAGTGATTCATCAGCGAAACACTTCTTCAGGTTGCAGATGTGGAATACATTGTGAATACCACTGAGCTCTTCAGGTAATTTTAAATTATAAGCAACTGATCCGACACATTCGATGACCTCGAATGGTCCTATGTATCTCGGGCTTAACTTACCTTTCTTACCAAATCGCATCACTCCCTTCCAGGGTGATACTTTAAGCAACACTTTATCACCTACCTCGAATTTCAGAGGTTTACACTTTAGATCTGCGTAGCTTTTCTGCCTATCCCTGGCAGCTTTGAGATGGTCACGAATCTAGACAATTTTGTCTGTTGTTTCAAAGACGATTTCAGGTCCTGTCAATTGGACATCTCCAACTTCCGCCCAACAAATGGGCGTTCTGCACTTTCTACCGTACAAGGCTTTGAAAGGCGCAGCTTTAATGCTCGAATGGTAGCTATTGTTATATGAGAACTCAATTAATGGCAGGTGGTTATCCCAACTACCACCTAAGTCAATCACACATGCATGAAGCATGTCTTTGAAAGTTTGGATAGTACGCTCACTCTGGCCGTCCGTCTGAGGATGGTAAGCCGTACTAAAATTTAAGCGCGTGCCCAAAGATTGTTGGAAACTTTTCCAAAAATGTGACGTGTATCTAGTATCTTTGTCAGAGATAATAGACACTGGTACGCCATGTAGAGATACAATCTTATCTACATACAATTGGGCTAACATGTCGGAGCTATAGGTCTCCTTAATGGGTAGGAAATGTGCTGACTTAGTCAGTCTATCTACTATCACCCATATCGTATCATTTCCTTTCCTTGTCCTTGGCAACTTGGTGATGAAATCCATCGTCACCATTTCCCACTTCCACGTGGGAAGTTCAGGCTGTTGTAGCAAACATGACGGCTTCTGATGTTCAGCTTTGACTTGCGCACACGTCAAACATTTAGCTACATAGGTAGCTATAGACTTCTTCAAGCCTATCCACCAAAAATTTGCTTTCAGATCCTGGTACATCTTGTCAGCTCCAGGATGAACGGAGTATTTAGAACTGTAGGCTTCCTGGAGGATAACATCTTGAAGTCCTCCATAAACTGGAACCCATATTCGTCCATTCATTCTCAGATTTCCGTCCTTGCCCTGAGATAACTGTTCTTCGGTTACTCCTAGCTTTTCATTAGGATAGTTAGCTTCCAGCACAGCTTCCTTCTGCGCAGCTAACAACCTTTCATTCAACCCATTCTTTATCTCAATGCTCTTGGCATTGATTCTTATAGGCTTCACTCTTTCCTTCCGACTCAAGGCATCGGCGACTACATTCGCCTTGCCAGGATGGTATCTTATCTCACAATCATAATCATTCAAAGTTTCCATCCAACGTCGTTGCCTCATGTTCAAATCTTTTTGGTTAAATAGGTGCTGGAGGCTCTTGTGATTATAATAGATCACACACTTGATACCATATAAATAGTGCCTCCAAAGTTTTAGTGCAAATACAATGGCACCCAACTCCAAGTCATGGGTGGTGTAATTCTTTTCATGCACCTTTAACTGACGTGAAGCATAGGCAATAACCTTGCCTTTGTACATAAGCACACACCCCATGCCAGTGTGTGATGCGTCGCAGTAAACCACGAATTCTTCGGTACCTTCAGGCAATGTCAGTACAGGAGCGTTGCTCAACTTCTGCTTCAAAATATCGAAAGATTCTTGCTGCTTGGGTCCCCAGTTGAACTTAATATCCTTCCTAGTCAAAGAAGTTAGGGGTGCAGCAATCCTTGAAAATTTTTTAATAAAGCGCCTGTAGTATCCTGCCAATCCCAAGAAACTGCGAATTTCTGTGGGCGTCTTCGGCTCTTGCCAATTCATGACAGCTTCAACCTTAGCGGGATCTACTTGGATTCTGCGTTCACTAACCACATGTCCAAGAAATTGGACTTCACGAAGCCAAAATTCACATTTAGAGAATTTGGCATAGAGCTTCTCCTGCTGAAGTAGTGAAAGAATACATCGAAGATGTTTCTCATGGTCGGTCTGATTCTTTGAATAAATCAAAATGTCATCAATGAAGACGATAACAAATTTGTCCAAGTATGGTTTGCAGACACGGTTCATGAGGTCCATGAATGCCGCTGGTGCATTAGTGAGCCCAAAAGGCATCACTAGGAACTCGTAATGACCATAACGAGTCCTAAATGCAGTCTTGTGTACGTCTTCATCTCTAACCTTCAGTTGATGATAGCCTGACCTTAAGTCAACCTTAGAGAAGTAACTTGCCCCTTGAAGTTGATCAAACAGATCATTGATCCTGGGCAATGGATACCTATTCTTGATAGTGACCTTATTAAGCTCACGGTAATCGATGCACAGACACATCGATCCATCCTTCTTCTTGACAAATAAGATTGGTGCTCCCCAAGGAAACGAACTAGGTCTGATGAAACCTTTGGCTAGCAATTCATCTAGTTGTGCTCTCAATTCCTTCATCTCTGTTGGTGCCAACCTATAAGGCGCCCTTGCTACTGGTGCTGCTCCAGGGATGATGTCAATTCTGAATTCCACTTGCCTCTCTGGTGGTAAACCAGGTAGTTCTTCTGGAAAAACTTCAGGGTATTCAGAAATGACAGGGATATCCTCAATCTTAGGCTTCGGCTCATCAATAGTCACTTGTGCCATGTAGATGACACAACCCTTCTTTAAACACTTAGAGGCCTTGAGCATAGACACTTGCTTAGGTAGTCCATACTGGATATCTCCCTGAATGGTAAGTGATTCACCAGACGAAGTCTTGATCACCACTTGCTTCTTATTGCAGACAATCTGGGCCTGGTTATGAGATAACCAGTCCATGCCTAGAACGATGTCATAATCGGCTAACTTCAAAGGAAGTAAGGTCAAAGGAAAAGAGTGGTTCTTAATGGATATGAAACATCCCTCTAATACGGTTGAGGCGGTTTCTAAGGTGCCATCTGCTAACTCCACCTCATATTTCACACTTAAGGTTTTAACAGGTAAATTCAGCAATTCACAAAACTTATTATCTACGAAAGACTTATCAGCGCCTGAATCAAAAAGTATTCTCGCATAGACATCATTTATGAGGAAGGTACCTGTGATCACATTTTCGTCCTGCACAGCTTCCTTTGCATCCATCCTGAAGACCCTAGAATTGGTCTTCTTCCCTTCCTCAGCTTTCTTTGCATATTTTGGGCAATTTGTATTAATGTGCCCTTTTTCGTTGCAACTGTAGCACGTTGCGTCCTTCAGTTTCTTGCACTCTAGGGTCTTATGTTCCGAAGACTTGCAAATCCCACAAGGCCTCGGCTAAGATTGGGATTTTGAGTCAAGTTTGCACCTCCCAAAGTGGTGCTTCTGACAAATCTTACACTTGGGCTTATCTCCAGATTGATGCCCATCCTTCTTAGAACCAGACCCCTTCTTGTGGTCATTGTCTCCCTTGTTCTTCTTATCTGATCGTCGTGAATTGTCATCTTCACGCTTCCTTTTCTAGGCATCCGTGTTCCTCAGCGATCGCTGCCTGACCGCGTCCAGTGTGAGGGACAAGGATATATCAGCTGCAGACCTGAATGTAGCTGGCCGAGAGGCTTTTACACTTGCCTTGATCTCTGGGGCTAAACCCCCAATGAAACGAGCTATCCTTTTGGGTTCCGGGGTCACCAGATAAGGAACCAACCTTGACATTGTATTAAAGCTCGTAAGGTAAGCTTGGCAATCTAGATTCTTCATAACCAAGGATAAGAAATCAGGTTCAATCTTTTCTACCTCATGCTGCGGACAGTAGTTCTCCCTGATGAGGGTAACAAATTGTTCCCATGTCATATTGTACAGTGGAATCTTCCCAGTAGCTTGAATCAACGATCTCCACCAGGCTAAGGCCTCACCTTTAAACGATTGAGACACAAACTTTACCACATCCTTCTCAGTGCACCCGCTGATATCAACCACGGTGTCCATCTCATCCAACCATGTCATGCAGTCTATAGCTCCTTTCTCCCTAGTGAAATCCCTGGGTTTGCAGGAAATAAAATACTTGTAGGAGCAACCCTTATCACGGGGTCCTTGATTCAGTATTATCCTTTGAGATGGGACACTTTGCTGATTAGAAGAGTGACGATCGTCATCATCTTTCTTTGGTTCTTCCTTCTTGGAGGGTGGCTTGCTGTGAGCCTCAGAATGAGTCTTAGGCTTTGAATGCGGTGCAGATAAGGTCCTACTTCGAGTCCCGCTATATTCATTATATTGCCGCTCTATGGCCTTTGTAACAGCGTTGTCTATTAACGCTTGCAGTTCAGCACCCGCGATATTAATTCGGGCATCATCCTGATTCCCCCGTGGGTGACTGTTGATCTCATCCAAGTTAGCCATTGTATCTTGAACTGTTACATAAGATATTGACAATAATTTATTTGGGAGTTTATTATGGAATTGTCTTTTAGGGCAATTCATTAACCATGGTAAACACAGACCATATTTGGTTAATTTATTAATCATGTTTATTTAGGATTTTTATTATAATTTATCCTAATTATAAAACAATAATAGTATTATTAGTGGCACAAAAGCCTAGTCACAAGGAAATTTTAAATCATAAACCATGATTTCAGAGAATCAAAGCATGAAGGTTTGAACATAGTTCATTACCTTTTTCTGACAGGGAGTCATAGACTACTACTGTCTTTTGTCTTATATGACAATGAGTATGGCCCGTAGGTGCTACATTACCAATGTATGGTCAATATATGATCATCTTAATTGATGATTTTAAACCCATGATTTATAGATCATTAGGTTGGGTTAGGAAATCTCTTGAAGAATCCTATTATAAGAATGACGTGTGTGATTTTAACGAATCACGTCTGCCAGGAGCGTTAACATGTTTTCAGATGTTAACAGGGATTTGAATCTTTTTAACAGGTCTTACCATCTTGGCCAGGTCTTATACTGACATGCAGGCTAGGCTATACCTTTAAGATTCTCATTTAATATTTAATAGGCAGATATAATTTAAAAGGAATGATTTTGATTTATTTATTTCATGTATAATATATTTATGCATATATGACAAAAGTGAAATTTATAAACTTAACATTCCATTAATTATTAAAAGGATTACACATTGCCCTAAACGGGACTTTTAACAGAAATAACTTACCCACGCAGGGGCTAAACCGATAATACAAGTCCACGCAGGGACTAAAAAGACAAGTCCACGCAGGGACTAAATACACAGATAAATGTCCACGCAAGGACTTGATTGAAATAGGAATACAACAATATATATAGGGATTTAATGATCCCTCTTCTTCCCCTTTAACAAGCTTGCTAGGCCCTTGAGGAATCCTCTGTTGTTCCTGCGCTCTTCTTGAAATTCATGTTCCACCCGACTTAGTCTTTGGAGGATTTCCTCCTGTTCCGGTGGGGAAAATCGTGGTGGCTGCGACTGCTGTCGAATCGGTGGTCGAGCAGGTACTTGATATCCATGAGTTGGATATCCCACTCCCCAAGGGGCTCCATACGGTCCTTCCGGATGTAGGGCGTTGTAGTTTGCCGCGACTAGGTACGGGTCGGCTTCAGCATAGTTATAATGAGTGTGAGCAGGCTGCTCAAATGGATTGTACGCCGTTGAACCGGCGTATGCAGGAATCGGGTTATCAAAACCAAATGGTGGCGGCTGTGGTGCAACTGGTGCAGAATTCACCTCTGGAATTGGGTTTGAGGGCCCACCCATTTGTGGGTCTTCATGCAGTGGCGGGTAGTGACTGCCACTGAAGTGTCGAGGGGTGCTAAAGTGGAATTCCCCTCCTCGCGCAGATATTCTGGCGCCTGTTCTCCTACGCCTTGGTGGTTCTGGAGGTGCTTGATAAACTGGCGGCGGTGGAGGCGGTGGCGTGACAGCCACGAAGCGCGAATCCTCTAAGGGATCCTCTTGTTGCTGCTGTTGTGGGTTATGAGAGGGTGTAAAATACCACTCATATTGGTTAAACCTCGCTTGGTAACTGTCTGGACCACCGTAGGGTGATCCGTGAAAGGATGATCCATCAGAGATCTCGATGGGATGGTTGGGGGTCCCTGATGCAGGTTCGACGGGATCCGTGTCCTCGTCCATGTCCATTGCATGGTCTCCCGAGAAATGGTCTTCAGGTCCTAGTGGGTTAAAACCCACTGGTTCTTCGATATAGTTCGCCGGGTTGAACCGGCCCTGAAAGACAGGAGTGGGGTCGCCAAAAGAATGGTGCGAAAGGGATCGCTGGAGAGGTATATATGAAGGTTGCGGGTTGTTGGGCTCATTTTCGGACTGAGGTCCAAAGGAGTGACGAGAAGGAGGCGTTGAGCTATGCGAGATAGATCGTCTAGCGGGCTCCAATTGGGCCCTCCTGTTTCGTTGCGGATCGGCACTCATAGTAGTGGAAGGAGTTCGCCGGTGCGAGGGCTCGGCCTCGTGATCGTTAGGGGCGGTGATTGGCCCTTTACCTCTTCCTCATCTTTGGTATCTTGGCGCCATTGTTAAACCTGTCAATATAAACAAAGATAACAACAAGAATATATATAATAAAAGACAAAAATAAAACAAAGCAGAATTTGTCCTATGTTATTTGTCTAGACTCGAAAATTTAGGAATGTGCAATTATGTCATTGAGATTAAACACAAAAGGCTAGTGTTTAATTCACTCAATGTTGGCTCTGATACCAACCAGTCACACCCCGATATTTCCACGTATTACCGGAGGGCCCACGTAGTTGATATCATTATAGTCAAACAACACAATATTTAAATGCACAGCGGAAGCAAAAGATAGATATATTTCAACTTTAATAAATTGTAATATCAAGTATCACAAGTAGTTGAAAGTAATCCACAGGTGGATCAAAATAAAATGGAAACATTGTTCAACAGTTTTGACATCCAAGCTTGCGAGACTTATTGTGGACGCTAGGAGAAAGCCAGCCTTGTTCGCGTAGTACCTGCACTTAACCTTTTTGGGAAAATACGTCAGTTTACACTGGTAAATACAATTAACTGACTCATTTAGAAAAGGTTTAATAAAATTGATTTGAATGCACGTGGCACAAACTTTTTATAACTTGGGATAATTATTTGAATATAATCTTGTAAAAGAATTACATGTTCCTTATGCGTTCAGTAGCCCAATCCGTAGACCGGGTTAAAGATCAATAGACACACCACATTATTTATTTAGGCACTGACGGGTGTACGCCTACACCCCGTGCTTAGGTCGTGGCCATTTCGTAAAATGATGCCAAGGATATCCGGGACATGGTCATTAACCCCCCAAAGGCTTTAAGCAAACAAAACATTTCAAAACGGAGCATATCAATGGTTTAACCTCTATTCAATTAAAGATTCAATGCCCGACCAAGCGGTATTTTATATACCATACCCCAAGCCCGTATAGGGAAAATAAGTTAAAAGTATTTACCTTTGCAAGTATCAATCACAAATAGCAAGTGCGTGTAGCTTTTACCGGGTCTCCTATTCTGGAATGAAGGTTTATGATAACCTATTAGAATACTAACGGGTCTTTAATTAAGCCTAAACTTAGACCGGTTAGTTTTAAAGAAAGATACGGTTCAAACGCACGATTAAGCGAAGACCGGAATAGAATGTGATTTAGACCCGAAAAGTTTTAATACTTGTATTATATGGGTAATCTAAACACATTCTGGATTTTGAGATAAAAACGATAAGGTTTGACCCGTTTCGGCTAATTTATGCAAACTAGTTACATAAACCGAACCGAACGCGCAAGAGGCGTAACGGGTAACCGTAAGAGTCATATACAGGTTTCCTAAGTCAATATGCTTTAAATATGTTGTGATATCAGTAGGATACCTTCCATTATGCCCAAAACGAGTTTAATCTCAAATTAAGCCCCGTAGGGGTATTTTGGTCATTTTTAAGATTATAAAAGAGATTAATGAAATTCTGTGATTCGGGTTTGAATAAATCAGTAAAATAACTTAATTTATCAGGTTATATCAGTTGGTGATAAGTCTTATATGAGAAAATGGTTTTAAACCCATACTAGGTGTTTAATACGCGTAAAAAGCCGTTTTAAGCGATTTCCGGGTTATACAGGAAATCTGAGTTTTCTGATCAGGTTATAAAGTTCAAAATACTTCATTTATTATATAAAATCAGTATCAATTGGATTGGTGTCAAAATATTATGTAAAACTCATTTTATACACAAAAAGGGTATAACCGGTATTTACCGAATCAAGGCCATAACCTTAGGTTATGAGCAGGTTAAAAATAATTAAAAATCTTCAAAAATCCCAAAATATTATATTACATCAGTGGGTAAAAGGTTTGGTGTCAAAAATTGGGTTTAGATAGGCTTTATGCTAATGACGCCGTTTAATTACTAAAAAGCGTTCTAATTACGTCATTGAGCATAACTCCTAATCTAGACCTCCAACTGATGTGAAAATTTAGGGACATGTTTATAAATCAGTAATAAAGATTATTGTCCTTTCACATTTCCAAAATTCTCGTTTTATGGTCAAAAGGGCATTATGGTCAACATTAAGCAATTAACGGGAACGTGTAAACGAAACGGTCAATCAATGGACCAACCACAGAGGGTAATACTATCATGTAACCTGGTCATAAGGAAGCTTTAAGGCATTTCCAAATCATACTAAATCGGGTCAGAACTGAAGTCAAAGCAAAAGTCAAAGTTTTGCGACTTTTGGTTCCGAACCGGGTCTAAACAGAAAATTGTCGGATCAAACAAGCTTAGACCAGTTCTTATACTTCTTAGCAAGTTATATGAGTGATAAAATAGGTTACATGCCTTCTGCATTGCTAATTATGCGTTAATTCGAAAATTATGGTTCTGTTGACTTTTTATAAACAACTTTGACCCGACATTTGATCTAGTTAGAGCGGGAATCAGAGGGTGCCCTTTTAAGGGTTTAATGCCCACCTAATTACCAACTTATAACTACTTTTAATTCGACTAATCACTGGACCATTAATGATTAATCGCTAAGTCAAACGTTTATTACGACGGTTTGACTTTTAAGCTAATAACTAACTAAAACTCAATTAAGGAAGGTCAAGGGTACTTACCAAGGTCTAATGCACTATTAGAGATGCTTGGGGACTGATCTTATGCTCCAGGAAGCTCCACAAAAGCAGATGGAAGGTATGATCAAAATGTTGCAACATGAGGGCCTTTTATAGTAAATTTCATGGCTTGTGATCATGACAATTCATGCTACAACTGATCATGGATCATCCACAAGTGTCCCTAGGGTCTAAAAATCAGTAGGGGTCACGCAAGGAAGTGGAAAATATCATTCTAAGTCGGTTACAAGGCTGAACAGGCAGCTGTCAGCATTTTTTGCATCTGGGAGTCGCACGCGGCCCGCGTAAAGTTATGGTAAGTCTTACGCGGCCTGCCTGAGGCCAGATGTCAGGTTAAAAACTTTTCAGTTATTGCATCTTTGGCTCTTGATCCTTCGAAAGGTCATTCCACCTTTATTTCTTGCATTATGATCCTTTCAAATTGACTTATAAGGGCTTCAAGACTTATACCCACTTTGTTAAGTCCTTGGTCACTTTATGTTTACCCGAAAAGTCATAATTTTCAACGTTGACGCTTTAACCCCTCGTGTACAAATTTTATCATAACTTTCTCATATGATAACGAAACTTGGTGAAATTTTTATCATGCATTCTAGTGAGCATAATTAATCGTTACAAAGCTTCAGTTTTGCCAAAAGGTCACTCAGAGGTATACTTTAAACATGTTGACACAATTAACCCCTGTAGTTTGTAATCTCTCACTTTCTTTCACCGTTAGCTTCGTATGATCCCTGATTCATTCGTTTAAGGGTATAAACATCATGTAGGGTTATTGTAAAGTATATTTATCCATTTTTGATATTTTGAACCCTTATATACGCATAATTTCCATGTTTGTCAACTTTAGTCCCTCTAGAGTATTCTTTCACACGTTCAAGCTTATGACACGTGTCAATACATTATAGAGCGTGAATTTTCGAGGTGTTACAAGTTCAGACATTCCTAACTCTATATCCTCCTGCTCAATGATCCTTTCTAGGGTATACAAAACCCTCCACATCATTGGCATAGCCTGGGCATAGGATATGCCGGTAAGGGAAAAGAAAAACTGGGTAAAAGCTGGAAAAGGATAGGAGTATCCTATCAGAAATTGGGTGACTGGAAAGGCAACCCAAGTTTCAGAAACGAAATCGCTCAAGGCGGTAGGGTTAAAAGGCTTGAAGACAGAATCTGTCGGAAAGCAATGACGG
Source organism: Helianthus tuberosus (assembly GCA_030545235.1). NCBI lineage: Eukaryota > Viridiplantae > Streptophyta > Magnoliopsida > Asterales > Asteraceae > Helianthus > Helianthus tuberosus. The sequence goes on along the minus strand of CM060407.1, from coordinate 24,018,484 downwards.
ATCCGGTCAATCTCCGGATCAGTAAAGCAGCAACGTTCCTTCGGAGAATCTTTGATAAGTCCCTGGCTCTTTAGGGGACTATCTTTTGGGTGATCCTTAGCCAGTGAGGATCTTAAAACCATCTTGGTCATGGGAGACGATGAAGAAAGAAGGAACAGAGCAAGAATGTGAAGAGAGAAAGGAGAGAGAAATACCTGCTTGATCTTCGAATGAGGATTTAAAGGGTGTAATGCACGAATTTAAATGCCTCCGGATCCTTATCTCTAACTTGAATTTATAACGATGATTTTTCAGGGATGTCGCCTCAGTGACGTAGGATCTGCAACGGATAGTTAGATCCTAACGGCTATATATCCGTTAGTTTGTTGCAGATAAGATCAAGAAAATATAACTCGCTAATTTACACTTTACTCCTTATATTTTGGGGGCAATTGTTAGGGGAGGATTTTCCAATCCTAAGGATCACGGATCCTCAAGTGCTGCCAGGATCATGGATCCTCAATTCTGTTTGAATTACGGATCCTCAGTAGGTGTTGCAGGATCAGGATTCAGGATCCTTATTGTTATCCTTATACTGACGATTATCTTCATTGTACGTAAGCTTGTTTTGCAGGAGCAAAGGCATGGACCAAGTCTCACCGAAATTCCTGGAGCATATTCCCTCGATATTCCGCACGTGCTTGGTTCTTGTGGACGTTATGGAGATCGTGGGGAGCTTGCACAATTTGCGGATAGTTAGTTAGTTTAGTTATTTCTAATTTAAAATGGGGATAACAAGCTTGAGTTAGAACACTTGGCTAATTTTAGCAAATACACACACTCTCGTAACGGCTCTCAATCAGCTCTCAAACACTACTTGGAGATTTCATACATTTTTGCACATTGCACACTAGTGATCCTTGTAACAAACTTGTTATCATCCCGAGTTGTAAACTTCTTTTGATTAATCATAGTTGGTGATCGGTAGTTTCCATCACCCGAGGTTTTTTATGCCGGAGATCAACTCTTGATCAAGGGCTTTTTCCTCGTATAAATCCTTGTGTCATTTGTTCATTACATTTCTGAGTTATCCTTAACATTGTTCATTGATTCAAGCATCATTCCTCACAACAAAGATTTGGTTACATTATCTTAGCCTGATTTTTGACCAAAACAGGGATCATAAGCAAAGTTATCTCGAAGGTGCTAGCGTCTCGTGTGAAGAACTACATTGGCAAAGTCATCTCGGATTCTTAATCGGCTTTTATACAAGGGAGGTTTATCCTGGATAGTCCTTTAATGTTAAGTGAGATCTGGTCCTGGTTGAAAAAATCGGGGAAGAAAGCGTTTATTTTCAAGATTGATTTCGAGAAAGCATACGACAACGTTAATTAGGGCTTTTTGGTGGAAGTTATGTCTCAAATGGGCTTTTCTCAGGCTTGGTGTAAATGGGTTAAATGGATTCTCCCCTCAGCTAGGTCTTCTGTTTTGGTTAATGGGTCTCCTACATTCGAGTTCCAGTGCCAAAAAGGTTTGAGGCAAGGCGATCTGTTATCTCCTTTTCTCTTCTTAATTGTGATGGAAGCTCTTTCTCGATTGATTTCTAGGGCTTGTGAGTCGGGGAGATTCAAGGGAGTCAATCTTCCCAACGGGGGGGCAATCATCTCTCATCTTCTTTACGCTGATGATGCTTTAGTTATCGGAGAATGAGAGGAAGAAAACATTCTAGTGGTGGCTAGAATCTTAAGAATCTTTTACGCTTGTCCGGGCCTCAAAATTAACATCCACAAATCAAGCCTTATGGGGGTGCGGGTGGAAGGCAGTGAAATCTCTCGCATGGCGGACTTGTTGGGTTGTATTAAAAGTAACGTTCCTTTTTCTTATTTGGGAATCCCTCTTGGTGCCAATATGAATAGGGTCTCCAACTGGGATCCTATCGTGTCTATGTTTAAAAGCCATCTTGCTTCTTGGAAAGCCCACACTCTATCCATTGGGGGGAGGGTTGTCCTGGTAAAATCGGTTTTGGAGAGTCTCCCTATATATTTCCTATCTATTTTTAAAGCCCCTTTTAAAGTCTTGGAAAAATTGGAATCGATGATGAGAATTTTTCTATGGGGAGGTTCAGAAGGTATCAAAAAAACTCATTGGGTGGCCTGGGAGGTGGTATCAAAGCCTAAAAATTGTGGTGGTCTCGGTATAAGTAGGTTGAAAATCGTCAATGAGGCCCTGCTCGCTAAGTGGGTGTGGCGGTTTAAGATTGAGGATAATAGCCTTTGGAGAAGGGTTGTTTTGGCTATTCATGGCTCTAGAAGAAGGTGGTCTTGCCATCCTTCTAAGCAAGGTATGTCGGGGGTGTGGCTCAATATAGTTAGGATGGAAGCTAAATTGCCGTTGAATGGTAAAAGGATTTCAATTATATCACTGGGGTGGTAGGAAATGGGGGTTTCATTAGATTCTGGATCGACCGTTGGCTCGGAGACACCCCTCTTATGCAAAAATGGCCGAGTCTTTTTGCCATCGAGAAACACAAAGATTGCTTGGTTAATCAGCGGTTGCAGTTTGGGGAGGGAGGAGGTTCGGTGTCTTGGAATTGGTTAAGAAGCCCGTCATCGGATTCGGAGGTAAGTGAACTAACTGAGAGTGTTTTTTTTGCTCTCGGGGGTGGAGTTGTCGTCCTCTAAAGATAAATGGAGGTGGGACGCAGACGCCTCGGGTCTGTATTCTTTAAAGTCCTTCAAGGAATTGTCTTTGGTTCAGCCGGATCCGGTTCCGGTGTGTCTGGTTAAAGGCTGTAAGTGGCTGCCTTTTAAGTGTAAAATCTTTGCGTGGAGAGCGGGTCTTGATCGCATTCCAACCAAACAGGCTCTGGTTCGAAGAAACGTCATCTCCGACTTGGACGAGTGCGTGTTTTGTCATGAATCGCAGGAATCTGTTGACCATATTTTTACTAGTTGCATTGTAGCCATGAGAGTGTGGGGCGGTATTAGTAAGTGGATCAAATCCTCCCCTATCTATGCGTTCAGCTTTAAAGATCTAATGGAAGTCTATTTGAATTCGGGTGGTGGAGCTCTTGCTAAGGATATTGTTTGAGGTATCATCATAACGGCTTGTTGGTTCATTTGGAAGGCAAGGAACGAGATGATCTTCGAAAACGGTAAAGGGGATTGGCTCGAGATTGTTGGATTGGTTAAATCTTATAGTTTCTTTTGGTTTAAAAATAGATCCAAGTTTAAAGATTTAGATTGGTTAGAATGGTGTAATTTCCCTATGTACATGATGTAATTTTGGGTGGTGCGGTCCTTCTTTTTTGAGTCAAGCCGGCCGTTTTTTATAAAGTTTACCTTTAAAAAAAAAGCTACCCGAATACTGATAAATAATAATACTGGTAAAATATATTTTGAAACCGTCAGTATACATAAACATAAATAGTTATCATTGTTAAACTTTGATAATTTAAAAAAATAATTACTTCGAAATATTGAACACCAAAGAATAGTGGTGTAAAACTGTGTATAACATGACAACGAGTTTCAAGGAAAGGCAAAGACGCGATGCGGTCGGCGAACGGAGCTCTTCTTGGTTGTCTCCAAACATAACTCATAAACTCAAACTTCTAACTAAAAAAATGTTATTTAATTAATCGAGATTTCTAAAATATTTATAATCTTTTAAGCACAATTATTATTTGGCTGTGTTTTTTACCTATTTCAAATTATAAAACTAAATCGTAATTTTCACTTCACATATATTCACTTTTTACATTTAAATTTTAAACTGATATTTAAGAGAACTACATTGTCGCAACCCCCGTCCCCTAATTGCCTGGGAACGAGCGGCCGCGGCCAGTTTCAGTAATATCGGTGTTTATCAATTTGGCAGCGGAATTTACATCAGAATCGTAGTTAGCAAATATTTTATCAGAGTAAAATACCACGCTTTTATAATATTAAACATATAGGAAAAATTCCCAAGTTTCTAGTACACACATTTTCACAGGGATAAACCCTATTTTATTTAAGAGTAAACTGCAATTTTACCCCCTGAGGTTAAGGGTCATTGGCACCCTTACCCCCCTAAGGAAATAATTGCAATTTTACCCCCCACTGTTTGCTGTTATGTTGCAACCTTACCCCCCGGCCTCAAATTTGTTGACTAATCTGTTGACTATAACTTGAAATGACTATAATGCCCTTTCATATTACCCCCTGTGTTTTGTGCACTCCTGTGATATTACCCCCTGCCACCGCCATTCACCACCACAACCACCACTGCCACCTCCAGCCACCACCCTCAACCATTTTTCAGTGTTTTGTCACTCAATAATCTAACAAAAAAGCCCGATTTTTGGCACCAACCCAGATCACCTCACTCAAAACCTACATCAAAAACTCTTCAACCTAACTTCACACACACATTGTGTGTATCACTGTGTGTGTCCAATTCGATCTTTATGGATCCTCCCATCATCAATGAGAGCGCACTCTCAGCAGCCAATCCTTCATCCTACAGTTTAACTGAGATCTGGCCCTGCAATAGCACTAGAATTGAGGATTTAGAGCTCAAAATGGGAACCCTAATTGCCCCAATTGGGGACCCGAATATTGTTTGTATCGGAGTTGCGAAGGTATCCTGTTGCTAGATCTGAAACAGATGCTCAGAAATTGATTTTTTTGGTTTTTAGTATGCTGAAAGATGGAAATCATCGGGTTGATGAGAAAATTATTAGAAACTTTACGTTTGGTGCAAGGGCTGTGTTGAACCCCCATGGCAGCCATGTTTGGGGGTATTGTTGGACAGGAAGTTGTTAAGGCTTGTTCTAGAAAGTTTCATCCACTACTTCACGTTAGTTATTTCTTATTGAATATTTTTTTCTGTTGATCATATGATTATTACTCTAAGTAATAATTAGTTTATACAAGTTGCAGGCCTGCAACAAAAAGAATTATTCTACAGTTTAACTGGGATCTGGCGGGAGAAGAGGGATCCCAATTTTGAAGATGAAGGGTGGAAGATTATGTCCACTAGTAGGGCGATTGATTTGGTAATTTTATAAAATCCCCAATGTTGTTCAGTTATAAAATGAAATACATATTGTTTAGCTTGTGCAAGATTGCTTAATTAGTGACAAAACACTGAAAAATGGTTGAGGGTGGTGGCTGGAGGTGGCAGTGGTGGTTGTGGTGGTGAATGGCGGTGGCAGGGGGTAATATCACAGGAGTGCACAAAATACAGGGGGTAATATGAAAGGGCATTATAGTCATTTCAAGTTATAGTCAACAGATTAGTCAACAAATTTGAGGCCGGGGGGTAAGGTTGCGACATAACAGCAAACAGTGGGGGGTAAAATTGCAATTATTTCCTTAGGGGGGTAAGGGTGCCAATGACCCCTAACCTTAGGGGGTAAAATTGCAGTTTACTCTTTATTTAAAAACATCTCTTTATTTAGGTAACTTTTATAGCCACTTTTCAAGCCTTCAGTGCTGTCCAGCTGGCTTCTATTTGGCTTTCACATTTTGTTACCTGAAACACGTTTAAAACATTTTGTCAGTGGGAAATACTGGTGAGTGAATCCCAGTTTAATCAAGACAAGTAAAACCATTTACAGCATTGAGGGCGGTCGCGCAATTACATTTGTTTATTTTGCTACCTTAATTACCACCCACGGTATTGTCAACCCGACTTGTGGTCATGTTAATACTCACAGTGTAGTAACAAATTTTGTATACAAAACCCCAACATATCGACGATAATTGTAGAATACAAATACTCAATCAATGTTAATTATAGTGTAAAACAATTGAGGTTTTGTAAAACAGTTTGCAAAAAGGAGATTACTCACATTGCTATATTAGGGTTTTCCTTTGGGATTTCCTGGTGATTATCTATTAATTACACAATGCACGCGCGTTAGTATAATAACCCAATATTTACATTAGTAATACCCTCCCGAGACAGAATTCCAACGACTACGTCGGGCAGAACCACGACAGCCGTTACGGAACCCTAGATCAATCGGGCAGCGTATCTAATACGTAATCGAGGGTTAAAATACTTACAACGAGGCAGAACTTCGTTATATTAGTGGGTATAAAGCCCGAGTATAGCTTCTACACTTATGAAATTCGAGAGAGAAAGAAAAGTTTGAACGATTTGTGAACTGTTCTCGTCGGCCTGATCAGACCCTTTCTCGCACCCCGCGTAAGCCGAAGGTAAGTCCTCCGCGGCCCGCGACGTAGGGTACGTAGGCCCTAGCCTTGACCAATCACAGGGTAGCCTTGCCACGAAGCCGACACTTGGCACGCTAGGGTTTCCGCCTGGTCTCCTAGTTGTCGCGCCCCGCGTAGAAGACCACTAAGGTTTTCGCGGCCCGCCAGCGACCCATAAAACTTGATTTTATTTAATTTTTAATTATATAAGGTATTTTGGGCCCAGGTTTTAATATACGGGGTGTATTTTAAGATATCTAGGGATGTTATAACTATATTGGTGTCGGTAAATATTTTAGGATGGTTGTTATATCTTCCCCACCTTGTTTTAGAACTCGTACTCGAGGTCTACTGGAATAAGTGTGTATCTTCCCTTTGCATCTCTGATTCAAGCTCCCAAGTGTACTCTGGTCCTCTCTTGGAGTCCCATTTGACTTTGACTAGAACCAATCTCTTGTGTTTAAGATTCTTGACCTTAATGTCTTCAATCTGTAGAGGCTTTTCTACAAATTTAAGCTTTTCATTTACCTCTATGTCCTTAAGAGGTACTACCAATGATTCATCAGCTAAACACTTTTTGAGATTAGACACATGAAATACATCATGTATTCTTGCCATTTCCTCTGGCAGTTGTAGCTAATAAGCTACAGGTCCTATTCTTCTAATAATCTCAAAATGTCCAACATACCCGGGGCTTAACTTTCCCCTTTTGATGAATCTGACTATTCCTTTCCAAGGAGAAACTTTCAATAACACCTTGTCTCCTACCTGAAATTCCAATGGCTTTCGTCTGTTATCAGCATAGCTCTTTTGTCGACCACGTGCTACTTTCAGTCGTTCCTTAACTTGAACAATCTTATCGGTTGTTTCTTGTACTATTTCTGGTCCAGATAATTACTTTTCTCCGATTTCTGCCCAACAGACTTGAGTTCGGCACTTTCGTCCATAAAGTGCTTCGAATGGTGCAGCATTGATACTGGTATGATAGCTGTTATTATAAGAAAATTCTATCAATGGTAAGTGATCGTCCCAATTACCTCCAAAATCAAGCTCTAAGCATATCTTCCATTGTCTGAATTGTCCTTTCGCTTTGTCCGTCCGTTTGAGGATGATAAGCTGTGCTTAGGTTTAGCTTGGTTCCCATTGCTTTTTGGAAACTTGTCCAAAAATGAGAGGTAAAACGGCTATCTCTATCAGAAACAATTGATAAAGGAATTCCATGTAATGAAACTATTTCATTTACATATAGCTTAGCTAATTGCTCCATGCTGAAGGTTTCTTTCCTTGGTAGAAAATGAGCTGACTTAGTTAGCCTATCTATAATTACCCAGATTGTATCATTACCTTTTCTTGTTTTGGGTAGTTTGGTAACGAAATCCATTGTTATCAATTCCCATTTCCAAACTGGCATTTCTAACTGTTGTAATAAACCTGAGGGTTTCTAATGTTCAACATTAACTTGTGAACAGGTTAGACATTTAGAAACATAAGCTGCTATATCTCTCTTTATTCATATCCACCAAAAATTCTTTCTTAAATCCTGATACATCTTATCACTTTCAGGATGCATCGTATATTTAGACTTATGGGCTTCTTCTAATATACGGTGGCGTAGGTTTCCTAGTTTAGGTATCCAAATCCTCTTCTTATGGAATCTCCAAATTCCATATGTTCCTTGTTTTAGTTCTTTAATCATTCCTTTCAATTTTTCAGTATCATCCTTGATCACTGATTCTTGTGCTTTCTTAATTTGTTCATTTAAATCTACTTGTAGATTTAGTTTAAAAGAACGCACTTTTTTTTACTTTTCATGATACTTTCGACTTATAGCATCGGCAACTACATTTGCCTTTCCTGCATGATACTGGATATTGCAATCATAATCACTAAGAGTTTCCATCCAGCGTCTTTGTCTCATGTTTAACTCCTTTTGCCCGAAAACATACCTTAAACTCTTATGATCAGTAAAAATGGTAAACTTACTACCGTAAAGGTAATGTCTCCAAATCTTAAGAGCAAAAATTATAGCTCCTAATTCCAAATCATGGGTTGAATAATTCTCTTCATGATTCTTAAGTTGTCTAGAGGCGTATGCTATAACATTTTGACGTTGCATCAACATACATCCATAACCTAACTTAGAAGCGTCACAATAGACTACAAAGTCTTCAGTTCCTTCTGGTAACGCTAGTATGGGTGCGTTGGTTAATCTTTGCTTAAGAATTCTAAAGGCTTCTTCTTGTTTTGGTCCCCATTCAAACTTAACGGATTTACAGGTTAGCTTAGTTAAAGGAATGGCTATTCTAGAAAAATCTTGAATAAATCTTCTATAATAACCGGCCAGTCCTAGGAAACTTCTAACTTCAGTTGGTGACTCGGGGACTTTCCATTTAGTAATTGCCTCAATCTTTGTGGGGTCCACATGAATTCCTTCATTATTAACTAAATGCCCAAGAAACTATACTTCTTCTAACCAAAATTCACACTTCGAAAATTTTGCATAAAGATTTTCTTTTCTTAATAAACTTAGAAATGCGTGCAAATGCTTTGCATGTTCTTCTTTGCTCTTAGAATAAATGAGAATATCATCTATAAAGACAATTATGAATTTATCTAAATATGGCTTACATATTCGGTTCATCATATCCATAAATGCGGCTGGGGCATTGGTTAGACCAAATGGCATGACAGTAAATTCATAATGGCCATACCTTGTTCTGAAAGCGGTCTTAGAAATGTCCTCTTCCTGTACCTTTAATTGATGATATCCTGATCGTAAATCGATTTTAGAGAAAAATCGAGCTCCTTGTAATTGATCAAACAAATCATCGATTCTCGGTAATGGGTACCGATTCTTAATCGTGACTTTGTTCAATTCACGGTAATCAATGCACATTCACATTGACCTGTCCTTCTTCTTAACGAATAAGATTGGTGCTCCCCATGGTGATGAGCTTAGCTGTATGAATCCTTTTTCCAACAGTTCGTCTAACTGTTTCTTTAATTCTTGCATTTCAGCTGGTGCCAAGCGGTAAGGTGCTTTGGCAATTGGTGTTGTTCCTGGTAGCAAATGAATTCTGAATTCAACTTCCCTGTCTGGCGGCAATCCTGGTAGTTCTTTGGGAAACACGTCTGAAAATTGGGATACTATAAAATGTCTTTCAATTCTTTTCCTTTAGTGTTAGTGATTATGGAAATCAAATACACTAATGATCTTTTTCTCACATAACTGGTTGTTTTCATCACAGAGATGAATTTTGCGGATCTAGACGGCTTATCTCCTTTAATTGTGATCTTTTCACCCTTTGGTGAATTTACTTGGATTAACTTTTGATCATATAAAATACTGGCTTTATTGGCGATTAACCAATCCATTCCTAATACAACATCAAATCCTGCCAGATTCATTGGATAAAGGTTTGCAATAAACTTTTGATTTAACAATTCTATTCTTGCTCCCTGCAAGATTTCGGTAATCTTAATGCTTTCCCCATTTGCTGTTTCTACTAGACATTCTTGTGGAAGTTTGGTTAATGGTTGATTGAGAAGTTTGAAAAATGAAGTATTAATAAAACTTTGGTTCGCAACAGAGTCAAATAATACTTTAGCAAAAATATCATTAACTAAAAATGTACCGGCGATCACATCCGGGATCATCTTGGCTTCTTCTGCGGTTAGAACAAATGCTCTAGCATTTTTAGTATTCTTGTTGTTCATGGCTGGAGCTAGTTTCGGACAGTGTGGCTTGATGTGACCTTTTTCTCCAAAGTTAAAGCACACTCCATTATTAGGTTTCTTCCTACAATCTTCTTCCTTGTGTCCTGGTATCTTGCAGAAATTGCAGTAAGTTGAGCATCTTCCTGAATGCTTCTTCTTACAGGTCTTACAGTAAGGTGCGGATGTAGAACCTACGTTTTTCCCACGGTTAGAATTTCCATAGCGGAATTCTTGGCTAAGCCTTTGAGCTAGGTTCCTCCTCTGGTCCTCTTCTCGCGTACGTACTAATTCATCAGTCAAGGTGTTTGCTAGTTTTACAACTTCTTCTATGGTTTGTGGCCTAGCTGCCTTGACTACATGCCTTATCTCACTGATTAATCCCCAGATGTAACGGGAGATTAATACAGGTTCTGGTGATGCAAGGGTCGGCACTATTCTGGCATATTCAAAGAATAAAGTAGTATAACCCTTACTATCTACTCCAGTCATTCTAAGGTTTAAGAACTTATTTGCTATTTGTTCTTTTTCATTGGGAGGCCAGAATTTCCTTTCCACCATGTTTTTAAATTCCTCTCATTCCATATTGTAAACCCTGTCACTTCCTCTAGACTGGAGGATAGTGTTCCACCATTCTAATGTTGAGTTCTTAAACAGATTGGAGGCAAACATTATCTTATCTTCTTCTGCGCACTTGCTTATTTTTAAGACTGCCTTTGTCTTTTCTATCCATTGTAGAGTTGCAATGGCCCCTTCATTGCCAGAGAATTCTATTGGTTTACAAGACCAGAATTCTTTGTAAGAACAACCATAAGACATGGTTCTTCTTCTTTTTGGAATTGGCATTTGAAAAATGGGTCCATTGTGCACGTTGTGACTAAGTTCAGTATGGGTTCGTTTACTCCCATTATCACTTTTATTATTATTTTTCGCGTCCCTGACATTTTGGATAATAGCTGGCATAGCATCTCTAATTCCTTGGGTTACAAGGTGTCGAATTTCATTGTTATTTATTTGATTTTCATTATTCTAGTTTTCTGGATTTGCTGCGTCGGCCATCTGGAATTTAAACAATTACCAAGTATTAATATCGCATAAAAATATCCAGTGTATCAATCACACAACAAGCATGTTGATCCAAAATCGTCGAACATTGCGACTTACTCTATTTTATATTATGCATCTATATTTATTACAAATACAACTGGAATAAAAATACAATACTAGTATGGATCACTAACCACAAGATGGTCTATACTACAATATATATATATATATATATTAAGCATACACACACATATATATATATATATATTAGTGATAGGGTGTGTGTATGTGTGTGTATGCTTAATATATATATATTAGTGATAGGGGTCCATCCAAAATTACATATTACGCTCGTCATATTTCCAGACGAGTCGTTCCCCTATTTGTCTCATTCTCTCACTTTCTTCTAAAATCTCCTCACCAAAGTTCGGAGTTCTTGCACATTCTCAGTGCTCATGGGTGGTGCAGGTGCTGGTATTGGATCTGGAAACTGGGGCATGGGTTCTTCGTGTGGGTAAGGGTTCTCTTGAATTTCCCTAATGTATTGATCATTATCATAATAGGGATCTAGAGGGTCCTGGTATGGGTAAGCTACTAGGTTTGGCATGGGTTCCTCTGGTATTGGGTAGCGTTGTTGGTAATCCCTAACCAGGGGTCATAGTCTGGGTCTTAGGGATGGGGTGCTGGTATTCTAGGTATTTCTGTTGGGTCAAAAGTTGGTGTTGGGATTTGGTTTTCTGGGTTGACTTCAATTTCCATTGGTTGTGTGGGAAATAATGGTAAGGGTTAGGGTGCTATGAGTTGCTCAAGATTCGGGTCTGCAGCTGTGGTTGCTAAGATATGAAAATTTGCTAGACTTCTATTGAGCATATCTTGAGTGTGAGCATCTGTTTTTCTCTTAACGGCTGCTAAAGCTCGCTGTTGCTGTAACTTTTTCATCATTTCCTACGTTCATGCGCTCCTCTGCTGAACCATCCTCTCTTCTTGGGAGGGAATGGCTCTTCAGATTGGGCCTTGAACATGAATATCCCATATTCGTTGTCAGCCGAATACCCTGAGAGGGTAGGCTGTGAAGAGGTGCCTTCGTCCCTAGGTGAGCTGGACAACTGACGGTAAGCGTCTGAAGGTCCTTGGTCGCTTATATTGTAAACTAACAAATAGTCAAATAACACAAAACAATAATATAGAGATATGCACATATCCAGGTAAATTATTTCCTAACATATTGAATAATATTTGATGTCAGCAGAACACTTCTGTGGCTGAATCAGTGGCTTAGCTCTGATAAGTGATACCACATTCTGTCGCAACCCCCGTCCCCTATTTGCCTGGGAATGGGCGGCCGCGGCCAGTTTCAGTGGTATCGGTGTTTATCAATTTGGCAGCGGAATTTACATCAGGGCCGTAGTTAAAAATATTTTGTCAGAGTAAAATACCACGCTTTTATAATATTAAACACATGGGAAAATTCCCAAGTTTCTAGTACACACATTTTCATAGGGATAAACCCTATTTTCTTTAAAAACATCTCTTTATTTAGGTAAATTTTATAGGGACTTTTCAAGCCTTCATTGCTGTCCAGCTGGGTTCTATTTGGCTTTCACATTTTGTTACTTGAAACGCGTTTAAAACATTTTATCAGTGGGAAATACTGGTGAGTGAATCCCAGTTTAATCAAGACAAGTAAAATCATTTACAGCATTGAGGGCGGTCGCGCAATTACATTTGTTTATTTTTCTACCTTAATTACCACCCACGGTATTGTCAACCCGACTTGTGGTCATGTTACTACTCACAATGTAGTAACAAATTTTGTATACAAAACCCCAACATACCGACGATAATTGTAGAATACAAATACTCAATCACTGTTAATTATAGTGTAAAACAATTGAGGTTTTGTAAAACAGTTTGCAAAAAGGAGATTACTAACATTGCTATATTAGGGTTTTCCTTTGGGATTTCCTGGTGATTATCTATTAATTACACAATGCACACGCGTTAGTATAATAACCCTATATTTACATTAGTAATACCCTCCCCGAGACAGAATTCCAACGACTACGTCGGGCAGAACCACGACAGCCGTTACGGAACCCTAGATCAATCGGGCAGCGTATCTAACACGTAACCGGGGGTTAAAATACTTACAACAAGGCAGAACTTCGTTATATTAGTGGGTATAAAGCCCGAGTATAGCTTCTACACTTATGAAATTCGAGAGAGAAAGAAAAGTTTGAACGATTTGTGAACTGTGCTCGTCGACTCAATTTATAGGGCTGATCAGACCCTTTCTCGCACCCCGTGTGAGCCGAAGGTGAGTCCTTCGCGGCCCGCGACGTAGGGTACGTAGGCCCTAGCCTTGACCAATCACATGGTAGCCTTGCCACGAAGCCGACACGTGGCACGCTAGGGTTTCCGCCTGATCTCCTAGCTGTCCACAACAAGGAAAAACACCTGTGGAAACCAATTTTTTTTAACTTTTAGGGACGACTTATCGTCCCTATAGGTCTTTTTAACCTATAGGGACGACATATGGTATCCACATCTTTTGTTCCTATAGGCCCCTCCCTACAGCTTATTAAGGTGGTCCCTATTGGTGTTGTCCCCATAGATCAACTTTTAGAGACCAAAAGTCGTCCTTATAGAGTTAAAATAAAAAAAAACAATCCAAAAGTCGTCCCTATAGAGTTAAAATAAAAAAAATGGTTTAAACTTTTAGAGGCAAAAAGTCGTCCCTATAAAGTTAAAATAAAAAAAAAATTTAAAAATAATAATAATCAAAATTATTATCGTCCCTATAGCTTGAGTCTTTTTTATTTTTTTTATTTTCGTCATTACTAAATGAAATTTAAAAAATAATAATAATCAAAGCTATAGAAACGACTTATCGTCTCTACAGGTTGAAACATTTTTTTAGGTTTTCCATGATATTAGAATTAAAAAAATAAACAAAAACAATTTACCTTTGAGCTATAGGGACAACTTTTGGTCCCTATAGAAAAAATTTAAATGAAATGAAGGAAAAATCTATATGAACGAAAAGTCCTCCCAATTGCTTGTTGTAGAGGGACGACTACTGTCCTCCCTATAGATTTTTTCCCTACAAGTGTTTTTTCTTTTTTGTTTTAACTTTTTTTATTTTCGTCATTATTAAATGAAAATTTTTAAAAAATCTTCAAAGTTATAGAGACGACTTGTGGTCTCTACAAGTTAAAACATTTATTTGTTACATATTTATAATAGTAGAATTAAAAAAAAAAAAAAAAAAAAACAATTTAACTTCGAGCTATAGGGACGACTTTTGGTCCCTATAGAAAAAACTTATTTCAAATGTCACAAAACTATATATGAACCAAAAGTCCTCCCCATAGCTTGTTCTTTAGGGACGACTTTTGTCCTCCCTAAAAATTTTGTCCCTAAAAGTGTTTTTTCTTGTAGTGGTCGCACCCCGCGTAGAAGACCACTAAGGTGTTTGCGGCCCGCCAGCGACCCATAAAACTTGATTTTATTTAATTTTTAATTATATAAGGTATTTTGGGCTCGGTTTTAATATACAGGGTGTATTTTAAGATATCTAGGGATGTTATAAATATATTAAGGGTGTCAGTAAATATTTTAGGAGGGTTCTTATATACATTTTAGTGTTTATGATAAAATTCATTTATTGATGATAATTGTATTAGAAAACTCTGAGTGTGGTACTCTTGTCTAACACTTAAGAGGACTAAATTCTAATGTGTACGATAAAAACATTTGTTGACGATAATTATATCAGAAATCTCTTTATATCTGACATCGGTATTGTCTTTAATCAAGAAGCTACAAGTGATATACGTAATACGTTATGACTTTATGGGACGATGTAAACATTTCCTCTTTCATTTAAACGTTGGGTAAATACAAGTGATCTTGATAGACTCGAATGACTTTTTTTTTGTTTGCATTTTTCTTCTCTTTGTTTCTTTTTTTTTTCAAACTAGTGGCGTGTTTTTGATAGTATGCTATTATAATTTAGTCTTAGAAGAATGTGGTAACTTGTGATTCCAACTTACCAAGTCGGATAACTTAACTAATAATTTTCTTTAGAAAAATGTTCATTTATCTATTAAAATCTGTGGCAACTTGAGCATTAAAAATCACATCCCAATGAACATATGGTATTAGTTATATAATCAAAACAATATTTGTATGGAAAAGGAACAATGGGCACACTACATCTTTTTGCATTCACAAGCAAACATCCCTCTCCTCTCTATGCTCACCTACTTCTTAGGTCTCTTACTATTTTTTTATTTAATTTTATAAAAGATAATATATTAAATGACAACCAATAAATGAATCATTTATTTTATATATGTGAGGTGATTTGTACAGTCACACATAAACATCATTAAATTAAATGGCTTATATCACTTTATTTATGTTTTACTATTCAAAAGAAATTTTAATAACACCAGAAAGAAAAATACAAACAGGAAGTTGGCCAACATAGTAGCAATTACACATAATACTTTTCCTAAGAAACCATGTCCCTAAACCTAATGGATTATGTATATAGAGACAATACATAAACCTAAGACAATGAAAGCACTAGATACTCCATTCACCATGTTTGATTTCCTTTACCCATCATTGTGGCAGGAGTCACTATAAGGTATGGTTAATAATGTTAAGCTAAATATTCAATTATCATAAGTTAGAGGGTTATTATTGTAACTAGTAGAATGTATATAAACCTCTTTGTATTCAATATTGAATTAATGAATGAAATTATGAGTTGATATGGTATCAGAGTCATTCAACTTGTAAACCCTAAATAACCTTGCACGGCATCAAGAAGATAACCTTGAAGTTGTTCGACAACTTCAGTGAAAGATTCCTAAAAGGTAGTGGAGGATTATTGCTATTAAAAATTCCTAGATTGTTAGTCAACAACGTCAGACGCAAATTGGAGTTGGGATCGTACATCAAGAAGAAAAAAAAAATCACAACAGTTGTTGTTTGGCGCAAGAAAAAAAAAGGATTTAGTTCGAGTTCGTTCGGCTGCCAACATTGAATCAATAATCGTCTAACACAGGTATCAAAATCACTATTTTTCCTCATCATGACAGCGATTACTGTCTTCAGTATTCAAGAACGCACATCCCATAATTCCCACAAGTTTGCATTCAATCTTACACCAAACAATTATGGCTACTGGAAAGCCATGATGGAACCGTTTTTAAAGGCTAATGCACTATATTGTTATGTTGACAACACGTTATCTTGCCCGGAAGAGAAAATTAGAACCGGTGATGCTACTACTACAAACTCTAATTTTACAAACTGAATTGCTAATGATGCACACGTCCGCATGATAATTATATCCACCGTTTCCGAGTCTTCGTTTCAACACATCCAAGGAGACACGGCTCGAGAAGTGTGGTTAAGTCTAGCACGTGCATATGCTCCCTCAAATTCATCTCATGAGTTCACACTAAAAATGCAGCTTTTAAAGATTTCAATGAAAGATGGTGAAAAAGGTATCGATTATCTCAGTCGTGCTCAAGAATATGCAACGGCTCTTGCAAATATTGGTGAACCCGTCAAAGACAAAGATCTCGTCATGCTTACTATAGCCGGTTTACGTGAGGAATACCATGGTTTGAAAAGCAATCTTCTTGCCCGCTCCCCACCGGTTCAATTTAATGAGTTTCACAATCTTATTGGTGATCATGAATATATCACTCGGTCCACTGTTTCTTCATCATCGGCCTCTGTACAAGTCTTCAATGTTACCACTGCCGCAACAACTACTTCCCAGGCCCCTGATTTAGCTTCGATTCAGCAGCAGATTACCAACCTTCAACTTTTGGCAAACCAACTTGCTTCCACAACTCAACCGTCGGCCTCACCATCGGCTCCTCAAGCGAATTACAAATCGTTCTGCTTCTTCAAGACCAACCCGTGGATACGGTCGTGGCCGTGGCTTTTCTCGTGGGGGCCGTGGCCGTGGTGGTTCACAAGGCTCTCGCCAATTTGCTTGGGCGTCCACTCAAAATATGGTTTACGGTCATTGCAATAGGTGCGGTATTAGTCATATTCCCTCACAGTGCCCGAATCAAACCGGCTCTTCTCGTGGATCACCTCAAGCCAATTATGCTAACTCGGAGGCGGGCTCATATACTACTTGGACATCGGATACAGGTGCTAATTCCCATGGTACTCCTGATCTTGCTAGTATGGACAACTCGGACGTCTATTACGGTAATGACTCCCTCTATGTTGGTAACGGTAACTCTCTTCCAATTCTTCATGTCAGTTCAAAATCCTTTTTTACCTCAAACAAAAACTTACAACTTAACCACATACTTCATGTCCCGGGCCTACAACGTAACCTACTTTCCGTTCATAAATTTTGCAAAGATAATAACGTTTTCTTTGAATTTCACACTTCTTTTTTTGTTGTGAAGGACGAGGCTACCAGGGCTATCCTCCTCACTGGCCCCAGTGACCAGGGTCTCTACACCATTCGCCTACCCTCCTTTCAACCGGTTTCCAAGATGGCGTTCACTGCTTTTCGAGCTCCATCTACTATGTGGCATCAACGACTTGGGCATCCCCACTTTCGAGTTTTTCAGCATATTGTTAAAACTTTTTCTTTACCTGTTTCTACCAAACTTTGTTTATCTTTGTGTACTTCTTGTCAGTTGGGAAAAATGTCCAAACTTACTTTGCCTATTTCATCTTTTTGTAGTAAAAACATACTTGATTTGGTTTATTGTGATGTTTGGGGCCATACTACCACGTCCTTTGACGGTTATCGTTATTTTTTGTTATGTGTTGACCATCATACCCGCTATATGTGATATTTCCCGCTCATGCAAAAATCTGACGTTTTTACCACCTTTACAAATTTCGTTCGCCTAGTTGAACGCCAATTTAACACCAAACTAAAAAGTGTTTAAACCGATTGGGGTGGCGAGTTTCGGAACCTTACTCAGTTTTTTACATCCCATGGTATTTTACATCGTCGCTCGTGCCCTCATACGAGTGAACAGAATGGCATTGTCGAGCGTCGCCACCGCCACGTTGTGGAAACCGGTCTCACCTTAATAGCCCAATCCAAACTACCTCAAACTTTTTGGTCATTCGCCTTTCAAACTGCCGTCTACCTCATTAATCGTCTACCTTCTCGTCTTTCCTCGAACAAATCCCCATATCAACTTATTTTCCAACGTCCTCCCGATTACTCATTTCTTCGAGTCTTCGGATGTCTCTGTTTTCCTTATTTACGTCCCTATAACCAACATAAAATTGACTTTCGTTCTACTCCTTGTATATTCCTCGGTTATAGCCCGTCTCATCATGGATATCAATGCCTTAATCAAACTACTCAGCGCATCTACATTGCTCGCCATGTTCGATTTAACGAGCATGTTTTTCCCTCCCTTACTGAACCCTCCATCGACCCTCCTTCATCCTCCACAACCGCCACTTCCTTTTCTACAATTCCTGATCCACCGTTAACTATTTTCGATAACTCTTCATCACCCGCCGAACCATTGCTCCCCACCTCTCCTATCTCCGAACCTGTCCAAACCGCCCCTATTCCACAGACCACCACCACTCAACCTACTTCCCCTCCTTCTCAAACATCAACGACTCATTACCGACCTCCTCACCTTCGGCCACATCCTAAACCCCGAAAATTTTTTGACCCTTCAGCCAATCTCGCCACCACTGCTACCGTTCCTTCTGAACCGACTTCCTTTACTGTTGCCAACGAATCCGCGGAGTGGCGTCAAGCCATGGCTTCCGAGTTGCACGCACTACACAGAAACGGAACATGGTCATTAGTTCCTCCGGTTCCAAATTCTAATGTTATTGATTGCAAATGGGTTTACAGGTTGAAAACTGATCAGCATGGGAACCTGACTAGACACAAGGCTCGATTGGTAGCAAAGGGTTTTTTACAGCAGTCTGGCATTGATTATCATGAGACGTTCAGCCCCGTGGTCAAACCAGCCACCATCCGCACGGTTCTTTCTCTTGCCGTCTCTAACAAGTGGTTTATCAAATAACTTGATGTGCAAAATGCGTTTTTACACGGTGATCTACACGAAACGGTTTTCATGCGTCAACCACCAGGCTTCGAGGATCCTAAACATCCTCATCATGTTTGCAAGTTGCACAAATCCCTTTATGGCTTAAAACCATCGCCCAGGGCATGGTTCACCAAACTCTCAAATGTCTTACAACATCTTGGTTTTCATGGTTCCAAAACTGATCCATCATTATTTATACTGAACCACTCGGGTACACAGGTTTATCTCCTCGTTTACGTGGACGACATCATCATTACGGGCAATGATCCCAACACTGTTAATCGCATTATTGCTTCACTTGGTCAGCAGGTGTCTCTCAGTGACATGGGTCGTCTTACTTACTTTCTTGGTATTGAAGTGCTTCACACCTCTTCGGGTCTTATCCTATCTCAACGGAAGTATATTCAGGAACTCATTGCCCGAGCTGGGTTAAAAGATTCGAAACCGCTTGCCACACCTACAAATGCCAAAGCAGATACGATAAACAAGGACGACCCACTTATGGCCGATCCTACTAGATATCGTCATTGTGTTGGAGCACTTCAGTATGCTACTTTATCTCGGCCCGACATTGCCTACGCTGTCAACAGGGTATGTCAGTTCATGCATGAACCTCACGAATCCCATTGGACGCTGTCAAACGTATAATTCGCTACCTCAAGGGAACGTCTCAACTGGGCCTTTGTTTTACATCGAACTCAACGTCTACATTACATGCCTTTGCTGATTCACATTGGGGTGAGCGGTTGTTCCTATTACAGCATATTCGGATTCCGATTGGGCTGGTTGCCCGGTCGACCGTCGATCCACGGGGGGCTATGCTATCTTCTTGGGTTCAAACTTAGTATCATGGTCAGCTCGTAAGCAGAAAACTGTCTCTAGGTCGTCTACTAAATCCGAATACAAGGCTATTGCTGATACGGTTGCTGAACTAATCTGGCTAAAGTCTCTTCTACAAGAACTGGGAGTTAAGTTGAATAAACCCACTCTTTGGTGTGATAATCTTGGAGCTACGTATCTTTCAGCAAACCTGGTGTTTCATGCTAGAACTAAACATGTGGAGGTAGATTTTCATTTTGTTCGTGAACAAGTCAGTCAAGGAAATCTGAAGGTTCAATTTATTAAAACAGATGATCAAATTGCTGATATCTTCACGAAGCCGTTATCAACTCAAAGATTTGAATTTTTAAGATCCATGTTGCAGGTCGTTACCAGCCCTCAACTTGCGGGGGAATGTTAAGCTAAATATTCAATTATCATAAGTTAGAGGGTTATTATTGTAACTAGTAGAATATATATAAACCTCTTTGTATTCAATATTGAATTAATGAATGAAATTATGAGTTGATAAATAAGGTGGTGACCCTTGTAGAGTATGCAATATCCATATGCTTCATTTGAATCACATTAACAAATTTAATAAAAAAACTTTGACACATAAAATAAACATATAAAATTGCTTTATAATTTTTTAACATACATATAATGCATAGTTAATGACTTATAATACGTAATTAACAAACTACAAAATTTGTAATTTACATACTCTAAAATTTGGGTTGTAACTAACATATAATAAAATTTGGACTTTAATTTAAAGATGCCTAATAAGCGAGCCTATGAGTCACGCTTACGTAATTTGCAGGGGCGGCTCGTGTGCGGAGAGGACTTCCGCACAAGGCCCGTGATTTCAAGGGGCACAGGATTTTTAAAAAAAAAAATATTCGATACATATATATGTTATTTAAAATAAATTGTCAACACATACAAATCCAATATAGAGGCCCATTATCAAATACCTTTTTATGCTTTATAATTTAGCCAACTTAACATTAAGTTTATTGGGCCCAACGCAATACTAATATGATTTAAAAAAAAAACAAAAATAAAAAAACATTTTCCGTTAAAGCATATGGGCACATTTTTCGAACTCGAATAGGGTACGTGAATTCTCAGAGACGCCACTGGTACTTTGGTTCGGGCTCAACTTATTTGCATACTGAGCTGACTCGGCTCGATTCGTTTACAAGTAAAGCCTATTTAAACTTTCAAGCAACTTTTTTTGAACGAGCCAAAGACTTTCTTTTTATACAATGGGGCAAGTAATTCTTGTAGCAGTAGTATAAATTAAGTAGATTGGTGAAGGCAAAACTTTTAAACGCCTTAGGAGGAAGAGGTCTTGAGTTTAAATACTACAGACGATAGGGAATAAAAAGAAATTTGCGGTTAGTAGATTTGAAAACTAACGTGTAATTTGTTCACCTTCAATATCTTTTAGTTTTACTTTTTTTTTTTGGACGGCGACTTTCACAACAAACGGCGAGGCCGCTACTACCGATAAATCGGTAGCAGACCACCACCCCACTCAGCCAAGACTATGTTGTCTTAACCGGGCCCACGCTTGGCGAGTGTGGCTTGGCGTCCCCCGAGAAACTTCACCACCCCACATCCGTATAGGTGTGGGTTTGCCCAGCCAAAGGCTCAAGCGCGGTTACTCGAAAACTCGGGCGCTCCTCAGGTTCGAACCGGTGACCTTTCAGTCCCCAAGCTCTCCCCTTCATTGTTGCTGGCCACTGGGCTAGAGCCAGTGGTTCTTTTAGTTTTACTGTCTTATATAATTTTAATTACATTGTATAGCAACTTTTATTTTAAACTTGAAAGGAGTTAATGGTGGACATGCTGGATAAAGACGATACATTGGTACAAGTGACACAAACAAACATGTACGTAAATTCTACTCATCTCCACCTTTTTCACACACTACTATATTTAGATTCTCATCAACTATTCTATGTTCTTCATATCTAGAGAGAGAGGGAGAGAGAGAGAGAAACATGAACACAAATGATCAACAAGGGTCTCTAAACATGATGAAGCGACGCTGGTTGCAAGATCACCAAAGAAGACTCATGCAACAACCCTACATCAACATGCAACTTCCTTCTCAAAATAACAACATGATTCACAAGTTTCTAAAAGAAGAAGACGATTTGATCGCCGGGGTTATTCCGGCTGTGACGGTTGTTGTGGAAGGTCGTTCAATCTGCCACCGGATCAGTCTTAACAGTCACGATGGTTACAACAGTTTAGCGAAGGCGCTCCGCCACATGCTGGTGGATGATCAGGAAGAAGAGCAGGCTGCTGGAGGTGGGGGACTTGATCTGTCGAACGCGGTACCGGGTCATATCATTGCTTATGAGGATATGGAAAATGATCTTCTCCTTGCTGGTGATCTTAACTGGAAGTAAGTTGTTACTAGCTCTTACATTAAAGGCAGGGCCGGCCCAAGCGTAAGCCAAATGAGGCTTGGGCCTTGGGCCACCAAAACTATAGGGCCTCCACAATTTGATGAAAGCACAGTCCATTTATAAAAGATTTAGGGTGTGGGTTATCAATAGATCGATGGTTGGTGGTGTAGTGGTTTTGTGTATGTATGGATGTTTGTGAGACCTGGGTTCGAATCCCTGGTTCAGCTTTTTTTTCCTTGTTTTTAAATTTTAACATAATCTTTCAAATAATTACACTTGGGCCCTTCAAGTTTAACTTTCAATTACATACATTTTTTTTTTAGAAAAAGGCCACAAGATTTTACTTCGCCTTAGGCCTCCAAAATGGTTGAGCCGGCCCTGATTAAAGGTTTTTTTTTTTTTTTTTATGGTTCTTGCTTTAAAAAATCAGCATTTTAAGACCTATGAATTCATCTATTGAAAAAATGACAAATGAATACAAATTGAACCAAGACGGATTTAGATTTTTTTGAGGGTCTAAAGCGGATTCTTGAACGGTAAAATATATTTGTTTAGAATCCTAACAACTGGAAAGAAAATCCTTGGTCATGCCCGGTTCTATAGGCTTGGCAAGGCACAGGCCTAGGGCCACTAGAAAATAAGGGCCGCCAAGTTTTTAGAAAGTTTTTATATATACTATATGTATTAAGCCTAAATAAATACGATTATTTCAAAACCAAGCTATTTTTTCATTCAAGGAGCCAAAAATAAATATTATTTAGCAAAAAAAGGCCAAGTTTCAAAACCTATTTCGTCTTGAGTTCCAACTATTACAACACAACAATCATCGACCTAATCATCAATATTTAGTGGCCTAATGCCCCTAAATACAGCCGCAATCATCGTTCTCACTTCCTATCGCAACCTACTTTCAATTTCTAGGCTATCGACTATCACTAGACGAAAAAAGTAAGGGTAATCACCCATGGCGTCGGGATTGGAAGAGAGTTTATCGGCGAAATTAGGACCCCACTTCATAGTTCGCTTAGGATCTCCAAAAACGTAGAAACAGCCCTGCCCTTGGTAGTATGTTGATTCTTTTCTCTTCTTGTCAAAACATAAAATTCAAATGAAGTTAATTAGTAATTCCAATAGAAAGTTCGAGATAATTCTACTTTGTGAGTGTTGACCGGAGAGGGAGAATCAAATATGGATCGAAAGTGTTAAAAACCCTGGGAGCCTTAAGCTTCGGCTTACTTTTTTATAAAGTCGTCATCAGTGGCGAAGCTTGACCCGAATGACGGGGGCGGAGGGGGGGGGGGGGGTCGAAAACGT
Organism: Helianthus tuberosus; assembly: GCA_030545235.1. NCBI lineage: Eukaryota > Viridiplantae > Streptophyta > Magnoliopsida > Asterales > Asteraceae > Helianthus > Helianthus tuberosus. The sequence continues at coordinate 23,994,886 of CM060407.1, read as the reverse complement.
ATATACCCAAAAATCTCTATAGAACCGAGGGGTCGAAAACATATACCCAAAAATTTCTATACGAAAACTACATATATAACACTGCTAAGCGAAAAGTTCGGGGGGTCGGGCGCCCCTCCCAGCCCCTTCTATACTTCGCCCCTCGCCGTCATCCCTACCTGATATTATTTTAGGAATTAGGATGGTAATCGGCAAAGAAAAGCTTATTATGATTGATAGTTCACTGTTTTGTGAGGAATTTAAATGTTTGATGAAAGTATTTGTTTTTTGGTAGGGACTTTACAAGGGTGGCAAGGAGAATTCGAATAGTTCCGGTGAAGGGAAATTCAAGTAAAGGAAAAGGATTAAAGTAGAGTTAGCATTGAAGGAATAATGAGTGTTTATTCCTATGTAACATGTTGTGTTTGAAGCATATCATGTAGTGTTGTGTTTTCTTTCATTGTTTTTCCTCATAATTAATGCTACAGTCTTATTGTGTGTTAAACTTAAACACACGCTCATATTTGCCTCTCTCATGCTCTTATAGGTTTTATTCACCTTTTTATGAAAACAGTAATTCAACTGCAGTTGAGAATGGAGGAGCAGTTGCAGACGTTAGAGAAACCGAATATATTCACTTGCATTTTGAAAACCAATAAAACTATAAAAGGTCGATGTGACAAAACTACGTAACGTGCTAAAAGCTTTCGACAAGCATGGAAAAAGAGACTTACTGCGATTTAGGATGCTGGCAAATTGTGATTCAAAATGAATGGTTGTAGTAACCAAACTGTCTATTTAAACCAGGAGCTTCACTATTAACATAGACAAAGTTACACACTTCCATAACAAATAATCATTTGATTGTAGAAAAGAATTAAAGTGTGTTCCTCATCTATTAGTTTGCCTTTTCAATTGCAAAATTTATGCAAAAAGTCCGCAAAATTGCGATAACATCACAAATCAATTCCTCGAATTATCAAGGATATCATGTTATGGTTCAAACCTTGAATTATCATGTTGAATAAAAAAACACTAATACAAAAACCATACTGTTGTGGTGCCTGCTTAGATAAAAAACTAAACTCACAATCAAATTGAAGAATCAACCCGTCAAACCTCGTGGTGGCGTTTGGCTGAAACCCAACCGACTGGTTCAAACAGAACCATCTATGGCGACTGGTTCAAACCCAACCAAAATATAATAAAAAGAAGAGTAAACTGCAATTTTACACCATGAGGTTAGGGGTCATTGGCACTCCTACCCCCCCCCCCCCCTAAGGAAATAATTGCAAAAATACACCCCACTGTTAACCCTTATGTCGCACTTTTACCCCCCGGACCAAGATGCCGTTACAATCTAGCTTTTTCTGTTAATGGTCAAAGGGTAAATAGGTAAATTTGGTAACATGTTGACTTGCATCCTCATAAAAACCCTATTTCATCACTATTGAACCCTGAGGTTAACACTAACTCAAAATTGAAGAACTCTGCACTCGCGTTCAAGCATCCTTCAACAATTACAGGTGATTAGAAGTTGGGTTACGAGCATGGATCTTCGATTGTGGAAGCTACGAGCTGAAGATCAGTATTTCGAACCGTCTGTAATGTACCGTAAGTGACATGCAAGCTCACAGCGTTTGAATCAGGTAAAATTTTAACATATTTCTCTGTTAATTTGTGTTTGTTGTTTGATTACAGGCGAAACCCAATCTGAATTTAGCATAAAATTTCACCATGGAGGTTATTTTGTAGAAAACCCAAATAGGAAATACCTTGGTGGGAAGATGAACTACATTGATCATGTAGACTTTAGAGTGTTGAATACTGATGTTTTAGAGGCGATGGTTAAGCAATTAGGATACAATGATAGGCAATATGGCTGCATTCATTACAAGGAACCATACTGTGCGTTGGATTTTGGTCTTAGGACATTAAAATGTAATGTTGACTTAGAGCCTATCTTTGATCATGTGCGTCAAGGAGTCCACATGATAGACATGTATGTTGAACACCGTAGGTCAACAATATTGGAAAATACAAGTGAAGGTCCTATAGGGGCTAGTAAAGCAATTGTTCCAGCATCATTTACACAAAATAATGACAATGATAGTATGAATGAAGATGAGGAAGAGAGTGACGGTAGTGATCCTGATTATGAGTACATTGAGGAAGATAATATGGTTTATGAAATAGAGGTGGATATGCAGAGGTTCAGGGCTAATGTTGAAATTTCTAGGGAAGAACTGGATGGTTCAAGTGATGGGGATCATGATGATGAGAGAAGCGAAGAAGGTCATCAGCCTGTTGACTTGGAGGTTTTTGAAAGTGGCTCTGATGACAATTCAAGCCTTAGAGATATGGTTGCCAAGAAGATAAGGAGGAGAAACAAGAGTGCTTTAAAAGGTCCAAATGATTTGCTATTCTATGTTGGTCAGCTTATTGATGACAAGAAAACGATGAATCAGATGGTGAAAAGTTATGCTCTTAAGGCTAGGAGGGATGTGTTTATTCTAAAAAATGAATTGTTAAGGTATAGGGTAGTATGTTTTGGAAGCAATCCACCACTACTTGGTCCTGTAAAAAAAAGGGAGAAGAGGGGCAAAATAGTAATTGCACCAAAGTAGGGCAGAAAAACAAACCCAAGCACCTTAAAAGGCATATCAAGCCCACCTGTCCTTGGGCAGTTCACATCTCAAGAAACACGGACAAGGATAAGTGGTGTGTCAAGACCATTCGTAATCAACACAATTGTTTGACAACAAGGGCAGTTTCTTTGTATACAATGAGTTCAATTGCCAGAGAGATCCAACCTTTGATTGAAAGCAATCCAGACATGCCGATTCATGCAATCCAAAGTCAACTGCTTCGGAAGCATCAACTTGAAATATCACTCCATAAGGTCTTCAGAGCCAAGAGGATAGCAACTACGAAGATTTATGGTGATTACCAAGAACAGTATGGTTTGCTAAGGTCATATTGCGATGAACTTCTAAAAGCCAACCCAGGTACAATTAACTTTCTGCTCATTGACTATCTATAAATTTCACCAACACAGGTAGTACAATTAAAATTGATGTGGAGCCATGTGGGAACTCAGCTAGTCCTACAAGGCAGTTTCGAAGGGTTTATTTTTGTTTTGCCTCTATGATGAGAGGATTTAAGATGATTGGAAGACCATTGCTGGGTGTGGATGGTTGTTTCATGAAAGGTCCATTTCCTGGTCAAATCTTGAGTGCTGTTGGTATTGATGGGAAAAATAGCATATATCCAGTATGTTATGCCCTTGTTGAGGCAGAAACAACACAAACCTGGAAATGGTTTTTGCAACTGTTGAGAGATGACCTAGGGTGTACGGCTGACTCTTGTTTCACCTTCATCAGTGACAGACAAAAGGTAATAAGTTGTTAACTTTGGTAGAAAAATATTGTGCTTATTCTAAAAAATGAATTGCATTTTTTTATCACAGGGTCTGATTCCTGCTATGCTAGCTGTTTTTCCTAATGGTGAGCACAGATTTTGTTTGAGGCACATCCATGAGAACATGAAATCCAAGTGGCGTGGAGATCTTTACAAGAATTTGCTTTGGTCAGCCGGAAGGAAGACATCTATTCCATACTTTAACAAAGCTATGGAAGAAATTAAGACAACAGAACGAGCTATGTATGACTGGCTGAATGAGATCCCATTCACCGCTTGGTCAAGAGCATATTTTTCTGGAAGAGCTAAATGTGATATGTTGCTGAACAATATATGTGAGGTTTTTAACCGACAAATTGCGGGAGCAAGGGACAAGCCGATTATCACATGCCTAGAATTCATTCGGGAGTACATGACCAAGAGGATAGTCAATGTCAAGAAATTGCAAGCAAAGTGTATGGGGCCACTTACACCTCATGCCACTGAGGTCTTCAATGAGATCAAGCAACAGGCTGCTGAAATGTCTGTTCTAATGGTTGATTTAGACAAGTATCAAGTAACAGGTCCGAGATCACAGTGTGTTGTGAATGTCAAACATAAAACTTGTGCATGCAGGAAGTGGGATTTGACAGGGATGCCTTGCAAACATGCAGTTGCAGCCATATGGGATATGTCAAGGAATAACATTGATGCTGGCATACCAGAAGAGTGGGTGGATGATGTGTATTGGCTATCAACATGGAAGAAAGTCTATGACAATGTGATAGAGCCTATCAACGGGTCGGAGATGTGGACTCCTTCAGAGTGTCCAACAACACTCATCCCACCAAAGCATCATACACAAGTTGGAAGGCCAAAGAAGAAAAGAAGGAAGGCATTTGGTGAAAAAGAGCTTGAGAAGGAGTTCGACAAAGGAGGTAAAATGACCAGAAAGGGAAGTAGCATCAAGTGTGGTAAATGTGGGAACGTGGGTCACAATGTCAGGAGCTGTAAAGGACAAGGTGGTGAACAATCAACTGCTTCACAGGAATCACACACTGCCACTCAAGGTGCACCAGTTTACAATCTTGATGAGTGATGGATGGCTTGTAAGTTTAGAGTATGTTTGTTAGGTTTGTCAACTTTGTTGCAGACATTGTTTGGTTGGTTTGTATCTTTATCTTTGGTTTGGTATTTGTGTGGTTTGTTCAAGACAATGTTTGGATGGTTTGTAAGTTTAGACTATGTTTGTTTGGTTTGTTCAAGACAAAGTTTGGTTTGGTTGGTTTGTTCAATTGCAGCAGCCTATATATATTTGCAGCCTATATAATTGCTTTGCAGCTTGTTTGGATAATTGGTACAAGTGCAATGACCATTTATAAGGTCAAAATGACCATTTTGGTACAAATAAGAGGCGGAAAGTGATTCGATTAGATTACATTGCAACATTTAGTACAAATAACATGTCCAACATACAAACTTAAAACCAAACCAAATCTAGCCTATTTCCAGTGACAATCATCCAAACAAGACCAATCCGAATCCGAACCATGCTCCCCTTCATATGGGTCAAAGTACCAATCATCATCTTCATCCCAATATGTGTAATCCCATGCATGTTCCAGCACTTCAGGGTCATACTCCTTTGTCGGATCTCCGAATATCTTTTCATAATCAGTTTCTTGCTCCATGTAAGGTCTGAGTATCTCAGACTCTTGATCTTCAAAGTATACATAACTGTCTGGTTCTTCGGCTGCGTTATCTTTCTCATTCTCAACTTTATCATTCTCCTTGTCACCCATACCTACATAATTACAACCAGGCTACCAAAACAAACATATAAGAACTTTAAAAGGACCATTGCATAAACTTCAAAACTCATAATCCAAATACGGTTACACTCTAAATACACAACCAAATCTAATTTCTCGACATTAACCTACTTAAGCAAAAAAAATAGAACAATCAAGACTCAAGTAATCACAAAATACATCTTCTGTTTCAACACATCGCCATTCTTGTACCGAGCCAACTGTTCTTTGCACTTAGCCAACTCATCCTTATCTTTAATGCTTTGAATTAAAGCAGGCATTACCTCTCGACAAACCGGACATCCCTGTTCTTCACTAACATCAGCCCATCTGAGGAATCCACATCCTCCAACCTGTTATCGGACATCATAAGCAACAGAAGAATGAAACTTGAGTTTCAATAACCATTAAACACAAGAAACTTACACATCTAAGATACCATCGACCAGGATTAGCTTTGGATTGTGACTCTTTGAACATTGTTTTCGCACCACAAGGACATATGATGTCTGAAGCTTGACTTTTGCTCATCATGCTCTCCTTGGATCGAAGCACAGAGGAAGAAGATGAAGACATGTTCAGCGATTGAAAGGGTTTAACACAGACAAATTAGGGCTTGAACTTCTTAAATGAGGAAGGGGATAAACGTTGGGGGGTAATTTGGACATTTCACCTAACTCTAACGGTAAGTGTAACGGCATCTTGGTCCGGGGGGTAAAAGTGCGACATAAGGGTTAACAGTGGGGTGTATTTTTGCAATTATTTCCTTAGGGGGGGTAGGAGTGCCAATGACCCCTAACCTCAGGGTGTAAAATTGCACTTTACTCTAAAAAGAAACTAAATCTACCTACATTGGTAAATATTTTTCAAAGTACAGTAAAGTGGTAACACTTTTTTGTATATACTCATTTAGGGAAAAAAAACTCTATAAATCCATATATAACTATCATAATGTATACAGTTAAATGACAAACTCAGCCTCTCATAAGTACAGTTGTTGGTTTAACACTTCTAAGCTCTGCCCGGCCTCGTCCACGTGGCATTTTCTTTGATGCCAAATCTTCAACATCCTTGAGTTGATAATAATGAGGTGCAATTTCCACAAGCCACTCGGGTTTTATTTCACTCACCTGTCGCATGTACCCCTTACTTGTTTCGACCAGCTCGTGGTATATCACCCACCTTGGAAGTACCTTAACAAAAAAAACCCAAACATCAATAACCAACACAAACAAACAACCATCATATACAACTTACAATTCTACAACTTCCTAATGTTAAGACAAACTACCTGAGCTAAACCAGAGCTTGGGTGAATATGAACAACAGTCTGAGGATGTTTAACGCTCCTGTAAGAACCGTACATTTGCAGCTTTGCTGAGTGAGGGAAGTATCCTGAAAAACATAAAAGGATGGTTTAGTACACAATGGTGGTTATAAATTATAATCTAACTTATAAGTAATGTTAGTCATTCCGTTTTTGTACGACCTGAAGCTATGGCCTTCTTAATTGCTTCCAAATCGCCAGGGTTTGATGTTAACTCGATTTCAACTCTTTCTAAAAGCCCCTTCAATTGATCTCTTATGCCTCGGGCACGCTTCATACTCCTGACCTGGATGTAATTCTCATAGCACCACTGAGTAGAAAAGTTTGTTTCTTTCCATGAATTGTAAACCTGTAATTATTAGTTACCAACACACAAACTTAGACACTAAATGCTGACTATTAATAGAAATATTAATGTTTGAAAAATACACTCTTATATGTATCTGCCAACATACCTTAAGCAGTGCTATGTGATCTCCAACATTACCCATATGAAAATTCGAACGTGCATCGTCAGCATGAACTCGTTTATCTTTTGGACGATAAAAAATAGAACTTCCAGTTGACAACATGGCAGCAATCGAAATGATCTCATCTGAGCACCGGTACTTGTCGGATGCAACAATCATCTTGGACAACATTGGATCAAGTGGAAATTCTGCCATCTTTCTACCCACTCTAGTCAATTCACCATGTTTATTAAGTGCACCTAACGCATAAAGTAGCTCCAAAGCTTTGAGTAATGCCTCATCTGGTGGCGGGTCCATAAAATCGAAATTCAACAAGTCAGGAATCCCGAGGCTCTTTAGACAGAGAACAACATTAGCGAGGTTGGTTCGTTTGATCTCTGGGACCGTGCTATCATCCAAATCACTAGAATAGTTGTAAGCAGTATATAACCTAAAGCACTTCCCAGGTCCCGTTCGTCCAGATCGACCCGCTCGTTGATTTGCAGACGCTTTTGAGATGGGCGTGACATGTAATGATTCCATTCCCGCACGAGGGTTGTAAGATTTCAGCTTAACATAACCCGGATCAATCACGTATTTAATACCATCAATTGTTAATGACGTTTCTGCAATGTTTGTCGCAAGGACCACCTTGCGAGCCCCTACAGGAGTAGGTACAAATATTTTAACCTGAATTTCAGTAGGGAGATTTGCATAAATCGGACATATTATCAGTTCTGCTATTTTACTCCCTAATCTTCGTGTCCGGTGTTTAAGAATCTCTTCGGCTGTTTCGATTTCTTCCTGACCAGTGAGAAAGACCAGTATGTCACCATCGCCAGGTGGCTGCGTGACATGAATCTGAAGAGCTGTGACAATTGCAGCATCTAAGTAATCAACTTCTGGTGCTTTTGTGTAATTTATTTCTACGGGAAATTGCCTTCCTGGAATTTTCAAAATCATGTCAGTACCAAAATATTTGCTGAATTTCTCTGCATCAAGAGTGGCACTTGAAATAAGCAACTTGAGGTCCGGACGATGCTGAGCTACATCCTTAACTAAACTGAACAAGATATCAGTTGACAATGTCCTCTCATGAGCCTCATCCACCATCACCACACTGTTTTCAAGTTGATTAATAGTTAGCCAATATATATAAACAAAATAGTAATACAATGATTAGCGATGACAAAACGGACGCATGGTCATGTTGATTAACGGATGAAGACTGAGTTTGGGTCAAGTCGGTAAATTTTAATATTAGGAGTTTTTTGCATAAATAGGGGAGTTGAACCCCAAAAGAGTGAAACTAGGTGGGCTGCAAAATAATAAAAGATCTTAGGTAGTCCGCTGTTTGAAACAGCAAGGTTCTACCAAAAATCTGCACAACCTGCAGGTTTCCTGCAAAAGCTGCAGGTTTCCTGCATAACCACAGAAGTTCGCTATTTGAAGTTAATATCTTAAGAAGTCCACTGTTTGGATGTTATAACTTAGCTTACTTCGCTATTTCAAAACAGGATCTAAAAGAACTCCGCTGTTTGGATGTTATACGGACCTTGTAGAAGATAGCTGTTTCCAACCTATACATACCAGAAGTTCGCTATTTTAAAGAAACACATAATAGAAGTTCGCTGTTTATTATGAAGAAGTAATAAACTTCGTTGTTTGAAACAAAGGATAGGTCAGGAAAATAAATATGCAACCTTATATGTATATGACAATAAAAATAAAGTAGAATAACCCCTGTTCAAATTCTATCAAACTTTTATGTCCATGCGGGTTGCACCGTTTGTTACGGACCTACGCGCGTTACGGACGACTTCGACTAATAATAAAAATATTATATATTTACGACTTCTTACGTTTCGAAGTCGTCCGTAACGAGCGTAGAAACGTAAGAAGTCGTAAATATATAATATTTTTATTATTAGTCGAAGTCGTTCGTAACGCGCGTAGGTCCGTAACGAGCGTCGATTCCGTAACAAGTCGTAAATATAAAATATTTTTATTATTAGTCGAAGTCGTCCGTAACGCACGTAGGTCCGTAACGATCGTCGAAACGTCAGAAGTCGTAAATATATAATATTTTTACCATTAGTCGAAGTCGTCCGTAACAAGCGTCGATTCCGTAACAAGTCGTAAATATATAATATTTTTATTATTAGTCGAAGTCATCCGTAACGCGCGTAGGTCCGTAACGATCGTCGAAACGTAAGAAGTCGTAAATATATAATATTTTTATTATTAATCGAAGTCGTCCGTAACGCGCGTAGGTCAGTAACGAGCGTCGATTCCGTAACAAGTCGTAAATATATAATATTTTTATTATTAGTCGAAGTCGTTCGTAACGCGCGTAGGTCCGTAACGAGCGTCAAAATGTAACAAGTCGTAAATATATAATAGATTTTTAATTTATTTGAGGTCGTCCGTAATGCGCGTAGGTACGTAACGAGCGTGGAAACGTAAGAAGTCGTAAATATATAATAGTTTTTTATTTAGTTGAAGTCGTCCGTAACGCGCGTAGGTCCGTAACGAACGTTGAAATGTAACAAGTCGTAAATATATAATAGTTTTTTTATTTAGTCGAAGTCATCCGTAACGCGCGTAGGTCCGTAACGAGCGTCGAAACATAACACGTCGTAAATATATAATATTTTTATTATTAGTCAAAGTCGTCCGTAACGCGCGTAGGTCCATATCGAGCGTCGAAACATAACCCGTCGTAAATTTATAATATTATTACTAGTCGAAGTCATCCGTAACGCGCGTAGGTCCGTAACGAGCGTCGAAACGTAAGAAGTCGTAAATATATGATATTTTTATTATTAGTCGAAGTGGTCCGTATCTAAGGTATTGGGTGCAAACAACGAACTTTTATACTTCTTACTTTGAAACAGCGGACTTTTATACATCTTACTTTGAAATAGCGGACTTAAATAACGTATTGGATCCAAACAGCGAACTTAAATAATGTCTTAATTTGAAATAGCGGTCTTCAGAAAGTATAAGTTTGTAACAGCGAGGTTTCAGAAACTTTGCAGGAAACCTGCAGCTTTTGAAGGAAACCTGGAGGTCATGCATAATCTTGGTAGAAGCACGCTGATTCAAACAGCAAACTTCCTTAAAAACGATCAAAATTTTGCAGCCCACCTAGTTTCACTCTTGTGGGGTTCAACTCCCCTATTTATGCAAAAAACTCTAATATTAGAGTCATAGATAGAGTTGACTAGTTAACACACTATTGTTCAAATTTTTTCAGGCGTTTGACCAATTCTTTTTTAGCTATGATTATAAAATTTACCAATGTGACTCGTTGGATATAAGATATAATTCAAATCAGCCCGCGGTAAAGTAAACAGTATGCAATTATCACTTTTTGATATAGATGATGAAGAAAACATACCTATAACTTTTAAGATAAGGTTCACTAAGAAACTCTCGTAGTAACATGCCATCCGTCATATATTTAAGCACCGTCTTGTCAGAAGTACAATCTTCAAAACGTATCGAATAGCCAACCTGAAAACATAAAGCAAATACTTTCAAACTACCATATTATAGACCTATCAGAGAGAGTAAAATAAGCAAAGCAAAGCAAAATTAAAACAAAACTATGAATACGAACTTTAGATTAATCTAGTCGATCTAAAAACTCATATAGATAACTGTAATCTACAATTTGTTCTCTATCACAAAGGTATTTATATGAACAACCTTTTACAGCTTAACCAGAGCGAGAGTGTGTGTAACTGAGGGACTGATCAATTGCTTGATAGAGTTTAGGAGCCAGTGTATAAAGCAAACCTATAATTGAGGAAGTAGAGTTTATTTCTACAAAATTGTACAATAACAACAATGCATAGTAGCCTATTTCAATATCTTAGAGGAAAGTTTCTATTATTTATTTAGTGTACAGTACTGTGTATTATCGAGAAAACACAATTCTTTAAGTTCGGGTCAGGTAATGTTAATAATCAGTAGCCAAGTCATAAATAACACAGGTTTTATGATGTTCAGTACCGTATATTATCGAGAAAACACGATTCTTTAAGTTCGGGTCAGGTAATGTTAATGATCAGTAGCCAGTTCATAAATAACACAGGTTTTATGATGTTCAAGCAAACCGAGTCAAATAAACTCTATGATGGATAGATTTTAGGTAAAATCTTATTATAATGAAGCATGTAGATGGAAGCAAAAAGTTAATGGGAATGCATAGCCTTTTGTAGTAGTTGAGCAAATGTAGTAAGTTACACCATGATGATTTTATAATCAATGAATTGTGTCTGAAAGTTTATATTCAGCATTTTTTAGCATAAATGAAGCAAGGATTCATAGAGAAAGCAGCCAATTGGAATGCTACAGTTCAAGCACAAAGCATACCTCATGCCCAAGTTTGACTCCCATTTCTTGAGAAACTCTAGCCGCAACACTCATAGCAGCAACTCGTCTAGGCTGTGTACACCCTATCTGTATGAAATAGAAAGAGATGTAAAAAGAATCATACTTTTCGTTATGATACCAAAATTCACCCATTATCATATCTCCGTAAAGCATCAAAATTATGTTCCCAAAGACAAAAAAAATAAGCTTGATAATTTGCGAACATACCATTCCACGTTTTGTGTATCCAGCTTCATGAAGATATTGGGGTATCTGAGTGGTCTTCCCAGAACCAGTCTCACCAACAATGATAATAACCTAAAATGACAATAATCAGATATAAACCCACAATCTTAAGCAGCAACAAAAAAACAACCAACATGTAATGCAACGAACTCAAGTAGACCTGATGATCTTCAACAGCTTTGAGCAATGACTCTCGATAGGAATATACAGGTAATGTTTTTCTGTCTGCCTGAAGACCAAACATATAATTACATGTTAGAACATAACAGTTCAGGTAAATAATAAACCAATATACTAGTCAATGTTTCGTAAATGAATGAATATACCAAAAGCTTCTTATGTGCTGATTTTGCCTTAGATTTTTCATGTTCCTCTTGATATGCTTCATCATCAACCTGTAAATTATAGAAACCCGATAGATTAAAGATTAGGTGAAGACCAAGAAATAAATATCACACCATGATAAGTAGAGTTCATACATGTTCACCACCCATGACTTGACCCTGTATGCACTCGATCTGGTCCTCAAACACAAAACTATAGAAAAAAATACACATAATGAGATTTCCTCATATCCATCTGATGCCCTATTCAAAAAATCCACAAAAAAAAATCTCAACTTGGTAATAAAAAAAAAGCCAAAACTAGAAAACGCACCCGTAGTTTTCAGGCAGCTTTTTGTTCTTTGACCCAAATTTTAGTGTTGCTTTTCCTGCAAATTGATGTGACTCATTAGCTAACAAGTTAGCGATTACATATTAAAGATTAAATGTTAGCTTAGGTAACTAGAACATACTAATCTGATGATCCTCCCATGCTTCTTGTTCAGCAGACGGGTTCATCTTATCTCCATCTTTCAAGTCTCTGCAGTATAAGTAAACAAAATTATTTTAATCTCAAGTATAGCATCACGGAATAAGAAAACAGAATAATATGTTTGCAGTTTGCATGTAGGCACATGCTATAACATGGACCGATGAACACTGGATTTTCACCTGTAGCGCTCCATAGCTACAGCAAATCTTTTCTCTTGATTAACACCACCTTCTGCATCATAAGCATCAGGCATCCGATACTGTATTGTGTGGTAAATTCAAAAAATATTAGTACAATAAGCCTATAATATAATTAGAAAACATCGAGAGAGCTATCAAGAAGCAAAGAATAACCGTGTTCATGTTGTCATCCTCTTGAGACCGCTTCATCACCACCTCATATACTTGCTTTTTATATCTACAGAAATAAAAGACAAGTATCACAAAGTGAGAAAACATAGAATACATGTATTTATAAAGCAAAACCATCAACACGAATTGAAATAAGATTTTAAGAGAATTACCTATAGTTGCGTTGTTCAATTTCCGATACTTTGACATCCCCAAATAGATACTCTTCATCTACGATATCATCTCTGAAATTGAAGAAAAAAATATGTGAACAAAACGGGAACAAAATATCATGTTCGTAAGTTAGAACAATCGCCATACACTTATATTATAAAGATATTTAACAGTACATGATCTTTTTACAATACCTGATTTCCTCTAATTTCTTCTGCTCTCTTTTCTTAAAATATTCCTGCCTCGAATATCTCCTGAAAATGGATAAGAGAAATTTTTCATGTTAGAAAATCTTGTAGTTTTCAAAACATAAGATCTTCAACTGATTTACTTATTACTTATTACAGATATTCAAATGAGTCATTTGTTGAGTTTTTTACTGAAGTACTGCCCTTTTCAAAATTTTAATCAAAAGTAGTGCTGCATTGGAAAATATTTCACAATTGATGCAAATGCCATTCTAAATGGCGATTTTTTAGAAAATACTAGGTTGTGCAGCTTTTGCAGGTTATACCAGGCTTTTGCAGGACCAAGTGCAGACCAATCATTGGGCCAGAAACCATCAGCTGTTACCGTCATTACAAATGGCGATATTTAGAATTTCTGCAGCAATTGCCTTTACAAATGGCGAATTTTAATGAAACATGCAGAAATGCCTTTATGAATGGCGAATTTTAATGAAACCTGCAGCAATTGCCTTTATGAATGGCGAAAAGCTGTGAAACATGCAGAAATGTCCATTATGAATGGCGAATAGCTGGAAAATGCCATTATCAATGGCGAAAACTGCTGGCAACATGCAGAAATGGACGAAATTCTGCTGGAAAATGCCATTACCAGATGACGGAGGAGAACGGATAAATCAGAAGGGATCTCGCCAGAGAGACCGTTATATCTGAGGGACAGCACCCGGAGGCTGGTTAACTTCCCGATTGTGTTGGGTGGTATTTTTCCGTTTAGTGTTCTTCCAGATAAGCGGAGGTAGAGGACGGTGATGCCGCTGGGGTCGCAAGTAACGCCTTTCCATGTGCAAGCGGGTTGGGACTGGTTCCAATTTAATAAACTAGAGTGAGGAACCATTTAATGAAGCTAAGGAGCGCTTGCTTCTCAACAGGGTTCAGCGGATCATAGTCGCCTGTGGCTCCGGTGTGAAGAATAAGAAATGAAAACACAAAAACGATTAATGACGACATGGGATAGAAGAAACGTATTGTGATTTTGTGCAGAAATTACAAAATTCGCCATTCAGAATGGCTTTGTGCAGAGATATTAAAAGTTTCGCCATTCTAATTGGCAATTTGTGCAAATATTCAAATTTTCGCCATTCAAAATGGCTTTGTGTGCAGAAAGTCAATGATAACGGCAATTTGTTTTCAAAAATCGCCATTCAAAATGGCAAAGTGCAGAGATATAAAAGTTTTCGCCATTTGTAATGGCGAAGTGCAGGGCCATTCAATGATTTAACCTCTGAAAGTTCCTGGGCCATGATTGGTCTGCAATTGGTCCTGAAAAAGCCTGCCTTAACCCTGCAAAAGCTGCGCACAGCCTACAACTTCCGAAAATTCGCCATTTATAATGGCATTTGCATCAATTGTGAAATGTTTTCCAAGGCAGCACTAGTTTTGATTAATCTTTTGAAAACTGCACTACATCAGTAAAAAAACTCTCATTTGTTTCAATCAGTCACGTTATTTAGGTATCACACTTAGCGTAACTGAAAATTAAAACTAAACTCTATAATATAACAAAAATATTAAAAGGTTTTTCTAGCGAAAGCTCAATTCAAACCTTATAGCTTCAATGCCGTCATCTGAATCATCACAGGAAACTTTTTGTCTAACTAGTCTATCTTCTTTAAGATTTACAGCTCCCTGCAGCACCGCATACAGTCATAATCAGAACCAACTATTAAACGAGACACCAATACAGCAGCTTACAATTAAAAAATCAAGTTTCTATACCTCATCATCTTCATCTTCTTTGGTTTCTCTCTTCTTTCTGAAACTTTTCGCTTTTTTATCAGTCTTTTTAGACTTAACAGAACTGCCATGTTCGCCACTTTCATCATCGGCATCTGCCAACAGTTTGTAATTCCTCTGCTTTCTGGCTAGCATTGCTGCAGCCTCTTCTCGTTGTCGATAAACCTAAAAAATATGATAATAACAATAAGGTATCATAGTAACAATGATTTACTCTATAAACAGCACTAACGGGCCATTTGAATTATTCAAAAACAAGAGGGGAACTCACATTTGATCCAGAACTCTTATGTTCAACCTTCCGAAATATCTCTTCAGCAAACGCGTGTGTGTCGCTTAAAGATGACACTTGCATGTCTTTAAGATAATTATATACATCAGAAGGTGATGAAGCTTTCTTAGCTGAAATAGAATATTAAATAAAAACAATCAATCTCTGTCTAAATCATGATATTTTAACAACTATGTATATGTATAAAATTAGGCGCGAAGAGAACTTACATAAACTAATCACATACTGGACCAAGGTGGGTTGTGAAAATCCTATGAGGGAGATCAGTTTATCTGAAACCCAGGCCTTCAAGTCGCTTCCCATATCTAACTACATACAAAAGGCGCCAAAACACAATTATACAACTAATTATATACATATATCTTGATAGATACAAAAACAGTAATGACAATAATGCAATCATCAAATTCAATAAATACACGTGGATAGAGCATCCACAATGTTACCAGATTTCAAACTTTCACAAACTGTCACCTCAACGCCACATCAGATTTCAAATCTACAAACCTTCACAAACCCCATTAAAAAATATTATATATGTGTGTTTGTGTGTATGGGGGTGCATGTGAGTGAGGGGCCCCACCATCCGTCCGAAACTTGTCGATCTGGATTTCCAGACCAAATTTCCGGACTTGCTTTGCAAACGGCACCCACGATGTTGAACCTTGCCACTCGCGTCCGGAATTTTGATGAGTAGATTCGGATAACCCACAATGTACACATTGTTGGTGCTCTAATGGATAGCTTAAGTTGTTATATAAGGTTTCATCACCAGTACTGGCTCATCCAGAAATTACATTGCCTAAAAAAGATGTATCAAGAATACCGAATTACATATTGCTAAGAATTGTAAACCACAAAAACAAAAAAACTTTACCAAATCACAAAACAGTTACGTAAAAATCAACCTTAGGTGATTTAGTTTTACCGTTAACCGCTCAAACCTAAGGGTTCAAAGCACATGATCATAATGAATCCATATTTGCCCAATAAGGACATATCAAACACTAAGTCGTGGTACTGTTAGGGGACCTCCTCTAGCAACCCGACCCATGCTTGACCGTTAAAATCAAAAACATATAACATCAATCGTCATGCGTCAATTCCTCCATAATTCTCGAACATAAAAGATACACGTGTACGTAAATATAATATTATTTTTATCTCTTAATTATCATGGAATTTTTTGCAGAATTAGGGGGTTTGAACCCCAAAAGAGTGCTTTTAGGTGGGCTTTAAATTTGTGAGTGATCTAAGGTAATTCACTGTTTGAAACAGCGAACTTCTTTGGAAATCCTGCAAAAAGCTGCAACTTCTTACAATTTCCTGCAACATATCTGAAATTCGCTGTTTAGTATGTATATGTATAACAAGTTCGCTGTTCTGAATCAATATGTAGAAGAAGTTCGCTGTTTGGAATTGAGAACTTCAGAAAGTTTGCTGTTTGATTTAAACAATTAATGAAAGTTCTCTGTTCTGAATCAATATGAAGAAGAAGTTCGCTGTTTGGAATTGATAACTTCAGAAAGTTTGCTATTTGATTTAAACAATTAATGAAAGTTTGTTGTTTGAATATGATATCTACATAAGCTTCGCTATTTGAAATTGAGAACTTCATAAGCATACTAGTTTGAGTGTACCAATGTATGAATACACCAATGCTTGATCTGTATCTTCTTGTGAACATAGTAGTATAGTACTAACAACAAAATAATAAACATATTATATATTAACGACTACCTACGGTTCGACGCTCGATACGGACTGACGCTCGCTACGGACGACGTCGACTAAAAAATAAAAATATTATATATTAATGCTACCTATGTTTCGACGCTCGATACGGACGACGATGACTAAATCATAAACATATTATGTATTAACGACTACCTACGTTTCGACGCTCGATACGGACGACGTCGACTAAATAATAAAAATATTATATATTAACGACTGCCTACGTTTCGACGCTCGATACGGACCTATGCTCGATAAGGACGACGTCGACGCTCGCTATAAAAATATTATATGTTAACGACTACCTACGTTTCGACGCTCGACACGGACGGCATCGACTAAATAATAAACATATTATATATTAACGACCACCTACGTTTCGACGCTCAATACGGACCTACGCTCGATACGGACGACGTCGACTAAATAATAAACATATTATATATTAACGACTACCTACGTTTCGACGCTCGATACGGACCCATGCTCGATACGGACGACGTCTACTAAAAAATAAAAATGTTATATGTTAACGACTACCTACGTTTCGACGCTCGATACAGACGACGTCGACTAAATAATAAGAATATTATATATTAACGACTACCTACGTTTCGACGCTCGATACGGACCTACGCTCGTTACGGATGACGTCGACTAAATAATAAACATATTGTATATTAACGACTACCTACGTTTCGACGCTCGATACGGACGACGTCGACTAAATAATAAACATGTTATATATTAACGACTACCTACGTTTCGACGCTCGATACGGACCCATGCTCGATACGGACGACGTCTGCTAAAAAATAAAAATGTTATATGTTAACGACTACCTACGTTTCGACGCTCGATACAGACGACGTCGACTAAATAATAAACATATTATATATTAACGACTACATACGTTTCGACGCTCGATACGGACCTATGCTCGATAAGGACGACGTCGACGCTCGCTATAAAAATATTATATGTTAACGACTACCTACGTTTCGACGCTCGACACGGACGACATCGACTAAATAATAAACATATTATATATTAACGACCACCTACGTTTATGATTTAGTCGTCGTCGTCCGTATCGAGTGTCGAAACGTAGGTAGTTGTTAATATATCATATTTTTATTTTTTAGTCGACGTCGTCCGTAGCGAGCGTCGGTTCGTATCGAGCGTCGAACCGTAGGTAGTCGTTAGTATATAATATGTTTTTTATTTTGTTGTTAGTACTATACTACTATGTTCACAAGAAGATACAGATCAAGCATTGGTGTATTCATACATTGGTACACTCAAACTAGTATGCTTATGAAGTTCTCAATTTCAAATAGCGAAGCTTATGTAGATATCATATTCAAACAGCAAACTTTTATTAATTGTTTAAATCAAACAGCAAACTTTCTGAAGTTCTCAATTCCAAACAGCGAACTTCTTCTACATATTGATTCACAGCGAACTTAAGAAGATGTTAATTTGAAACAGTGGAGTTCAGTATATTTGCAGGAAACCTGCAGCTTAGGCTTTGGCAGAAACTTGCTAGAAGATGACACTTTGAAAGAGCGAACTACCTAAGCATGCTCATTTTTTAAGGCCACCTAGTTGCACTCTTTTGAGGATGAACTCCCCTATTTATGCAAAAAGTTCATTATCATGCATGTATAACAGACCTAAATCTTTAAAACGTTTAAAAGGAAGTGATCATTGTATCTCGAACTGTAGGAAAGAGCGAACCCTAGATTGCATTCAAAGACCTACAATCTAGGGTTCGCTCACCATTGAATTAAGATCCATCGGTTTGGGGTATCAAGACTTCATGCACCGTGTGGACCCCATCAAACTGACTGTCCTCTATGTAAAACCCTAACCCTAACCAAACCTAACCGATTTCATGAACCAACGATCCCATCCAAACCGACGGTTCAAGAGAGAATGGCGTACCTGAAGTGCGTGGAAGAGCCGTACAGCCTACAAATTCCACTTTTGCGTCTCCTAGAAAATTAAGCAGAAAAGCATGCACATGATCACAAGGTAGGGTTTTTATATATGGGGGCATTTATATGTTCACCATATTTTAACTTGTTACCAAAGCAACCCAACACAAATTTGATCAGTTACAATTTAGACCTTGAAGTACAACAACACTAGGGTTGTGTATGGGTCGGTTTGGGACGATTTTGGTCTAAATTATAACCGTAACCAAGATGTCGGTTAATGAAACACCATAATCATAATCGATCGGTTATGGTTAATCGGTTTTGATAGTTATAGCGATCAGTTTTGGGTCAGTTAATCGTGGCTTTTGGCCTCTAGCTAAAAAAATATATTTGGGCCTAAAAGTTTGGGCTTCAATTTTTTTAACTAAAATAAGTATACCAAAAATTCAACCAAAACAACGTGATGTAGTCCATAAATTCAAACAAACATTCAACCAAAACGATATATTATAAAATTTATAAATTCAAACAAACATTTAACTAAAAACATAGAATGCTTAAAAATAGTGAAAAGACTAAAATCCGACAAAGAAAGTAGGTTTTATGGAGCTTTAATCTCAATTTTCATCTTCAATGAAAGATTCTTCGACTTTTCTCTTTTCTGGTGACAAATATATAAACAAATGCATTAATATTAAATAAAAAGTAAGAGCATTATTACCTTGTTTTGTTTTCTCTAAATTGTCAACCAAGTCTCTTAATTTATTCCATGAACTTGAGTATCTTGTAGATCTTTTGGTGAAGTTCGTATCCAATCTTATAAACAGATTAATGACTCGGTTGTTTTCAGCATAAGAGAACTTCAATATTTATCTATAACCTGCCTACCGGTACTAAAAGCAGACTTGTATGCCACGATTGAGATTGGCATCCCTAAAACATGTCTAGCTGTAACACCCTTAATAATTTGAACAGTATTTAAATAATAATCATAAGAACTTTTGAAAAATCAGAGTTTACAAAAACATTTCGTATTTAAAACCATACACACTTGTGATAGTACCAAACACATCCAAGATAGTGCATAACCAGTTTAAAGTCAACCCCTACTAGTCAACTAACAACTAGTTTAAAGGATTCAAAACACAATTAACAAAAGTATTTACAACATGTTTAAAGTTTAGACAAGATTAAGTTTAGTGCGGAAGCTTCAAAATGCGTGTTCGGTTCTTGACAATGTATTTGATCACCATCCGGGAAGGCTTCATCCATACCTAGGGTCATACACTAAAACATTAGTTTTGTCAATAATACGTTACATATAAACGAATTTCAGCATCGAGAAATAACAAATAAAACACAAATTTCCTGGGTTCCACCGTAACTTACGGTATCTACCGTAAGTTACGGTAGACCCTGAGTGTGTCTGGTTCTGCCGTAACACAGGAGTAACATACCGTAACACTTTTCATGTCCACCGTAAATTACGGTGGAACCGTAAGTTACGGTGGGCTCTGCATCTTTGCCCTTTAACTATTTTCCAACTTTAAAAGATCATAACTTTTTACTCATTAGTCCGATTTAACCGATTCTTTTTCCTACGAGTTCGTAATAAAATTACGGATCTAACCATATAAATTTCACATCACGGAAACCGAGATACCGACGTTCGGCTCACAATTTCCTTATTTCAAAAATTCCAACCCATTAGCAAAAGTGCATAATTCCGTATTTCAATCCTAAGGACACTTTAGACATAGTTACCCAATTTCCCGGGCTTATAACCTTGGAGTATTCGCGCCATACCATGGCTTCACGTTCTCTCAGAACTAAACACTTGTTTTCTCGGAATTCAAGCATTCCGTTTCAAACGACACATTCTATTAACTTCTATTGTTTGACCCGATATACCGGGTTCGTAGACTTAAAATATTATAACCAATTTATTGGTGTAGTACCATCCATCACCTAGCGAGATATGAGACTTTCAAGTCTCTACTCACGTGATTCGTTTACAAGCAACATTTTGACCCGTTTGGCTATCTAGTGAAGACCATCACTTTATTAACATGCCAAACCAAACTTCAAATCTTTATTTTGACCCGTTTGATGATATAGTGAACTTCGCCACTTTAACGATGCATCAAACGCATCTATTACAATCTGTCATCGTTTGTACACTAAAACCAAACATTATTACATAATATAACGAGACTAAAGTCACGTACCTTCAGAGCACACTTTTTCCACGCGTATCCCCTCCGGTGTGTCCGCTTGACGTTCCGGACTCTTTGCCTAAAGAGTTCAATTCATAATCAAGTTTAGAACTCTTTCATAAACTTTAACGCATTATTTCTTAACATTATCAAATCTGCGTTTTCACCCAACTTTTAACATTTTAACCCTCATTTAGGCATTTCATCAAACACCTAGCGGGTCAGATTTCTACATGATCTAAACCAAGTTCATAACTTGAAATTATCACTCAAATTAACTTCAATTAGACAATATACACATATTTTAACATCAACAATTTCAGAGATTAGCTCACAATTTCAGTTTACACTAGAACAAGAGTCTTAATCCTAGTGTTTATCAAGTTCTTCTAACATATTAATCACCCACTATAGTGATTTTGATCCTTACAACTATCATGCAAGAATTTGGCAAGAAATCGTCTAGGGTTTGTCCCTAAACCTTATATTACTTCCAATTTCGTGTTTACAACCCATAATCAATCTCAACACTCGATTTCAATAACATGCAAGAATTTGGGTTGAACTTAAATAACCTAATTTGACATACCTTATGATCCTCTTGACGAGGTGATCACGATTCTATGTTCAGATTTCGAGTTTAGCTTGATTTAGGCCTTCAATTGAGAGTTTTAGTGGAAGTTAGGGTTTTTGAAAGTGGGGGTCGCCCTCTCCTGCCTTGATCGATCCAGGAACTCCAAAATTGAGTGTTTGGATTTTTATTTTACTAATATTAGTAATTCAAGTTTCAATTTTGACAACCTAACTCCCTCCACTCTTATTTAGTTTATATCTTTGGCCCTTTTAACTCATTCATGTGTTACTACAAGACTCCTAACTAACTAGGTTATTTATCCTAGTTAGCTTATTCTTGTTTATTATGCACTTTATAATTCTAATATAAAATTTTGGATTTTCGGGATGTTACAAGTCCACACCCCCTTAAAAGGGTTTCGTCCCGAAACCAGTATACATACCAAACAATATAGGGTAGAGCCGTTGCATTTCTTCTTCGGATTCCCATGTGGTATCCGCACCCTTCCTGTGTTCCCATTTAACCTTTACTTGGTTAATTACTTTGTTCCTCAAATTCTTCTCCTTACGATCTAAAATCGCAATTGGCTTCACTGCATAGT
Source organism: Helianthus tuberosus (assembly GCA_030545235.1). NCBI lineage: Eukaryota > Viridiplantae > Streptophyta > Magnoliopsida > Asterales > Asteraceae > Helianthus > Helianthus tuberosus. The sequence continues at coordinate 23,972,610 of CM060407.1, read as the reverse complement.
TGAGGCTGTTATCCACCTCGATATCATCGTAGTGGATACGAGCAGTTTCGTCTGCCAAACATTTTCGGAGATGTGATACGTGGAATGTGCTATGAATCCCACTAAACTCCTCGGGTAATTCGAGACGATAAGCTACTTTACCAACCCGTTCAATGATTCTGAATGGCCCAATAAATCTCGGGCTTAGTGTCCCCCTTTTTCTGAATCTAATAATGCCCTTCCATGGGGAAACTTTTAGCATAACCATGTCGTCAACCTGAAATTCAATTGGCCTATTCCTTTTATCCACATACGCCTTTTGCCTGTCTTGAGCCGCTTTCAAGTGTGCCCGAACCATGTCGATTTTCTCATTCGTATTTCGGATTATATCAGTGGGTACTAGCCCTCGTGGCCCCACTTCTCCCCAACATACCGGAGTTCGACATTTTCTGCCATATAACAGTTCATACGGGGCCATTTTAATGCTCGATTGATAGCTGTTGTTATATGAAAATTCGACCAAGGGTAGATAAACATCCCAACTACCCCCGAAGTCAATGATGCAAGCCCGCAGCATATCCTCCAACGTTTGTATTGTTCTTTCACTCTGTCCATCCGTTTGTGGATGGTAAGCAGTGCTAATGAACAATTTAGTTCCCATTTGCTCTTGGAATTCGCGCCAAAATTTTGAAGTAAACCGAGTATCTCTGTCTGAAACAATGGATATCGGCACTCCATGACGTGCTATGATTTCATTGGTGTACACCTCCGACATCTTCTCGGATGTATAAGTCTCACGAATCGGAATGAAGTGAGCACTTTTCGTCAATCTATCCACGACTACCCATATAGCATCAAACCCGCGATTGGTTTTGGGCAATTTGGTTAACAAATCCATCGTGTTTTGTTCCCATTTCCAAACTGGGATATCCAACGGTTGCAGCCTTCCATATGGCTTTTGGTGCTCCGCTTTGACTTGTAAACAAGTCAAACACTTCTCCACATATTTCACAATATCTCTTTTCATTCCGGGCCACCAATAGTTTTGTTTTAAGTCATTATACATTTTGGTCGCCCCCGGATGAATTGAATAATGAGATTTATGGGCCTCGTCAAGTAGACGCACCTTGGCTCCACATGTATTTGGAACCCAAATTCTCCCAAACCGAGTTTTCAATCCTTGGTTATCATCCTCCAGGTCTTTTAGCTGCCCAACTATCCTTTCCCTATTCACATTTTCCTCCTTGATTGCTTCAATTTGAGATTTTCGGATTTGTTCAAGCAAACCCGATGTCACAATTAGTTGCATCGATCGTACTCGAATAGGCGTATAGTCTGTCTTTCGGCTCAACGCGTCTGCCACTACATTAGCCTTCCCGGGGTGGTAATGTATTTCACAATCAAAGTCTTTGACAGTTTCTAACCACCATCTCTGCCTCATATTTAATTCCTTCTGATCGAAGAAATACTTTAAACTTTTATGGTCGGTAAAGATAGTGCACTTCACCCCATACAAATAATGCCTCCATATTTTCAAGGCGAACACCACTGCTGCCAACTCGAGGTCATGGGTAGGATATTTCTTCTCATGAGTCTTTAGCTGCCTTGAGGCATAGGCTATAACCTTGCCCCGCTGCATCAAAACGCAGCCAAGTCCCGAATGTGACGCATCCGAGTAAACAACCATATCTTCCGTCCCATCCGGTAATGACAATACCGGTGCATGGGTCAGATTCTCTTTGAGCATTTGAAACGCCCTTTCCTGATCTTCACCCCAAATAAACTTTTCGTCCTTACGGGTTAATTTGGTTAATGGCATGGCGATTTTGGAGAAATCTTGCATGAACCTCCGATAATAACCCGCAAGCCCCAAGAAACTTCTGATTTCTGAAGGATTTTTCGGTGGATTCCATCTTGCCACAACTTCTATTTTCGATGGGTCTACTAACACCCCATTTGCACTAATGATGTACCCCAGAAATTGCACCTCCCGTAGCCAGAAGGCACACTTTGAGAATTTCGCATACAATTTCTCTCTTCTGAGCGTCTCCAACACTTCACGCAAATGACCTGCGTGTTCTGCTTCATTCTTGGAGTATATCAAGATGTCATCAATGAACACTATCACTGACTTGTCTAGCATGGGTTTGCAAACCTGGTTCATAAGATCCATGAAAGCCGCGGGTGCATTAGTTAACCCAAAGGACATCACGAGAAACTCGTAATGTCCGTACCGTGTACGGAAAGCCGTTTTCGGTACATCCTCCTCTTTGACTTTTAACTGATGATACCCCGATCTGAGGTCGATTTTTGAGAACCAACTTGCACCTTGTAATTGGTCAAATAGGTCATCAATTCTTGGAAGCGGATATCGATTCTTTATCGTGAGTTTATTCAACTCCCGGTAATCGATGCACATACGCATGCTCCCGTCTTTCTTTCTCACGAATAACACTGGTGCGCCCCATGGAGACACACTTGGCCGAATAAATCCCTTGTCGAGCAATTCTTGGATTTGAGACATCAATTCTTGCAATTCTGATGGCGCTAACCGATACGGCGCCTTAGCCACAGGTTTCGCGCCCGGAATCAATTCAATTCCGAACTCTACCTCCCGTTCTGGCGGTATTCCCGGTAAATCTTCCGGAAATACATCAGCGTATTCGCGTACCACTGGTACATCTTCAATCTTCGGCTTCTCTTTATCGGGTTCGTTTGCGTATATCATAAATGCTTTACATCCGCGCCTCATAAGCTTATGAGCTTTTAGTATTGAGCACACAACGGGACTACCCCCTTTTTCGCCATAGATGGTAACCTGCTTTCCGCTTGGAGATGTCAATTTTATCTCCTTGCGGAAACATATCACTTCTGCATGATGTCGAGATAACCAATCCATCCCGACCACTACTTGGAATTCTCCCATTGACATAGGGATCAAGTCTATTAGATATTCCTCATCATCAATGTTTATTTTGCAGTCACGACATACATCACATACAAGGAAACTTTTGTTATCACATATATCTACCTCTAATGGCATAGGCAATTTCGTTAGTACAAAAGAAGGATGTCGAATAAATCCTTAAAGGATTTATTCGCACCCGTATCAAATAACACATGTGCGGGAATCGAGTTTATAGCAAATATACCTGAAACCACATCGGGTTCCACCTTTGCCTCGGCTGCCGTTAACTGGAAGGATCTTGCTTTTGCTCTTGGTGTGTCAGTACGTGTATCCTTGTCATCTTTCTTCCCGATCAATTCCGGACACTCCGATTTCTTGTGACCCGGCTGATAACATTTGTAACACACCGACACCTTCCCCGAGCACAACGCAGCCGTGTGCCCGGTTTTCCCACAAATAGGACACGGCTTGTCCTTAAACCGGCACTCACCCTTGTGCCCTTTCCCGCATATCTTGCAGCTTGATGACCCGCTTTTTCCTTCTTGTTTCTTTGAGGATTCGTTCGGACGTGCCTTTTTCGTCGGGCTTGGGTTGACTACCTGTGCCCTTCTTTCGCCTCTTTCTATCTGTTTCTTCAACTCTATCTCCCGTTCCCGAGCAACGTTTATAATCTCGGTGAGAGTCTCATACTTCGAAGGAGTCATAAACTCCCTATACTCGACGCTCAACATATTATAATAATAACATATTTTCTGCTCTTCGTTCGTTATGAGATCATCACAAAACTTCATTTTATCCATGAACGTTCCCGTGATTTTATCGATAGATTCACCCTTGTGTCGAAGCTGCATAAATTCTTCCTTGATTTTATTTATGATTGCCTTGGGACTATGATGTTTAAGAAACGGCGTCTTAAACTCGTCCCATGTCATAGCCTTAGCCGCTTCACTTCCGATCTCTTTCTTCTTGTTATCCCACCAATCTTTCGCCTGACCCCTTAACTGACCCGTGCCATAAGCCACGAAGTCATCCTCATCGCAATGGGTCCTTTCAAATACTCCCTCCATATCACTTAGCCACCGTTGGCATATTATTGGGTCAACCTCCCCATTCTAGATTGGCGGTTTACACGCCATGAACTCTTTATAAGAACAAGATTTTCGTCCTCCCGACTTCTCCCTTGCTAAATTGGTATTATCCTCCAATTTCTTGATCCTTTCTTCCACCACTGATAATACCGTGTTTTGGATTTTGTCGATAAAACCCGACAAACTGTTTTCGATTGCTTTTCCTACCTCCTCAGCAATCACTTCTCTCGTTTGCCCGGTGACTCTTGGCACCGCATCATCATTACCTTTATCCGTCATCTTTAACTGAAATGTTTACATTAAGGGTTAAACATTTCATCTATGACGTATGATTTATTCACTTCGGTTTATTCAAGTTCATAACTTGTTTTCACCGTTCTTATTTAATGCACTTTCCGGGTTTGAGTGTGTTAACACGCTCTTCCCAAGCATTTCCATTCATTACTTCCCTTTTTATACTTAGTAACTCTACTTTAGAACAATTAACTCTTACCGGATGTTTGATCAAGCTTGAACCGAACACTTGTTAACAACCTTGGGCTCTGATTACCAACTTGTAACACCCTTAATAATTTGAACAGTATTTAAATAATAATCATAAGAACTTTTGAAAAATCAGAGTTTACAAAAACATTTCGTATTTAAAACCATACACACTTGTGATAGTACCAAACACATCCAAGATAGTGCATAACCAGTTTAAAGTCAACCCCTACTAGTCAACTAACAACTAGTTTAAAGGATTCAAAACACAATTAACAAAAGTATTTACAACATGTTTAAAGTTTAGACAAGATTAAGTTTAGTGCGGAAGCTTCAAAATGCGTGTTCAGTTCTTGACAATGTATTTGATCACCATCCGGGAAGGCTTCATCCATACCTAGGGTCATACACTAAAACATTAGTTTTGTCAATAATACGTTACATATAAACGAATTTCAGCATCGAGAAATAACAAATAAAACACAAGTTTCCTGGGTTCCACCGTAACTTACGGTATCTACCGTAAGTTACGGTAAACCCTGAGTGTGTCTGGTTCTGCCGTAACACAGGAGTAATATACCGTAACACTTTTGATGTCCACCGTAAATTACGGTGGAACCGTAAGTTACGGTGGGCTCTGCATCTTTGCCCTTTAACTATTTTCCAACTTTAAAAGATCATAACTTTTTACTCATTAGTCCGATTTAACCGATTCTTTTTCCTACGAGTCCGTAATAAAATTACGGATCTAACCATATAAATTTCACATCACGGAAACCGAGATACCGATGTTCGGCTCACAATTTCCTTATTTCAAAAATTCCAACCCATTAGCAAAAGTGCATAATTTCATATTTCAATCCTAAGGACACTTTAGACATAGTTACCCAATTTCCCGGGCTTATAACCTTGGAGTATTCGCGCCATACCATGGCTTCACGTTCTCTCAGAACTAAACACTTGTTTTCTCGGAATTCAAGCATTCCGTTTCAAACGACACATTCTATTAACTTCTATTGTTTGACCCGATATATCGGGTTCGTAGACTTAAAATATCATAACCAATTTATTGGTGTAGTACCATCCATCACCTAGCGAGATATGAGACTTTCAAGTCTCTACTCACGTGATTCGTTTACAAGCAACATTTTGACCCGTTTGGCTATCTAGTGAAGACCATCACTTTATTAACATGCCAAACCAAACTTCAAATCTTCATTTTGACCCGTTTGATGATCTAGTGAACTTCGCCACTTTAACGATGCATCAAACGCATCTATTACAATCCGTCATCGTTTGTACACTAAAACCAAACATTATTACATAATATAACGAGACTAAAGTCACGTACCTTCAGAGCACACTTTTTCCACGCGTATCCCCTCCGGTGTGTCCGCTTGACGTTCCGGACTCTTTGCCTAAAGAGTTCAATTCATAATCAAGTTTAGAACTCTTTCATAAACTTTAACGCATTATTTCTTAACATTATCAAATCTGCGTTTTCACCCAACTTTTAACATTTTAACCCTCATTTAGGCATTTCGTCAAACACCTAGCGGGTCAGATTTCTACATGATCTAAACCAAGTTCATAACTTGAAATTATCACTCAAATTAACTTCAATTAGACAATATACACATATTTTAACATCAACAATTTCAGAGATTAGCTCACAATTTCAGTTTACACTAGAACAAGAGTCTTAATTCTAGTGTTTATCAAGTTCTTCTAATATATTAATCACCCACTATAGTGATTTTGATCCTTACAACTATCATGCAAGAATTTGGTAAGAAATCGTCTAGGGTTTGTCCCTAAACCTTATATTACTTCCAATTTCGTGTTTACAACCCATAATCAAGCTCAACACTCGATTTCAATAACATGCAAGAATTTGGGTTGAACTTAAATAACCTAATTTGACATACCTTATGATCCTCTTGACGAGGTGATCACGATTCCATGTTCAGATTTCGAGTTTAGCTTGATTTAGGCCTTCAATTGAGAGTTTAGTGGAAGTTAGGGTTTTTGAGAGTGGGGGTCGCCCTCTCCTGCCTTGATCGATCCAGGAACTCCAAAATGGAGTGTTTGGATTTTTATTTTACTAATATTAGCAATTCAAGTTTCAATTTTGACAACCTAAGTCCCTCCACTCTTATTTAGTTTATATCTTTGGCCCTTTTAACTCATTCATGTGTTACTACAAGACTCCTAACTAACTAGGTTATTTATCCTAGTTAGCTTATTCTTGTTTATTATGCACTTTATAATTCTAATATAAAATTTTGTATTTTCGGGATGTTACACTAGCAAGTTGAGAAAGATCAAGAAATTTCTTTGAATCTAACTTCCACACCTTACACATCTGTAGGTCCGGCTAGGGGAGGATCTAGTCGCCTAATCCTTGTGTACAAACCAACCCGGTTGTGCGGAATCCAACCGAGATAGCAAACCGAGATAGAACACGCAAATAATCAACACACAAGACTCAACGATTAACACCACTTGTATTAAACGTATGAAAGGTCCGGTTACAGCTCAATGTTTACAAATCAGTCTTGTAAACTCTCTAAGTGTGTGTGTGTTCTCTGCTAACTGTCATCCCTGGAAATGAACACAACACACGGGTATTTATACCCAAACACAGCAGGTCCGGTCGAAGGATCATGCAGACCGGTCGAAAGATCATCTTTCGACCAGGAACAGCTCGAATGATCAACATGTACTACGAAAGATGGGATCTTTCGTGGTCCATCTATCGAAAGCTATCTATCGAGCTCATCATCGAAGGATATAAGTGATCCTTCGATGACACATCCTTCGAACCAAACAAATTACAAACATAATGTTGACTGTTTGGCCAAGTCAAACCGGAGGATGGTTGACTTGGTCAAACTTACAGACTAACAAAGACATCGTTCAGTAACAAGACAAAATACAGACAAAGTACAGACACAAGTGCACCAACAAACTCCCCCTTGGCTGTAGCTTTGTCTGGCTGTAGCTTTGTCTCGATCTTTGTCTCGATCTTTGACGTCCTTTCAAGTCTTCCATGTCGGAGGATCTTTAAAGTCTTCACGTCTTGAAAGCAGAAAGTGTGTTGACAAACTCCCCCTTAACATAAGCTCCCCCTTGAGTTATGCTCGTGAAATACTTGTTCGTTATGAAGTGAGATCCTTGTGGTATTGATGATGGTCAGCGGCAACTCAATCATCTTCATCACTTGAGCGCCTTCACGTCGTGTCTTCATTCCGAAGCTTGTCAACGACCATGTTCTCCTTGCCTTTAGAATCTGCACATGCAAGAAATCTAAACGCGTAATGAGAACAACTGCTTGAAATTAACATAAACAAACGACACACATGTGACCATAGTTTAAACAAACACCATCCGACAGTTTGAAAGTTTAAAATATTTTATCAATTTCAATTTTAACTTTCAACACTTGCAAATTTCGACCGTTTATGAAGATTTAGTCATTTTCGGTTTTCGTTCAGGTTTCAAGTAACGACGACTCGAGCTCCAACATCGTACGATCAAAAAAAAAGTAGAAATAAAATCTTTTTGGCTTTTATAAAGTTTATGTTAAAACACACATAAAATCTTTTTGGTATTTTTGAATATTTCAAATGTAAAGACTGAAAGCAATAAATAAATATATACAAACATTCTTTTTGTGAGTTTCGAGGGTAAGAGAATCATATCAGTGTACGGTCATGCCAAAACGTTCTTGTTGTTCTTTTAGTTAACATTAAGATAAGCATCCTATAAAGATTATCGGTATTGTTGTCCACATAAACTCAACTTATCATTTGTAATCATGGCGAGGGGATACGTTAAGGTATGATTTATACTTACCGACCGGTGTTCATCCACATCACGACACATTCCCGTATCAAGGTATGCACGAGGGTTCATCTTACCGGTGAGTATACCGATTATCATCTGTTTGACCGTATATGATGTGAGATTCTCACTTATTTTGATTGAAAACAAGCCCTATGTGATAAAATCACTTATTGATGAGGAACTTGATTTTCGATGCATGAGGGCACAGGAGCAAGTCCGTGAACAGGTCAGTACTTTCGTACAGCAGAGAGACGAACTTGACTCCCGGAAAGAATTTGTGATATATTATCACTTATTTTGTTTGGACATGTGATTGTTTATCACTTATTGAGGTCGAATGCAATATGTACACGTATGTATGGTATCATGGAAGATCTAGACTTGCGTCCCCGTTATTTTTCGGAAAAAGATACAACCATGATACCCAGATGATAAGCAGCATAAAGACCGAATATCTCAGAACCTCGGCAATCTCTCAAACGAAATTTCGGTACCAAGACCATATGCCAATGAATGGTTCCCACCCAGTCTTCAGTCGATTTAAGTTTATATCACCCTGCACACTTTAAAATGATTGTGAGCCTACCGATACATCTTATATAGAGCTGCTTATCGTTTTTCATTTAAGGTTTAAAGAGGTTTGGACAGACCACTGATGTACTATCATTTTCTCTTTTGCTCGCCAGGAAACTCATTTTTGCTTTTCTATTGTTTTTGTGTTTTTGAAATTTTTCGATGTTTTTGGATTTTCAAATTTGGATTTACTCCCCCTAAAATCAATAAACTAAGACAAATTTAAAACACAAAGGTATTTACAAAAATGATTTTCCGATGTTGGTTTTACTCTTGCTTGACCTTAATGCCGTTTACCAATAATAAATAGTCAAATCTTGATTTGTCAAATGCTTTGGTAAAAAGGTCGGCACGTTGGTCATCGGTGTGGACGTAAGCAACATCGATTAGCCTTTTCTCAAAGCAATCACGTATGAAGTGATACTTAATGTCGATGTGCATAGTCTTTGAATGCTGCACAGGATTTTTAGTGATCTGTAAGGCAGCAGAATTATCAACGTAAATAGGAGTAGTTAGGAATTCAAAACCGTAGTCGCGCATTTGTTGTTGGATCCATAGGACTTGGGAGCAACAACTTGAGGCAGCAATGTATTCAGCTTCGCATGTTGATGTAGCGACACACGTCTGCTTCTTGCACTGCCATGTGACTAGGCGATTTCCCAAAAACTGACATCCAGCCGTTGTGGATTTGCCGTCGATTTTGCATCCGCCAAAATCAGAATCACTGAATGCGATCAAGTCAAAGTTATTATCCCTAGGGTACCATAGACCGGTGTCAGGGTAACCCTTCAAATAACGAAAAATCCTTTTTACAGCTGCAAGATGTGAGGCCTTCGGGTTCACTTGATATCTGGCAAGCAGGCACGTTGGGTACATTATATCTGGTCTTGATGCTGTGAGGTACATAAGAGATCCTATCATCGCGCGGTAGTATGAGGGGCTAACATCTTGACCCTTCAAGTCTGGAGTAATTCCGTGATTTTGTGGCAATGGGGTACCAATGGGCGTTGCATCAGACATCTGGAACCGGCTCAAGATGTCACCAACATATTTAGTCTGATGGATGAATATCCCAGACTCTGTTTGTTGTACTTGTAGGCCCAAAAAGAAGGTCATTTCCCCCATAGCACTCATCTCGAATTTATCCTGCATAACACGCTCGAAATCCCTACACAAAACATCATTAGTAGAACCAAAAATAATATCATCAACGTATACCTGTACCAGTAGAAGATCTCCATCTTGTTCTTTGATGAAAAGAGTACAATCGATAAGACCTCTGCGAAATCCATTCTCCAGCAAATAATTAGATAAGGTTGCGTACCAAGCTCGCGGTGCTTGATGTAGACCATAGAGAGCTTTGTTGAGCAACCAAACCCGATCGGGATGGATAGGATCTTCAAAACCTGGAGGCTGTTCGACGTACACCTCTTCTTCAACCACACCATGTAAGAATGCACTTTTCACGTCCATCTGGTATACCTTGAAACCTTTGTATGAGGCATAAGCCAGAAAAATCCGAATTGCTTCTAGACGTGCAACAGGTGCATACACTTCGTTGTAGTCGATCCCTTCTATCTGACGAAAACCTTGAACGACTAGCCTTGCTTTGTTCCGGATAACGATCCCACGGTCATCCTTTTTGCATTTAAACACCCAACGGGTACCAATCTTCTTGTATCCAGCAGGTTTCTCTACGAGTTTCCAGACACCAAGCTTCTGGAATTGTTGCAGTTCTTCCTGCATTGCTTCAACCCAAGAGTTATCTTTCAAAGCTTCTTTCCAAGTTCTTGGCTCTTCCTGTGAGACATAACACGCGAAAGACCAATCATTTTGTTGACCAGATTCTCTAATCGCCGCATACAAGCCTGCATTGTTGTTGTTCCGCAACATGTTTCTTGTTTGAACGCCACTTTGTACATTTCCTATGATGTTTTGTTGAGGATGGGTATTGTGAATCCTTGTTTCTGGATTATCTTGAACTGGAATATTTGTACCCAGATTGTTGAGATTCAGATCAACAATCAATTCAAGGCCCGGAATTGACGAAGAGGATGATGCAGAAGTTTCAGCTGTTCTAAGGACATCCACTGGAGGTGTACCCTCTGAAATACCATGAACTGCTGTTGGAGCTTCTTGATCTGCATCGAGAAATTCATCATCCTCTGAAGATTCGTTCAAGTCGGTAGCATCGTGAAAATCCTCATTGTCGAGAGCATTGTTGTTCACTGAAGATGGTTCTTGATTGACAATAATGGGACGAACCAACGGTGAATCTGTTGCATTGTCACTCTCGAAAAACATCCTTGCCGCAGCACTTTCTTCAACGGCTTCGACATTGATCGAATTGAAAAAGTCATCGTACTCAAACATCCAAGGCTGACCAGGATTTCTAACCGGTAAAGTGTGCCTTTGTACTCTGACTTCAGACCATTCCTCGACCCTTTTAGTCTCTAGATTCCAGACTCTTAAGTTCGGGGTGGAATACCCAAGAAAGTATCCCTCAATTGCTCTTGCCCCAAACTTTCCATTAGGATCGATTATTGTGCATGGAGCTCCAAACGGTTCAAGATAAGACAAATCTGGTTTCCGTTTGTTAATAAGCTCAAAACAGGTCTTGTTGTGTCGTTTGACTGTAAGGACTCGGTTCAACGTATAACATGCAGAGGCCACAGCTTCAGTCCAAAAAGGAATCGGCAATTGTGACTCTACCAACATGGTCCTAGCAGTCTCGATCAATGTGCGATTCTTGCATTCAGCGACGCCATTCTGTTGAGGAGTATAAGCTGCACTAAATTCGTGAAGAATACCTTTTGAAGTGCAAAACTCCGCCATGGCATGATTTTTGAATTCAGTACCATTGTCGCTGCGTATCCGCCTAACCTTCAACTTATAAAGATTCTCAATCTGAATGATTAAGTTTTTGATAATACCGAAGGTTTCACTCTTATGTGCCATGAACGCCACCCAAGAAAATCTTGAATAATCATCAGTAATCACGAGGCAATATTGATCATTCCTAATGCTTTTGTGCTTGACAGGACCGAACAAATCCATGTGCAAACGTTCAAGAGGAACAGCCACCGTGTTGACTTTCTTTGTAGGGTGTCGCTTCTTCGTTTGTTTTCCTTTCTGGCACGAAACACAGACGTCTTGAAGATGAAAGTTTTTAAGAGGAACACCATTCACCAATTCATTTGACACCAAATGATTCATTTTGCGTAAGTGAATGTGACCCATTCGTCTGTGCCAAGAGATTGTGTCTTTTTCTGTGGCTTTGGAAACGAAACAAGTTGCTTGAGCAGACGTTGTGATAGCTTGGCTCATATCAAGGACATACAGATCATTTATCCTTGGAGCCGACAAGAGAATCCATTCTTTCGGAATCTTGAAGCCGGGTTTCAGCACATAACATCCATTAGCATCAAAGTGTACTGAGAACTGCTTATCACAAATTTGAGAAACACTAAGAAGATTGTGATCAAGTTGTTGTACGAAGTTGATCTTGTCAAAACTAACAACCCCGTTGGTAATCATTCCTTCACCCGTAATATATCCGCCCTTATCTCCAGCAAAAGCAACATAACCTCCTCTAATAGATTTGACGTCGTAGAGAAGCTTCATGTCGCCTGTCATGTGCCTGGATGCCCCACTATCAACAATCCAGTGACTACTGATAGTTCCTCCTGGAACACCCTGCACATGAACTTACACAATTAGTTGGAGATGGGGACCCAAGCCATTGTGGTCTTGGGTCTTCCATTTTCATCAATCACAATAACCTCTATTCTTTGATGATTTGAAAATTGTGATGGTCCCCCTGATTCAGTAACCGTTTTTGGTTTCCAAGTCTGTTTTGTTATACCAGTGTTATTCTTTAAAAACTTAACTTCATGATTGTCTGAAGTTTTTAAATTGTTTGGTTTGACAGAAACAGATTGTTTTTGAGCCACATCGGTTTTAATTGCTTTTTCAATTTTCTTGACCTGTTGACGTTTCTGTTTCTTTTCCCTTTCTCTTATGAGTCGAGGATCTTGTTTTACAGAAACAGATCGCTTGCGGTCAGTTGGGCCACGGGGATCATCAACTATGCCTTTTTGTTTATGAAGATACGGGCAATTTCGAACAATATGCCCGATTGTTCCACATTCAAAACATGATCTTCGTTCAACAAACCCCGAAGTATCATGTGGTCGTCTTGCCGATGATGAGCTTTGTGATTTCGAGGTACTAGGTTTTGAACTATTTGGTTCATTCCTTTTCATCACTGTTACTTTCTGGACAAAATCTAAGTTAGATTGATTTGCAAACTTTTCAATTGTGTCCGTTCCCTTCGATTTCACAAAGTTCACATTCTTCTTCTTCTTCTGATTTGGCTTCTTTTGACTTTGAGTCGGTGTCTTACCTTTGGATTTGGTATGATTTTGCTGTTTTTCCACTGTTGGTAATTTCTTGTTCCCAAATTGTTTTCTAACTTCAGCCTTTGGGATAGAAGGACACTGTGTGACTGTAACATGTGGTCCTGTCTTTCCCAAAAACTTACTTGTAGAATTTTCAAAGACTTTACTGATTAAAGATTGATTAACATTTTTAATAGGAAAATCTTTGTCTGAATAGATTTTATCATCACCAACAAGAGTGTACAGCAAATCCACACTCTCCGACTCTTTTGCAGATGTGGACTCGGTTGGAACAGTCTTAGCAGGTTTTGTGGGAGGATCACATAGGATATGATTCTCAAGAGGTATGTCCTCTTCTTTGATTACTGCATCAGACTTTTCCGAATCAGTATCATCAGACTCATCATCAGAAGAATCAACATCCTCAACCACCACTGGAGGATCCTGATTCTGTTCAGCAGTTACAAATGTATCTGCTGACACATCTGAATCTGACGATACTTCTTTCTTGTATCCGAGCCCTGCTGCAAATTCCTCAACGTCCAAAGGAACAGATGGCTCAAAGTGAGTCCTATACTCCTCATCAGGCAAAGCATCAAAATTGTTTCTCACGGGTGGTGGACATTTCTTGTAACCTATGCATGTGACATCCTTTTTCTCTTTCTGAACATCAATGATGTGATCCAACACATAGCTAGAACTCAAATAACTGTCTAACTTGAGTCGGATCGCCTCACTTTCTGTTTTAACACAAGCCATTTCTTTTTGCATCACCTCAAGACGAGTGATATACAAATTAATGTCAGTTTGTTTTCTGGAAACCATTTTTGTCAGTTCTGTTTTATCTTTCTTTAATGTTTCAATCATCCTTTTAAATTCCTTTTCATGGTTTTCATAAAACATGTTGGCTTCAGTGCACTTTGAAAGATCCACTGTTAATTTCTGATTGTGAATGAATGTCACATCATATTTCTCTTGCAAAGCCTCGTGTTTGCTTTGCAATTCACACCACCTATCATTCACAGAAACATGTTTGTCTTGCAATTCAAACAAACTAGCTTGTAAAGCATCGTGTTTGCCTTGCAACTCAGACATGTTTGCTTCCATCTCAGCACATCTAACATGCAAACTATCACAGTTATTACAGCTAACAGAAGTGGGTTCGTCGACACATACCTGACTTGATGAACTGTCGACATTCGCCATAAAGGCTGAATGGAGAGAAGACGAATAATAAGCAGCTTGATCCACCAAAATAGATCTTCTTTGAATTCCTGCTGCAGCTTCCTCCAAAAGTTCATCAATGTCTGCATTAACTGATGCAGTTGATGTGTCATCTTCCTGATCATTGCCTGAAGCAGAGGACTCTTCATCTGAACTTCCACTGTACCCGGAGCTGTCTTCATCTTCAGAAGATTCAACACCATTGGTGGAAGATTCTCCACCACTGGCGTGTTTAAGATCATTAACCACTTCAGCAAAACAAGCTGTTCCATCAGGTGCATCATTTCCCAACTGGATTGACCAATCACAACCTTCATCTACCTGAACCACAAGTGCCTGGTTGGCATTAGATGGTCCTGCTTGACTCTGGTTATTGACAGGCACCAGTGTTCGTTCGTTGTTCCTTCCTTGGTTCTGATTTGCCCTGTTGCCTTGACCTCGGAAAGGATTCTGGTTCCCATGCTGAGATGGCCTTGTACATTCACGCTTGAAATGACCACGTTCACCACAGTTGAAGCATTTAACAGCCTGTTTATCAAACCCATACTTGGTGTCTTTCTTGCTTTCCAAGCTGGTTCGGCCTGTTCTTTCCATGAAATCCTTTGCTCGCCTAACAGCACTGGCAAAGGCCCACTTAATGTCCATCATCTCCATCTCCTCTTTATCAATCTGCTGATAGTCTTCTTGTGTCAGATTAATATTACCAATCTGACCTTCCACTAATCCACAGTATGCGCTCACCACAGTGTTTAGCAGCTCCATGTGTTCCTTTGCTACTTCCACACTGACTTTAGAAAAGCTTGAGGTGTCGAGCCGTACTGTATCTGGCTTTGATTGCTGACCAGCAGATGATGTGCTTCCATAACAAGCTTGCTGTTGAGGAGGAAGCGGATTCCCATACATATCTGTTGTTGGTAAAGGATTTCCGAACATATCAGTTGGTCTGAAAGGTCGTTGCTGTTGTGGTGCTGATTGAGGGACTGGTTCCATCAGATTTCCATACATGTCTGTCTTTGGAGGCACAGGAACTTGGATAGTATTGCCATACATATCTGTGCTAGTCACAAAAGCTGTTTGAATTGGAGCATGCGAAGAAGGTTTTGTAGAGGTGCTAGAGGTTCCAAAATACATTTCAGGATTTTGAGGCACGGGAATTCTTTTTGCCTTTAGAGTTTCTTCCTGATTCTTGTTTTCTAGAATTTGAACAAATTCGTTGAAGCTCGTTGTAGCTAAAGTACCATTGTACTTCATGATTTCCAAGAATGTATTCCACTGAGGTGGCAATGCATCTGCAAACCTTTTCATAATCTCTACAGGAGTTGTAACAACCCCGAAATTTGTCAATTCAGTCAGCAAGTGATTAAATCGACTTGTCAAATCACCCAACGACTCATTCTCCATACAAGTAAAACCATCAAACTCTTTCTTTAGCAGTTCTTTCCTCAGTTGACGTGTCGCTTCATTTCCCACGCCCCTTGTCTTCAACGCGTCCCACAACCTTTTTGTAGTCTTATAACTGACGAACTGATGATAGATATCTTTACTTAAGGCCTGAGTGAGAATGGCGTATGCCTTCTTTTCTAGATCATAGACTTTCTTCTGATCTTCCGTGAGATCTGCAAACGTAGCAGCAGATGATGCGGCAACCTCTATTGTTTGATCGAAATCTGTGATGAACCGCAACCACAATTCTGTATTTTGACCAAGAACGTATGTATGAAATCTATCAATCCATCCTGGATATTCATATAAATGCATCAACTTTGGAGGTCTATTCAAACTTCCAGTTTCGCTTTCGCTTAAAAGAATGCTTTGAACACTTGGAACTTGATTTGATACAAATGCCCATTGACCGGTAGAAATTGCATTAGCTTGTGAAGATACCGGTGCGGAAGATGACGGAGTACCAAAATACATATCTGTGTTTACCAAAGTATTCCACCTTGGATTCATTTTTAATCAGCCGAAGGATACCTGTCGAAAGACTTGAAAAACACAAACTATTAAACACAAACAGACTAATGATCGAAAGATCAACACCTGTTCGAAGGATCAACAGGGTTCGAAGGATCTCTGTTGAATTTCGAACAATGTTTTTCGAAAGATTCTCCAACCGAAGGATCCTTATCTTTCGAAAAAGTATTGTACACCGAAAGATGATTTTGAAAGATGACTTCGAAAGACTCCCCAATCGAAGGATCCTAGTCTTTCGAAAATGAGCAGAAGACCGAAAGATATATGTTTCGAAAATATTCCTTGGAACGAAAGATAAGTCTCACACTTCGAAGGATGCTCGAAGGATGACTATCTGTCGAACCTCCTTTGGTCGAAAGATGATCTTTCGACTTCGAAAGATATCTTTCGAACTTGCTCTGACACAGTTGACAATGGTGACAGGTTGGTGAAAAGTTGACGGGTTGGTGAGAACTTTCGGCAGAAAGTATGTTCAGACCATATCTTTCAGGTCTGAATATGCAGGCTTTCACCAACCAGGTAAGGATCCCAATATTTTAATCAGATTACACTTTTCAATGCACAAACAAGTTGAATATTCAAATTTTAAGATCAAAAGTGTAGTTTTATGAAGAACACTATGAATATAGCAAGAACACTTCCCAGAAAAAACAAGAATTTCGGTGAACCGAAACTTTCCAAACACACAATTTTGCTAAAATGTTTAACAAAAACCAACAACTAACATGTAAGCATGAAGAATAACAAGGTTTTTAACAAAACACCAAGCAAAAACAACAAGATTTTCAGAAAATAGTGAATTTTTTAAACCCGAAAAACAGTCCGAAAAATCTCGGTTTTAACAAGGAGAAGAGCCAAGGCTCTGATACCACTTGTAGGTCCGGCTAGGGGAGGATCTAGTCGCCTAATCCTTGTGTACAAACCAACCCGGTTGTGCGGAATCCAACCGAGATAGCAAACCGAGATAGAACACGCAAATAATCAACACACAAGACTCAACGATTAACACCACTTGTATTAAACGTATGAAAGGTCCGGTTACAGCTCAATGTTTACAAATCAGTCTTGTAAACTCTCTAAGTGTGTGTGTGTTCTCTGCTAACTGTCATCCCTGGAAATGAACACAACACACGGGTATTTATACCCAAACACAGCAGGTCCGGTCGAAGGATCATGCAGACCGGTCGAAAGATCATCTTTCGACCAGGAACAGCTCGAATGATCAACATGTACTACGAAAGATGGGATCTTTCGTGGTCCATCTATCGAAAGCTATCTATCGAGCTCATCATCGAAGGATATAAGTGATCCTTCGATGACACATCCTTCGAACCAAACAAATTACAAACATAATGTTGACTGTTTGGCCAAGTCAAACCAGAGGATGGTTGACTTGGTCAAACTTACAGACTAACAAAGACATCGTTCAGTAACAAGACAAAATACAGACAAAGTACAGACACAAGTGCACCAACAACATCAAACGTATCATCTCCTTTTACTATTTTCTCGGTTCTGCCACACAAATACATATCAAGTTCACTAACATTAGCCCTTTTTCCGTATATATTTCTCCAAATACTTCAAATAACCCTCCTCTTAATCAACAACCTTCACACCATCAACCGAACTAGAAGAATAAAGTGTATTTTCTTTATCCATCATCGTCTAATAAACATTAATTCTCCTAATGTTATTTTCACTTGACCCACTATTTCCTTACCTTCCTTTTTTTTTTGAAAGATAAAATTCATTAAACCACGCCAACACCTCAAACCGAGGCGGCGACACAAAAACCCGCTACAAAGAAATTACATATTGACAAATTAACACCAATCTTCCAAGTTAATCTTTATAGATTTCGATCTACTATTAAGCTACAAGAAACCTACCGTCTTTATCTCACGAATGATTCCTTCTAATTTAATCGCCTTGTTATTGAACCTAGCCTTATTCCTCGCTCTCCAAATGCTCCAGCAACCAATCCTGATAATCCCTTTGACAACCTCTTTTTTGTGACCGTTTATCCCAGTATGTTCATGCGTCTCCAGAAGGTCTTTCACCGAAAAAGCTAAAATATTAGGAATCTTGCACCACATGCTAATGATAGGCCAAAAATCCGAAACGACACTGCATGAAGGTAGTAAATGATCCAAAGTTTCTTCACATTCACCACACATCACACAAGTCGAGTCACCCACTCCAGTATTTCTCCTTCTTAGCGCATCCATTGTAGCAATCTTGTCCATCGCGACTCTCCAAATAAAAACATTACACTTACTAGGAAGCCATTTACACCATTCGGGTAGTACACCACAAAATAGTTAATATTGTTATTCAGGAACCTTTTAATTGCCCTCACACTAAAGTCTTTGTCTGCAGCCCCTATCCATGTCCATTTATCCATGTAGTCTCCTGACCCGCACCCAACGACCTTCTCCATTGCCAAATGTAACTCGGTCCTTCGCTACCACCCGACACCCTATCACACACTTTACATTTTTTATTCACTTCTAAGCCAAATAAAGCTGGAAATAAAACTTTCAGAGGTTCGTTGCTAATCCAAGGATCAAGCCAAAACAAGATCTCCTCCCCATTCCCGACCTCTCCTTTAAAAAAAATCCTTAGCGGTAAGGCTGTAAACGAATCGAACGAACACGAACAAGGCCATGTTTGTGTTCGTTCGTTAAGGAAATTAACATGTTCGCGAACTGTTCACGAACGCATACCGAACATAAGTTTGTGTTCGTGTTCGTTCGTAAAGGAAATTCAGTTGTTCACGAACAGTTCGTGAACACTGGTCTCGTACACAAACGAACACAAACAAATAAAAACGAACGCAAATGAACATTTAACTTGAAAATAAAAAAATAAAAACATTGTTATCCTTAAACATTGGATATAACTAGATAAATACAACCATCAAATGATAAATCAAAACACAAAAAGTCTACTACACCACCAAACGATGAATCACGTTTAACTAACTTCACATAATTATCCCAAAAAATGTTTTAGAATGTCCAAATTTTAGCTAACAAAGAAACAAATAGGGTTTCAAGTTTCCAGTATGTTTAGATAAATGGTTTATCATTTATTATTTTTTTGATATAATCAAACGAACACGAACGACGTAACCGAATATATTACCGAACGTTCACGAACGTAGTCGAACGAACGAGACCTGTGTTCGTGTTTGTTCGCTAAGCTAATCGAACAGAATTTTTTGTTCGTGTTCGTTCGTTAAGCTAATCGAACGAACATAAACGAACTTCCCGCCGAACGGTTCACGAACTGTTCGCTGAACGTTCGGTTCGTTTACAGCCCTACTTAGCGGCATGTATCGATCTTAGTGTAAGTCATCAAATTAACAATATTATTCCAAACACCACCCATGGTTTTTCTAACCAAAAAAATATCCCAACTAGATATCGTCTTGTGGATAGCTTCGATAACTTTAACCCATAACTTTTCCTTATCCGTCTTAAAACGCCACCCCCATTTAGCTAGAAGAGATATGTTTGTGTTTTTTAGTTTACTAATTCCTAACCCACCGCGATCCTTAGGAAGCGAGACCCGATCCCAGGCCACCCAATAAACTTTATTAACAGAGCCATTTCCTCCCCTAAGAAAACTTTTTTTATTTTCGCTTCAAGATCCTTATTAACCTGAATAGGAGCTTTATAAAGCGAAAAGTAATAGTTAGGCAAACTTTCAAGAACCGACTTAATTAACGTGATTATCCCGCCAATCGATAACATAGACACATTCCACCTAGAGAGTCTCACCTCGAAGATATCATAAACCGGCTTCTAGTTAGAAACCATGTTCATGTTAGCGCCAACCGACAAACTGAGATACTTAAAAAGAAACTCATCCGCTTGACAACCAATAACCTTATTTTTTGCATTTTATCAATATGTTGTTATAGATTATTTTTGTGGTATGGAGTCCGTAATCTACTCCACAAATGCCTCTTCCTTTTTTATTTACGAATATCTTGTTTCCTTTATGTGTTGCTCAATATTAGGAGCCTTATTTTATTTCTCTTCCCTTTATTAGTCATGGACCTTGTGTATAAAAGTCTGTCTTCTTTTATAATCAGTACACAATTATGAGGTATCAATAAATTATAAAATACCATTATAATCAAAATTGTAAATATTACGACTACTTTTTTTGCGTTTTACCATATGGTTGTTATAACGTACGCTAGTGCCGTAACGAACCGAATCAAAACTAATAAAATTCTTGCTGCATTCTCGTCGAAACGCACGGGTAGAATAAGTAGTTTTAGTAACATGTTTAATTATATTTACCAATCCTCCGTACTACACAATGCACGATCCGCCACTCGAAACCGAACCAATCAAAACCATTTATCACTCATCACACGGATCACAATCGTGCGGTTCTCCACCACTCACCTCTCCACCAATCAACGGCTAAAAACACCCCTCCAAAAAACACAAATCCCCCACCACCACATATATACACACACCCACCCCACCAACATTTCAAAACAAAAAACCCAAATTGATTTCTAGAGAGAGAGAACATCTAGAGAGAGAAAATGTCAGGAAGAGGAAAGGGAGGCAAGGGATTGGGAAAGGGGGGCGCGAAGCGTCACCGGAAAGTTCTCCGGGACAACATTCAGGGCATCACGAAGCCGGCGATCAGGCGACTTGCTCGAAGAGGAGGTGTGAAGCGTATAAGTGGGTTGATCTATGAAGAGACACGTGGAGTGCTGAAGATATTTCTTGAGAATGTTATCCGTGATGCGGTAACGTACACTGAACATGCTCGCCGGAAAACTGTTACGGCGATGGATGTCGTTTATGCGTTGAAGCGTCAAGGCCGTACTCTCTACGGTTTTGGTGGTTAGGGTTTCAATTTAGGGGTTAGGGTTTCGTTTTAGGGGTTATTGTCTTGTTAATCTTTTATTTGGTTTTGGTATTAATCGATGTTATGAACCGATGTTACATGTAATTGGTGGTTTTAATACAATATATTGGTTTAGTTATGAACAATTGCGATTGCATTTTCATTTTTTTTTTTTTTTTTCATGCAGTTAGTTTGATTTTCAGTTTTTGTATTTGCAGTTCTGTTTTTTCAAGTCAGGGGTTTGATTAACTGCTGATCTAATATCTGACTATAATTTGTTGCTTATATTAGATCTGGTCTATTATCTAGTGTTTTTGGTCTTAACGAGTTTAGTTTTGTAGATTTTAAAATTAAATTTCGTTGGTTTGTGGTATGATTTGTTTTGTTTTAATTTATTAAAAACAAATGCTCTGTTTTGGGCTCGTGTATCCCAATCAGTGTTGTAACAATCGGTGGTTCAACTAGTGATTAATTGGATTGATCGGAGTTATCATAGTTTCTCGGGTAGACATGTTTTAATCCCTGATTTAAGTGGCAAGAATTTATAAGTTTTGGTTTAGTTTAATTTGGTTGCGATCCGGCTAGAATTCGTTCAGAATAGGACTGCTATTGACCGCTTAGAGATAAGACTGCTATTGACTGCTTAGAGATTAATCGGTAAAACTTCTAATTAGGGTTTTGTTAATTTGGTTTTGGTATTAATCGATGTTATGAACCGATGTTACATGTAATTGGTGGTTTTAATACGCTATTAGGTTAGTTATGAACAATTGCAATTGCATTTTCATTTTCTTCTTTTTTTTTGTGCAGTTAGTTTGATTTTTAGTTTTTGTATTTGCATTTCTGTTCTTTCAAGTTAGGGGGTTGGTTAACAGCTGATCTAATATTTGAATATAATTTGTTGCTTATATTAGATCTGGTCTATTATCTAGTGTTATTGGTCTAACAAGTTTAGTTTTGTTTGAGATTTTAAAATTAAATTCGTTGGTTTGTGGTACAATGAATTAGCCACTATCTTTGCTATAGTGGTATCTACTAGCTTAAGATCCTGTATATTATACGGGTTGGTAAAAGAAATTTCTTCATTAATACCGAACAAATATATTAGATTACAACGACAAATTGAAATAGATGTATATGCAACGATCACAATTCGTTGAAAATCTTTTTATAAACAACATTAGTTGTTTTATCTGTAAGTTTGTCGTTGTCAAGTATTGGTGTTTTCACTCCATCTCATGTTTTTACCCTTGATATAGCAACATACAATTGACCATGAGAGAGGACGGGTTGTTTTAAGTACAAACCAACTCTAGAAAGTGACTACCTTTGACTTTTGTTGATTGTCATTGCGAAACATATGACCAGTTAACGAAGGAGCCACCCACTTAGATTTTGGGTTGCCCTGTAAACTAATAGAGTTATCTTAGTTTAGCTTTTTTTATTTAACCTAATAGAAAATGTAAATAATCAAATATATGTTATATGAACTATTTAGAAAATTTTTTAATATATGTTATATATATGTAAATATAGTTTAAGAACTCGTGAGTTTCGCGGATTACTCAAAGTTAATTGTATAATATTTAACAATGTTGAGATAAAATTTGAAATGAAAGAAATGTTCCCTTACTTATTTCTATTATATTATTTTTAAGTCTTTACCTAAAATTTTGAAATGACCAAAATGTAATTATCGTATGATTTTTAATGTATGGATTAAGTCAGAACGGCGTGGTGGATCAATGGTGATTATTAGAAAGCTGGCACTTTCAGCATATATAAATCCTGCCAAACCCCAACTACAAATAGGTTTTTATGTACGCCATGTATAAGTGTGTGTATTTTGTGTGTCATCCATGTGTTTATTCGAGTCCCTGCAAATTTACATGCTCTTAATCTCCATTGTTGATCCAAAACATATTAATCTGGTTAAAGTAATAATCGATCTCAACCCTTTTAAAAATTACAATAAATTCCATTAAAAAATCTCATAAAAATTACAACATTTTTTGTCCTACACTTTGTGGTCACTACATTAATCTGTTTTAATCGATCCCCAACCAATTATGAGGGTAAGATCAAATAAAAAGTTTATTTTGCCTAAGTAGGATGAGAAGGAATTTTAACAATTCATTTTTCAAATCAATGGTTAAGATGAAAGTGTAGGAGAAAGGAGGAGTGCAAGGGTATCTTGAGAAAATCCTATTTATGGACTTTCTCTCTCCACATGCAAGGCACATGCATATTTCACCCCCATTTTTTAAACGTTCATAACTTTTTTATACGACATTATTTTTTCATAAAAATTTCACCATAAAATCGAGCGTCTTTTTATCTTTAATTTGAGTACCATATTGCTATATAAAATATGAAGACTAAAAAACCCCACTAAAATGTGTTGTATTTCTATGTTGTATAACATTTTTTTGTGCTAGATTTTTGTACTATATTTTTGTACTAAATTTTTTGTGCTGAATTTTTTTGTCTTAATTTTTTTTTTCTCAATTTTTTGTACTGAATTTTTTTGTACTACATTTTTTTGCTTAATTTTTTTGTGCTATATTTTTTGTAATAGATTTTTTTGTGCTATATTTTTTTGTACTACATTTTTGTGCTATATTTTTTGTACTAGATTTTTTTGTGCTATATTTTTTTGTACTAGATTTTTTGTGCTAGATTTTTTTGTACTAGATTTTTTTTTGTATTTTGAAAAAACAAAAGGGGTGCCACATGTCATTTTCACTTCTATTTATAAGAACCAAAATGCCTTTGATTTCTACTTATTAGGAGTGTCACATGTCATCATCACAATCCTTCTTAGGCTACTTAGGCAAAATCCACTTTTTAGTGGATCCTCCCCCAATTATGATCCATAAAAAAAGTTGCCCATTAAAACCTATATAAGTTTGCAAATTTTTTGTGCATTATTAGTTGTAAGTTGTGCTTTATGAGTTTTTCAAAAAAAAAATCTTGATTTTTTAGTTATAACCCAAAGGTTTGTACCTTTTCCAATTTTAACCCTACATAATTTGTTTTTTTAACTTTAACCCAAAACTTTTCATTATTTGCAATTTAACTTCACAACTTTTGTCACTTATACTTTTCATCTTTCGCAAATTTTCGTTTTACGTATAGTTCTAAATTTTTCGAGTTAATACGACGCAACGTGCATGTGTGGTTCAACGTTTTTACCTCTATTTTTCCATGTTTGACAGGTTCTTCGTAATACGCATATTATAGGTCAAGTCAGTGTTGGATGTCGATGACGGTTGTGTGACATTAGTACTATTTGACACCGTTTTACGCTCCGCCGCAACGCGGGGTGTGCTTTGGGGTTTTTCAAAGAAAAAATTGTTATGCATATTGTTGTCTTAATGTTGGCTTTGGGGGGTTTCAAAAAAATGTTTTTTTTTTTTTTTTTTACTTTTCACCTAAAAGTATTTCATAAATTACTTTTAACCCAAAACTATTTGTTTTTTTACTTTTAACCCAAAACTTTTTATCTTTTGCAATCTATCCTCATAACTTTTTTACTTTCAACTTTGGTCATTTATAGTTTCCATTTTTCGCAAATTTTTCGCTCTATGCTTGGTTCTAAATTTTGTGACTTAACACATCACAGCTGTGTCTTTGGCTTAACGTTTTTACGTTTCGTTCTAAATTTTGCGAGTTAACACGACGCAACGCGCGCGTGTGGGTGAACGTTTTTACATCGTCTATTTTTACCCCGTTTGACAGGTTTAACGTAACGTGTGGGTCGTAGATCGACTTAGTTATAAATAAAGAATCTCCGCCGCATTGCGGCGGGTCGTAATCCTAGTTTTAACTCAAAACCAACATCACCATTTTGCCACCTATGATTACCATTTTTTTTAATTTGATACTACAAACTTAACTACTAAGCACCAAATTTGTGGAAAATGCGTAAGGACTGTTGAAAATGGCTTTAGCATGATCAGACTAAGACCCTCGTATTACAGCAACACACATATATAGGAAAGGTTCCAAATTCCAATAAGGGTGTGGTCATGCATGACTTTCCACATAGGCGTTATGTCATCCATTTTAATCCACTATTCAAAACTACTACCCTAAGGGTGTGGTCATGGCTCAAACCACTATCCCCTTTATTTTTTATTTATTTTTGTCTTAAAATTATCAAATAGGAGGGTCGTTGTATAATCCATGGGAACCACCGTCAATCAAGGAAGGAGATGATGTACCATTTAATTAATGGTCCTATATGAAAATAATGTTCCAATCCATGACCCCACACCCCATAGCCTAAGAACATAATAAAAATAACAGCAATAAGAACCATCTAGAGACACTTACGTATGTCTGTTGAGATAGAAGATACACTTTATGCTATTCAAACAACTATCTACTTAAAACAAATAAAAAATATTTTTAAACAAAGAGAACAAAATTTTGATTGATGATAAAAGCCGATTTATATCAAACTAGTGCTAATACTCGCGAATTTCGCGGTGTTGAGAAATGATATGTTTATTATTTTTAGAAGAGTAAATTGTCATTTTAGTCCCTGAGTTTTGTCCAAATTTGCCATTTTGATCCAAATAGTTTTATTTTCCCCCTTGGGTCCCTGACTTTTACATTTTGTTGCCATTTTGATCACTTTGCCTAACTCCATCCAAAAACCCAGTTTGTAACAGGGGTATTTTGGGGATTTCCATAAAAAATGTTTTCAGTTGCCATTTTGATCCAATTCCAAAAAATCAAAAAAATTCCAAAAAAATAAAAAAAATTCCAAAAAATTCCAAAAAATCAAAAAAAATTCTAAAAAATCTAAAAAATTCAAAAAAATCTAAAAAATTCAAAAAAATCTAAAAAATTCTAAAAAATCATAAAAATTCTAAAAAATTCAAAAAAATATAAAAAATCATAAAAATTCTAAAAAATCAAAAAAATTCTAAAAAATCCAAAAATCATTAAATGTTTCGGCACGAACCGTTTCGACCAGTACCGTTTCGAACCGAACCGTTTCGACCCGTACTGTATCGAACCGAACCGTTTCGACGCGAACCGTTTCGAACCCGTACCGTATCGAACCGTACCGTTTCGACCCGTACCGTATCGAACCGAACCGTTTCGACGCGAACCGTTTCGAGCCGAACCGTTTCGACATGAACCGTTTCGACCCGTACCGTTTCGAACCCGAACCGTTTCGAGCCGAACCGTTTCGACGCGAAGCGTTTCGACCCGTACCGTTTCGACCCGTACCGTTTCGAACCGAACCGTTTCGACGCGAACCGTTTCGAACCCGAACCGTTTCGACACGAACCGTTTCGACCCGTACCGTTTCGAACCCGAACCGTTTCGAGCCGAACCGTTTCGACGCGAACCGTTTCGACCCGTACCGTTTCGACCCGTACCGTTTCGACGCGAACCGTTTCGAACCCGAACCGTTTCGACCCGTACCGTTTCGACCCGTACCGTTTCGACGCGAACCGTTTCGAACCGAACCGTTTCGACGCGAACCGTTTCGAACCCGAACCGTTTCGAACCGTACCGTTTCGAACCCGAACCGTTTCGAACCGTACCGTTTCGACGCGAACCGTTTCGAACCGAACCGTTTCGACCCGTACCGTATCGAACCGAACCGTTTCGACGCGAACCGTTTCGAACCCGAACCGTTTCAAACCGTACCGTTTCGAACCGTACCGTTTCGAACCCGAACCGTTTCGACCCGTACCGTTTCGACCCGTACCGTATCGAACCGAACCGTTTCGACGCGAACCGTTTCGACATGAACCGTTTCGACCCGTACCGTTTCGAACCCGAACCGTTTCGAGCCGAACCGTTTCGAGCCGAACCGTTTCGAACCGTACCGTTTCGACGCGAACCCTTTCGAACGGAACCGTTTCGACGCGAACCGTTTCGAACCGAACCGTTTCGACCCGTACCGTATCGAACCGAACCGTTTCGACCCGTACCGTACCGAACCGTTTCGACGCGAACCGTTTAGAATTATTTGGATTTTTTAGAATTTTTATGGTTTTTTAGAATTTTTTTTATTTTTATATTTTTTTGAATTTTTTAGATTTTTTATGATTTTTTAGAATTTTTTAGATTTTTTTGATTTTTTTAGATTTTTTTGAATTTTTTAGATTTTTTAGATTTTTTTAGAATTTTTTGGAATTTTTTTGATTTTTTAGAATTTTTTTGATTTTTTGGAATTGGATCAAAATGGCAACTGAAAAGGTTTAAATTGAAAAGAGTAACTGGGTTTTTGGATGGAGTTAGACAAAGTGATCAAAATGGCAACAAATGTAAAAGTTAGGGACCCAGAGGGGAAAATAAAACTATTTGGATCAAAATGGCAAATTTGGACAAAACTCAGGGACTAAAATGGCAATTTACTCTTTTTAGAAAAAAATTACGTTTATACTGATCATAAAGAAACTATACGCATAAACTTATTATAGAAATCTGAAGTTGAAGATTAAAATCAAACAAAACCGAAAAGATAAGTAAATGAATGAAATACGTTTTTCTGGTTTCAAATATAAACGAAAGCCTATTACTCTAATACTTCTACTTGCTGGAGCTTCGTAACCAATAACCTCGAATTCGTTTTTGACCAATTGAAAAAACAATCATCACCTAACGAAATATATTCTGCTTCAATTATATCATGACATCCAACAACACCGTACCTATCGTAAACAAAATATATGAAAATTTTTTATTAGTAATATATTGAAATACGTTGACAAATAAAGTAAAATAAAAGTAATCAATAACTTGAGTAATCGATTGGCAAACCTTGTTTTACCATCAATAAAATAAGTGTATATAAGTTATATGTACGCAAATATGCCGAAGAAGCATATGGGTTGTTGGCGTAGTATCCAGGAGGTGCACCCCATGGTGGTGGAATATAGCCCATGGGCCGAGGATGGGGATTGGGGATGTTGGTTAATAAATAAAAAAATCATTGGTGGGTATGATCCAATGACTGATTCTAAAGAAAAGAAATTAGAAACCATCTGACCGAAAAGTTACCTCAATGAGCCAGTCAACCAATACGGCTTCCATCGTCTCATTGATGTCTAAAATGTTGGTCCATATAGAGTAGGAAAATCAAGCTACAATTCTACAAAAAAATAATAATAGTAATTAGACTCATCTGGTCATTGAATATGATTAAACCATAACTTTCCTTGTGTAGCAGTAAGAAAGTCAAAGGAATTCACATAGTTTGGCCTTTTGTGCAAAGCCTAAAGGACTAAAAATTCTATTTTTTTTATAATAGCAATGTAATGATGCTAAAGTTCAGTTAGAATTTAATTGAAATCATTTTAAAGAAGTTAAAGCATTTAGGGGCTGTTTGGTAGCATCTGAATGACATTAAGAGGCTACCTCTTAATGAAATCATTTAAGAGTTTAACAAAGATAATGTAGAAGAATGTGACATGTGATGGTTTACCATTCAGATGTTACCTCTTATCCAGTCAGACATAAGGTTACCTCTTATTCATTCAGACATAAGGGCCACAAATGATTTCATTAAGAGGCAGCCTCTGAATGGATTAAGAGGCTACCAAACAGGGCCTTAGTTTTTAGCAGCAAGAAAGTCAAGTAATTAGCAAGTTTTGACTTTTAAAGATCAAAGGAACCATATACACCCATCCTTCTAAAATTTGCATAACGATCTTCAAAATACTCTACGACTATACATTGGTTTATGTAATCAGATGACTGCAAGTTGATTCCCACTAAAAAAATAACCATGAGAAAAAAAAAGTCAATAGAGGTGGTACTTCTCTACCCATTTTTTTACAAATCAGTTGATTTCAGTCGTCTTATATCTTTAATGTATGAAAGCTAAAAACTTTTAACCAAAAGAGTCGGAGTAGTTTAAAATGCATTCATATGCATAAAACCTTTTGATTCACTTTATTTTAAAAAATAGATTATTTTCACAAGAGTACAATTTTGTAATCATATTTTAAACATTAATATTTTTTTTTATTTTCAAGAAACATAAAAATAAAAAGGCGTTTGCAAATTGGCTCAACCTAACTTGAGCGACCCAAACTCACTTTGACCTTTAACCCAACCCGCTTGACACACCCATGTTGATCAGTTCTGTTTAAAACATAAAGGAAAACAGGAATAACATACCTTTGGTTGCATCAGTAGAGAATCCAGTCAGAGACTCAGCCACGGTGTTCGACATAGTTGTCAGTTTGATCTGGTTCCTCCTTAGGGTGTAAAGTGATGATGGTGATAAACCGAAAGTAGGGTTGATTTCGGTTAGGGAGAGAGAGACGAATTTGATGTTATGGGGTTGTTTGTATTGTGTAATTGTCTAACTCTTTAACTCTCTAATAAGCTCCTTATTTATACACCCAAGAGGAAACCCAATTAGTTAATAAGGGTAATATGGTCCATCAACAATTACCAACTAATTATTAATAGGTTATTAATATATTTTGATCTATATTATATAAATGATAATGATGGCTACTAGATTAAATATAAATAAATAAATATTTAACCTTACATTCTCCCACTTAGCCGAATAATCATTTATCATGAGTATTAGATTAGTCTGATCAGAAGTTAATACTCATTTTAGCCTTAAACAAGTACTATAGCAGAGAAATACAGCCGTTGAATCATTATGCGACTCAGGACCCCCATTAGTCATACTATAGCCTTAATTTAAAACCTAACAGTTATGATCAAAATAAGTAAGCCCCTTAACGTTTGATTTGTATTTATAGTTGTCTATATGTCATTACACCGGCAGAACATATGTAAGAGACATACAAAATCAAACTGATGAGGAATATTAAAAGTTAATCATTCATAGTACGATATGCAGTTGTACATAGTCATCAATAAACCCGTGATTATTATAAGCGCTTACATAATAGTTATGGGTGATAGACTTTTAGTTATATGATCCTTAAGCATATCACGAATGCATTCGATACAAAGATTTAGTTTCCTCAATTCGTTCACAAACGAATAATTAATTGCGTATCGAAATTTAATGCAGCACCTCTCGAACTGTTACTGTTCAAGGAGACATGGTAGCTGACTTTATCACAACAAGTCTTCAATATATTAATTATATAGAGTTAATAAAGTCATGAGTCCACTGATAAATTTCCAACAACATTTAGTGACTATATTATGTCGTTATAACTTAGGTTGTTGATATCAGTCTATTATGACTCCTCCATGAGATAGGTTTTGTCTGTTGACATAAAGATATACCCGAAATTACATTTTGTCATCTTTGAATATTACAAAGTTAGAGTAATAAACCGGTTTGAGTTCTCACTTCTTCTTTAAATTATAGCCTCTCATTTCTTTTAAAGATATTGTAATACTCTATTAAATGTTTCACATTAATCTAGACATATCTAGTGTGTTGCAATGTGAGTAATATCTAAACGAGTATAGACTTAAACTTACATAAGGCTTCTAATTAATGAAGCGTAAGAAATAATCTCATTTATCCTATTATCCTCTAAAGGAGAGCAGTATTGTTTGTTACATATGTAAGGACCAATTTAATGTTAAACTTATGGAACGGAAGTAATGTCCCATTTGGTCTATCTCAACATGTTATGATATCTATTATATAAGAGATATCTCTGAGATCTATTATATCAAAGTTTGTGTTAACAATGCTTTGACTTATGTAACATCTACTTGTCAAAAGAATATCATCTATATAGACAAGTTTATCTTAGTTGCTCCCACTCATCTTGAGGTAGGTACATTATTCCACTTGGTTGTTGATGAAAATAATTGCGTTAAGATTTCATCACATTATGGTGTTTGCATTAACCCATACATGGATTTTATTGGCTTATAGACATACTGTTCTTTAACCTTAAGTTTAGAACTTTCAGGTTGTTTTATGAACATGTAAATATGTCAGCCAGTTGTTAGGGAAAGTTGTTTTAATGTTCATCTAATGTAGCTCAAAACTATTATAAGCTACTAGAACAGTGATGATCCTAAAAGAAATCTTTTGTTAGATATGTAATAAAGATTCTTTAATAATTTATCTCTTCCTGAGTACAACCTTTGACAATCAATCATGCTTCTTTGTGTCTTAACGTTTATATCAGGATTTGTTTTAGTTATGAACACTCTTAGGTTATTCAATCAAATCCCAAACGTTATGCGAACACATAAAATCAGTTTTACTAGAAAACTGTTTTATTCCATTCAGAAGATTGATTGACACTAATGGCTTAATTAGAAGAGATAGGATCAATAAACTTTTCCAAAATCCATTTCAACTTCAGTTAGGGAGGTTATGTAATCATCAAAGTTAGTAGGCTTTTAAACCTAGATGACCTCCTTAGTTGATTATTGGGTTTGTTAGAAGTTTCAGTTTTATGGTTTAGCTCTTGATTAGGTTGCTATCATTTTCAGGATTCTAAGTTTGTAAGAGTTGGTGCAGTATGGTGTACAAGAGGTGTAATCGGAGTTAAATTTGGAGTGAAATTTAATGACACTCTTCCCCCCGCCTCTTGTATTCCTTGCAAGTCACGATAAGGACTTTGACTGCTCCCACTGACTTTAGAAAACTTTAGGAACTCAGCATGTTTAGGGTCAATATTTAACGACCAAACAAACTTCTAATAGAGAAAACATATTAATGAACATATTAATGACGTTAGTCATTGTAGTTTCTCTTGTTGAGGATTATGTTAGTTTAGATAAGAAATCTAAGTGTGCTCACAATTAAGCAACAATGAAACTTTTGTAAAAGTAGCATTAGATTTTAAGGAGACAAGTTATGATAGAACAATGTCAAGATGGAGCAGTGTCTTGTTCAAGAGGTGTAAATTGAAGTAATATAAAGTTTTCACTCCCCACCTCTTGCAACTATTGCAAGTTATTATTAAGACACTTAATGCTCCCACTGATCTTTAATATCTCTAGAATGTTACAAGAGAAGTTTCAATGAGCTACGTGACGTGGGAACCTATCACATATACGTTAGACTTTATTTGATTTCTTTAATGTCCAGATATCATAAGAAACTTTAGGGACATTTCTAATAGAAATCTTATTAAGTACATATATGAATAGATTTCTTATAAGACCGTGGGCCATATACGACAAAATTTAGATACAAGTAAATAGTCTTTAAATGATAAATGAATTATGTCTGAATATTCCATTTGGAATAAGTTCCACGAATGTCAATGAATGACTTATGATGGACCCATACTTATTCCTTGAGCCAAGTAATATTTAGGGCTATAACGTCATGATTTAAAAATCACTTAGAATGAGATTAGATAAGAAATCATCCTCATTAACCATGTCATGATTTCTCATGAATTTTGGTTATGATGGATGAAATTTATAAGTCTCATTTTCCTTTTGTCAAATTCTCATTTTCATGATGACAAAAGTTGTGAAAGTGTAAGGTATCATCTAGTTTTATCTTAATAATGTTTCAATCCAGATGTTTAGAACAAATAAAATGAGAGTTTAAGGTAAGTGTGACTTTATGTTGACTATGCAAACCTCACAACCTTCATAACATTGCTTAATTATGATACTATATTCTGATTAATCTTCAGAGTATATAAGGTATCGAAAGGCGTTTGTTAGAAGACTGCTTATTATGGTTTTTATAGCCTTAACATTTAATTTTGTCACTAACTCTTATGTTAATTATTTGTTGATTTCTGGTAAGGAAACATTTAAAAAACTAGAGTCAACTAATCATGTGTTAATAGGAATATTATAATTAGTAGACTTAAATATCTTTAATAAATGACTATCTAATTAATTCATCCAACTGTTCTTTAGAATAATGGATAGTCTCGTTGCTTATGTCTAGTCGAATGACATAATGATGCATTGAGATTTTCCCTTTAAGAACCTTAGAGGTGGAGTTAACAGTTGTAATTTGTCTATGGACCTTAGAACAATAATCTTTTAAGGTTTTAAGTGGTTGTAAGGTGAGTAACGACTTATTTTCCAGCTTCAAACATTTATTTCTTTGTACATATGTTGCTTATCAACACACTCATTATACTTTGGTATTTTTGAGTGTTATAGTTGATTTATAAGGCACCAAATTGTACAAGTGAAAATCTTAATATGTAATGTACTGGAAAATGTACTTATTTCCATGCGTAAGCCCTTAACTTAATGGGTCATGGTATTGTACATTATTATGTATTCACATATACCACTTAACTTTATAGCTTAGAATTTTAAAAGAAGGCATGCATCTTAGGAGTTCTAGTGATTATTCCATATATAAGAGATTAGCCTTAGGAAAGACTTAATCTGAAATAACTTTAGTGATAGCATTATGTTAGAGAGTTCTTGATTATCATAAGAGACATCATGTTCGATTTGTCCTAATCATCATGCTCTAATTTTCTTCTTTATAATCTTTATCAGAAGAGAGCAATAGGATTATCGTGACTTAAGAAATAATCAAGGATTTAATTCAAGAGCTAATTCTAATAGAAACTTTAAATAAAGCAAACATTTTAGGTTTAGGAATTAGAGTGGATGAGATATGTGTAGAAGTAAATTATAGTGAGAAAAATTATGGGTACTAAGAATAAGACAGACGAAATGATCATAAAATTAATTAAGGATCATTAATATAAGGATCATTATATGAAGAGATTGTGATATGTCTATTACTAACATCAAAATAATAGACTTAGTAAAATTTTACTTAAACAAAGACAAATCAGCTTTGGCTAGAAGTGTAATCATTTAAGTATGTGTGCAAAGTAATCGTGACAAATCAGCTTTAGCCAGAAATGAGACAATCACTTTAGTTATGCACTTGTCAAGCATGCTAAACATAAATGAATTAAATCAGCTTTGGCCAGAATTAAGACATTTCACGTGTGTAATGCATACTCAACACAGCTTTTTATAATACTTGAACAATAAATAGATGTATTAAATCAGCTTTGGCCAGAAATGATACATCAGAAGCTCATTCAAGTTAAGCTAGTTTGGTTTTGTAAAACATTATTTGATCCTTATTAATTAATTAAGTATGAACAAAACCAAGTATTTAATAGCAAACCACCTGTTAGCGCGGATCGAACTCCGCGGTGAGTTCGCTGGGGGGTGCGGGGGACAGCGTGCCCCCGCCCGGGGTTTCGAGTCTTGTGCGATCAGTAATGCCCAAGTCTTATGCGATCAATAAGGCCCAAGTCTTGTGCGATCAATGAGGCCCAAAACAAATTTGTGCGATCAGTAAGGACTTGTGCGATCAATAATGACTTGTGCGATCAGTGAGGCCCAAATAATTTGTGCGATCAGTAAGGCCCAATAACTTGTGTGATCAATAATGCCTTGTGCGATCCACAAGTCTTGTGCGATCCACAAGTCTTGTGCGATTTCCCTTGTGCGATCAGATCATTTTTTTTTATCTGATCTTGTGCGAATGTTAAGGGATTGTGCGATTAGAACATTGATGATTTCGAAACCCCCACTGTTAATACCTGTTATTTTTTATAATAACTAAAACTCGAAATTTAAGGGATTTTGGGATAGTATTTCCTATTTTATTTATGATCTAAACTTATCAAATATTTCGAAAATAATAACTGAAATCTATTAACAGTTTTTCGAAATTTTAATAGATAAAATTAAGATCAAAATCATGAAAAACACCCACTAATCCTAATTATATTCCAAATCTTAGGGAATTTTTCGAGTTTTCTTAGAACATTATGATGAACCCTAAAAAATAAAAAACATAATTCTGGGTTCCGAAATCTAGATTTTAATAGTTCTTTTATCAGATTTCGAATATTAGTTTTACCCATTATGATTTCGAATCAATATATTAACCAACTTCTTCCGAAAACAGTGATTTCGGCAACAAGGACTCGAAAACAGCCGAGAACTTTTAAGGCTTTAAAATTTCGTTTTCCAGATTTTTGATCCCAGAATAATGGATACAAAATCAGAACTGATTTATCAACATATGCTCTGATACCACATGTTGATCAGTTCTGTTTAAAACATAAAGGAAAACATGAATAACATACCTTTGGTTGCATCAGTAGAGAATCCAGTCAGAGACGCAGCCACGGTGTTCGACATAGTTGTCAGTTTGATCTGGTTCCTCCTTAGGGTGTAAAGTGATGATGGTGATAAACCGAAAGTAGGGTTGATTTCGGTTAGGGAGAGAGAGACGAATTTGATGTTATGGGGTTGTTTGTATTGTGTAATTGTCTAACTCTTTAACTCTCTAATAAGCTCCTTATTTATACACCCAAGAGGAAACCCAATTAGTTAATAATGGTAATATGGTCCATCAACAATTACCAACTAATTATTAATAGGTTATTAATATATTTTGATCTATATTATATAAATGATAATGATGGCTACTAGATTAAATATAAATAAATAAATATTTAACCTTACAACCCAGATTTCCATTACTATCTTTTACTCAAGTATAGTACCATCTCATTGTATAAATTATATGTGATATGCAGATAAGAAATTTTGTGTTCCAAATTGATAATTCTTTAAACTACAGACCATGGATAAGTATTAGATTTCAAGTATTTAAAAGTTTTCAAGCTAATATTACTCGTCCATTGTTATCATTCCCAAGAACTGGTCATACTCAGTTATGTATTCTGTCTCGTCTGCCCGTCGACCCATAAATTCTTCAGAGCGGGACGGCAGGCCAAGTATATAGACCCGTAGGGAAAGTGTCTCAACACGCCTTGTCAAGGGTATTTAAAAGATAGTTAATGCCTAATACTCAGTTATTTTGAAACCTTTTTATGTGGAATAAATAAAGTAATAAATTTGTACCTCAAAGAAATCCATGTAGACTTCCCATTGCATGATGGTACAAATCATTTGTTATTCACACATTTGTGGAAAATGCGTAAGGACTGTTGAAAATGGCTTTAGCATGATCAGACTAAGACCCTAGTATTACAGCAACACACATATATAGGAAAGGTTTCAAATTCCAATAAGGGTGTGGTCATGCATGACTTTCCACATAGGCGTTATGTCATCCATCTTTAATCCACTATTCAAAACTACTACCCTAAGAGTGTGGTCATGGCTCAAACCACTATCCCCTTTATTTTTTATTTATTTTTGTCTTAAAATTATCAAATAGGAGGGTCGTGGTATAATCCATGGGAACCACCGTCAATCAAGGAAGGAGATGGTGTACCATTTAATTAATGGTCCTATATGGAAATAATGTTCCAATCCATGACCCCACACCCCATAGCCTAAGAACATAATAAAAATAACAGCAATAAGAACCATTTGGAGACACTTACGTATGTCAGTTGAGATAGAAGATACACTTTATGCTATTCAAACAACTATCTACTTAAAACAAATAAAAAATATTTTTAAACAAAGAGAACAAAATTTTGAATGATGATAAAAGCCGATTTATATCAAATATTATGTAAATGTTATAACAGGTGACAAACAGAATCAGAATGTCAAAAAGAAAACAAAATAATATTAATACAAAATTATAATTGTCATAGAATTAAACTGGAAAAGCAAAGTAAGACCAAACGTTAACTCTACTGAACCAAACCAACATGGACTGAAAATGAAAACAGTACCAAGACCAAACCGACATAAACCACTAACTCTCAAACCAAATTATGAACTGATAAGTACCTACGTACCATGATCTCCAGGCTTCTCAACATTCAAAGCAACACATATGAATCATAGTGGCACCCTCCACCTTTTCATATATATCTACAAAAAGATGATTATGATAGAATAAAATACCAACTATAAAGAACAGAAACACATAACATTTATCAATTTTTTGAAAACTATAACGGAAATCAAACCGGCCACCCTGTTGATTCATTAGTCAAACCATAGTTGAAAACATATGGCATTATATATAATTAATTTATAAAAACATATATATTAAAAATATTCTAAATGCTACTATATTGTGATGTAATTATATTTGAAAGATAAAAAGAATCTTTTTTTTTATAAATAAACAAAATAATTCCAGAAAATTAGGAGCGAATACTTAGATAACAAATGAAATTAGAGTTCCCATGTTCAATCCTTACAAAGTAGGAAAAAATTACCATTGATCCAGGTAAAGGGTTCAACCACCACTCGTGAAAAAGCTAGCCCGACGAATAAGTGTCGGTTCGATGCATGCCAACCAAACCGGCTAGAGATCTAGTTCCCAGTGCGAGTGCAATTCGGTTGCAACCTGTTTTTACAACATTAACCGGTAGGTGAAAGAAGAAAAGTTAGTACTACCTTTCAAAAATTTATTAAGATTAGGTGAATCTTCATTCATTTTGATTTGTTTTTTTACTTGTATAGCCAATCTTGAGTGCACACTAAAGCTTTAGCCATCGAAGACGACTGAAAATGGAATGACCAACACATCCTTGACCATTTTAGGGGTGCTAATAAAGCCCTGTTGTACATAGTCTAGCTATAAAAACCTTTACCATGAACAACACTACCTTGGTGTCTTGCTCACATCTCCAGCCATGATGACTCTATCAAAATCCCAACAACCATCTCCATCTATAGGTTTTAGAATCTGCACCCACTCACACCCGCCGTAGACTGAGCTTACTTAGTGGGCTAAGTTTGACCAGTTAACCCGTGCCTTGAGTCATCTCCAAGCTGTCCCGAATACTTCACTCAAACCGTAGTTGCTGTCATCTACTGATGTACGATGGCTAAGAGTTCCCACATCGACGCCTACACCCACCACAAATTAATTTGAGAATTTAATGGTAAATAGTTTTGTAAAGCAAAACCTTTCTTTTCAAACAGTTTTCAGTTCGAGTAAATCCAAAAAACCTAGAAGGATGAAAATGAGGAAAGTGAAAAAATAAAAGGATTCCACAAAACCCAAAAGATGCATAGGAAAAACATTGCCCGTTTACGTCACCAGAACCGTAAATCACCAATACCATCGTTTCCTTGGTGGTGGACCCCCACTAAACCTCCTAATTAACTGATATGGCCTTAAACAATAGCACTGCTAGATGGAAGATGGTGATATCGTACGTATTATGTAGAATGACGCCGACTATCTTCCATAACCTTCTAGCGACATTGTACGATAAGGTCGTCTCCTGCACCACTCTTCTTTTATATCTCTCTCTTTCTTCTTTTATAGACATCACCACCATCACCCTCTACGTCGATTTTCCCACAACCCCTAATTCCACCCTTGGTTTTCCAAATAAAGTCAAAAGTCAACCTTCACACCGTCAGCTTGTCCCTGAGCTTCTCTCAATTACATGTGACTCTTGTTCTTGAAGACACTCGCTCAATGATGCATACTTTTCCCACCATCCCTACCGCATTCAGACCCTCCATCACCTCTTTTTTCCTGGCTTCCCATACTGTTATAGTGCCTCCATTAACCTCATATCCACTAAGGTCAAGAGCTTTACTGAAGGCCTTACTATCAGTAAAATCTATGAAATCAACCCTAAAAAAACAAATCATTAAAGAAATTAATTTATTACAACAAGAGTAAACTGCCATTTTGGTCCCTGTGGTTTGGCCAGTTTTGCCACTTTAGTCCAAATCTCAAACTTATTACATCTGGGTCCCTGTGGTTTGCATTTTGTTGCCATTTTAGTCCAAAATCCAAAAACCCTAGTTTTTTGACTGTTGCAACCTCCTATTTTGTCCTGTAGTGCAGGGGCATTTTGGTCCATGTTAAGAAAATCAAACTTCATCATCAAAACCCAGAAAATCAAGAACATCTTCAAGAAAATCAAGAAACCAGAACAAAACCCAGAATAAAAATATAATTTCATTAAAATTAAATCAAAACAAAAACCGATTTGTAAAAAGAAATGTAACAACTCTCATCAAAAAGTATTATTTATTACTTTAATTTAACCAATAGGAAACCCTAATTGAGAAACCCAAGTGATTCTGAACAAACCCTAAAATTTTCAGAACAATCGGAATCAGGATCAGGGCCCCTAAAACTCAGGGGGGGTAAACCCTACTCGGTAAAATCCACACAGTTTGCTGTCAAAAATTAAAAATCACACGCAATCAACTCAGCTAAGCTACTGTGACATGAAGCAAACCTAGGGTAGAGTAGGGCCTGTCGCGCCACGCGACAGGAACAAGGGAACCCCTCGCGTGGCGCGAGGGGGATGATTTTTCAAATATAAATAGGTTGCTGTGGGACTTGATTCTGGGCGTTGATGCGACGTTCAGTTTCAAATTACACTTCGAGTTATTATAGAAATACTACAATAAACACACACTGCTCACGAAGTGCTGCCACAATTCAGGGTAATAACTCGATCGCTGCTACGATTCAATGTCCGATCGATTAAACTATCCAATGGATGTTTAAGTGCTGCCTACATTAGGGTTTATGCTTTGTCATTCGTCGTTAAATCGATGGATGTTTAAGTATCGCACTTTGTCATTCGTTGTGACGGTT
The DNA here is from genome assembly GCA_030545235.1 of Helianthus tuberosus. Taxonomy (NCBI): domain Eukaryota; kingdom Viridiplantae; phylum Streptophyta; class Magnoliopsida; order Asterales; family Asteraceae; genus Helianthus; species Helianthus tuberosus. The sequence goes on along the minus strand of CM060407.1, from coordinate 23,932,767 downwards.
GGAATCTCGTGAGTTATCGTAAATGCTGTATTAAGTTACTAACCTAGTTTGTGTGCTTGATTATTTAACTAGGTTATCAAGGCTAATCAGTAAACTAAGCTCTGTTAAATCTGCAATGTGAGTCATTATCTTTTTATCAAATATGTTTACAAAAAGTATGTTTATTTTCAAGATTATAATTACAGTGATTAAGTATATGTAGTCACCAAATTACAGCCGTTATGTGGGGTATTGTGCACATTACTGTTTTTATCAATTTAGGTGGGCGTACCTAATTAATGATACTCGTTACTATTGGGTGAATGGACTGAATAGTAATATGACCACAGTCACCGAAACGAGTCGATGACAAATACTGTGGGTAGTTGGTTGAAATAAACATTGTAATCTCTCTTAATACTGTGAATTATAACAAAAGAGTCATTTTAGCAAAATGAATGATTCACTCAGTATTTCCCGCTGACAAAACCTTTTTCAAACATGTTTCAGGTGATCTGTTGTGATCCAGGAAAAAGTGCCGTGAAGCACTATCAGCTTAAGGAAGTGGCTCAGTATTAAAATAATGAAACATGTTTTGTAAAATAAAAGATTTCCTGGTGAAATCTCAAGATTGTAAATTACCGGGTTTTATCCCGAATTGTGAAATAAAATAATCGGGAAATATTTCAGTTTTAAAAAGATCCTGAAGAAACTTCCGCTGTTAATTAAATACCACGGGATTTCTGTCCCGCGGCTTTTGAAACGGGTCAAACCGGGTCGGGGGCCGTGACAAGAAACGAGGCTCAGATCTGTATCTTCAAGAACATCATCATCAAAACCCAGAAAATCCAGCAAATCAAGAACATCATCTTCAAGAAAATCAAAAACCGATTTGTAAAAAGAAACGAGGCTCAGATCTGTATCTTCAAGAACATCATCAAACATCATCATCAAAACCCAGAAAATCCAGAAAATCAAGAACATCATCTTCAAGAAAATCAAAAACCGATTTGTAAAACCGCCATGGCTGCAAACAGAGGTTGCAAGCGCACTTGCCCTCCTCCGATTCTGCCACGCCAAGCTACGGAAAATCTCAAATGTTGACCCGATTTTGACTCGGATTAGGTGAAATCATTACAGCCTCATGGTGAACAAGCATAACAGAACAAGTAACAACACACACCACGAAAGAACAGTTGTCACTCTGTCTCTCTCTCTCTCAATACATATACATGTGTGATATGTATAAAGAAGTTTACCGTTCAAAAAAAAAAACACAGAGATATGTATACATATACATATACATATATAACGGAGGGTTGTTGAAGATAATCAAAATCATTGGCGGAAAGAGGCGGCAACCACCCTCAGAAACCCTTGTTCCCCTCTGCCTCATTCTCCGAGTCAAAAGTAAAACAGAGATCCCTAATTTTGCTACACCATCGTAGATCGAACATAGAAGGTTCCAGATCTGCTAAACTTCCGCCGGTTTAGGGTTTCAGTATCGGCTATGATGGTGATAGCGGTGGTGGCGCTTTAGGGTTTCAGTGGTGGCGGTGGTGGAGTTCACGGTTGTGGTGGAGTTCACGAAGAGAGAGAGAGGGAGGAGGTGGCGGTTGTAGTGCTATAGAGAGAGAGAAGAGAGAGAGAGAAGAGAGAGAGAGAGAGTAAACTGCCATTTTGATCATCATCATCCCCAATATCATCATCATCATCCTCCTCATATATTTTTTCTAAAAAAAAACTAAAACAAATGAAATTTAAAAAATGACCAAAATGCCCCTACACTACAGGACAAAATAGGAGGTTGCAACAGTAAAAAAACTAGGGTTTTTGGATTTTGGACTAAAATGGCAACAAAATGCAAACCACAGGGACCCAGATGTAATAAGTTTGAGATTTGGACTAAAGTGGCAAAACTGGCCAAACCACAGGGACCAAAATGGCAGTTTACTCTTACAACAAAGATCAAAATACACAGATTTAACTTTTAAATATTAAAAACATACCTTTTAAATGCACCATATTCAAAATCTTTAGGAACAACCATCCTTGAAATCTCTCCACATTTCCCAAATTGCTCCTTAAGGCTACTCTTAAACTGTGCAACAGACCAAAAATAAAGATTTTAAATAATAACACTGGAATGTATAACTAAGAGACTTATGGATTTATGATACGTAAGACATAGATCATCAAAACCGGCATCAGTACCAGGTCAAATGTAAACCAAAACTAGGCCATCTGACCCGTTATAACTTAACACTTATCCGACCCATTCAAGCTATTTGGCTCCATAACCAGGCCCGTACATGTTGACCCATCATACGTGTAATATACGGAAAAAAAAATTAAGTATTTAAAATATATATATATATTAATAATAGTGGTAATAAAAAAAATAGATAAAAATCTATTTTTTTGGTTGTGTTAATTAAATATGTTAATATATATGCATGCCTTTTTCTTTTGGTTTTACGTAAAGAAAGAAAAGTAAAATATGTTATAGATATAATAATAATAATAATAATAATAATAATAATAAAAGGATAGTTTAAGCATATTTCAAATTCATCTATTGCCGCAAACTGTTTCCTATATCTTTGGCCATATTTTCTTTATAACTTTAAACTAAGTTAGAACCCCGTGTATTACACGGGTTGAATAAATATAACTTTATACACTAAGTAATAAAATAGTTACATCTTTTAAAAACTCGTGTATTGCACGATTTGAATAGACACATGTCTTACACGAATAATGTAATCCGTTAATACATTTAGTCATCAAGATGTGTTTTCTAACAAAATGAACTTTGAGGTACTATTTACTTATTGTAACATCTCACTTTATTTTTATTAGGTTAGAGAGTTGTGTATTACAAGGTTTATAACATTTTACTTTGTTTTCTTATTTATTAGAGTAAATTGCCATTTTAGTCCCTGAGTTTTGTCCAAATTTACCATTTTGATCCAAATAGTTTTATTTTCCCCCTTGGGTCCCTGACTTTTACATTTTGTTGCCATTTTGATCACTTTGCCTAACTCCATCCAAAAACCCAGTTTGTAACAGGGGTATTTTGGGGATTTCCATAAAAAATGTTTTCAGTTGCCATTTTGATCCAATTCCAAAAAATCAAAAAAAATCCAAAAAAATCAAAAAAATTCCAAAAAATTCCAAAAAATCAAAAAAAATTCTAAAAAATCTAAAAAATTCAAAAAAATCTAAAAAATTCAAAAAAATCTAAAAAATTCTAAAAAATCATAAAAATTCTAAAAAATTCAAAAAAATATAAAAAATCATAAAAATTCTAAAAAATCAAAAAAATTCAAAAAAATCCAAAAATCATTAAATGTTTCGGCACGAACCGTTTCGACCCGTACCGTTTCGAACCGAACCGAACCGTTTCGACCCGTACCGTTTCGAACCGAACCGTTTCGACCTGTACTGTATCGAACCGAACCGTTTCGACGCGAACCGTTTCGAACCCGTACCGTATCAAACCGTACCGTTTCGACGCGAACCGTTTCGAACCGTACCGTTTCGACCCGTACCGTATCGAACCGAACCGTTTCGACGCGAACCGTTTCGAGCCGAACCGTTTCGACATGAACCGTTTCGACCCGTACCGTTTCGAACCCGAACCGTTTCGAGCCGAACCGTTTCGACGCGAAGCGTTTCGACCCGTACCGTTTCGACCCGTACCGTTTCGAACCGAACCGTTTCGACGCGAACCGTTTCGAACCCGAACCGTTTCGACACGAACCGTTTCGACCCGTACCGTTTCGAACCCGAACCGTTTCGAGCCGAACCGTTTCGACGCGAACCGTTTCGACCCGTACCGTTTCGACCCGTACCGTTTCGAACCGAACCGTTTCGACGCGAACCGTTTCGAACCCGAACCGTTTCGACCCGTACCGTTTCGACCCGTACCGTTTCGACGCGAACCGTTTCGAACCGAACCGTTTCGACGCGAACCGTTTCGAACCCGAACCGTTTCGAACCGTACCGTTTCGAACCCGAACCGTTTCGAACCGTACCGTTTCGACGCGAACCGTTTCGAACCGAACCGTTTCGAACCGTACCGTTTCGAACCCGAACCGTTTCGACCCGTACCGTTTCGACCCGTACCGTATCGAACCGAACCGTTTCGACGCGAACCGTTTCGAGCCGAACCGTTTCGACATGAACCGTTTCGACCCGTACCGTATCGAACCGAACCGTTTCGACGCGAACCGTTTCGAACCCGAACCGTTTCGAACCGTACCGTTTTGAACCCGAACCGTTTCGAGCCGAACCGTTTCGAGCCGAACCGTTTCGAACCGTACCGTTTCGACGCGAACCCTTTCGAACCGTACCGTTTCGACGCGAACCGTTTCGAACCGAACCGTTTCGACCCGTACCGTATCGAACCGAACCGTTTCGACCCGTACCGTACCGAACCGTTTCGACGCGAACCGTTTAGAATTATTTGGATTTTTTAGAATTTTTTTTATTTTTATATTTTTTTGAATTTTTTAGATTTTTTATGATTTTTTAGAATTTTTATGATTTTTTAGAATTTTTTAGATTTTTTTGAATTTTTTAGATTTTTTGAATTTTTTAGATTTTTTAGATTTTTTTAGAATTTTTTGAATTTTTTGGAATTTTTAGAATTTTTTTGATTTTTTGGAATTGGATCAAAATGGCAACTGAAAAGGTTTAAATTGAAAAGAGTAACTGGGTTTTTGGATGGAGTTAGGCAATGTGATCAAAATGGCAACAAATGTAAAAGTTAGGGACCCAGAGGGGAAAATAAAACTATTTGGATCAAAATGGCAAATTTGGACAAAACTCAGGGACTAAAATGACAATTTACTCTATTTATTATTAGGTTAGAAACTTACGTATTACTTCATGTTGGATAATCAGCAGAAAAAAAAAGAAATATTTTAGTAAAAAATATTAAATACACAAGAGATAAGTTGGATATTATGATGTAATATTATTATTTCATTGGAGTGTAAAACTGGATAATGGGATCCTTTATTAAAAATAGGATTCTAATTATATCACATGTATAAAAAATATATATGTTCTACATGTATTGAATAAATTCTTTTAACGAAACAGTTGATTAGAATAAATATTTTTTATTATCTTTATCTTTATAAATATTTTAGTTAATTACATAGTTAGTTAGTCCATGTGGTTTGCACAAAGTAACATACTTAGGTACTATAATAGTTTAAAATCACATTCTAGAGTATTAACTTTTCATTTTGTAACGTTTGGAGGTATTAACGTTATTTGTTTTAAAATCACATTCTATTAGTACCTAAGTATGTTATTTTGTGCAAACCATAGGGACTAACTATGTTAATACCCTAGAATTTAATACATTCAAACGTTACAAAATGAAAAGTTAATACCCTAGAAGGCGATTTTAAACTATTAGTATCTAAGTATGTTATTTTATGTAAACCACAGGGACTAACTATGTAATTAACTCTAAATATTTAAAACGCTAATATATTTTTTTAGATTTTAATAATTAATATATGATTATAATAATTAATATATTATTATCAGTTATCTTTGTCTTTATCATTAAATCTCTTCCATAAATTTTAAATTTAATATTATCAATAATTAAATTTCTATAATAAATATTTAAAAAAAATAATTAAGAATGCCTCATAGAGCGCCATGTGTCCATAACATGGTTTCTTTTATTATATAGTATAGATGTTAGATCTTAAACTAATCTGCGAGGGATTTGGGATGTGATATAGTCTTTGTTTTTTTTTTTTAAAGAAAACTTCTATAAAACCAAACCGAACCCGAAAACCGGGACGGCCAAAACAACAACCTTACATAATTACAAATTTACACCAATCCGACCAACTAATGTTACTGAACTTTGATCTATTTCTGAACCAAAAAAAAAAACCAAGGGATCTAATATCACTAAAAATGTCATCAATCTTAGCGTGCGACCCATTAAACCTCGAATCGTTTCTTGCCTTCCAAACGCACCAACACGCGACCAGAATAATACCATGGAAAACCTCTTTCTCGCCACTCTTTAACCCACTGTGCTCCCTCATCTCAAGCAGATCACGAAAGGAAAACGCATAGAATAAAGGGACACGACTCCACTTACAAACCTTAAGCCAAATAACCGAAGAGACAACGCATGAGGTAAACAAGTGGTCCACAGATTCTTCCGCTGAATTGCAGAGCGGACACATATCATCAACCAAATTTATTCCTCTTTTTTTCAACGCCTCGGCTGTAGGAATTCTGCCCATCTCAGCTTTCCAGACGAAAAGATTACATTTAACCGGAACCCACGAGCACCATTTCATGACATACCTGGAGCTGAAATCAAAAGAGTTGTAGATAAGGGTCTTGACCGATTTGACACTAAAGTTGCCGGTGTTGCAGCCGAGCCAGCGCCAGCCGTCTCTCCCGCTGGATATAGAAACATCCCGAATCAAGTTCACGAGATCGTTCAGCTCAGTGATTTCGTCTCCTTCACCCGGCTCGTGACGTCATAGCCATACCCCCTCACTACCGATACGGTCCTTAACCGGACAACCTTTTACCACCTCCAACCTGAAGAGACTCGGGAAACGGGACTTAAGAGGCTCGTTCAGGATCCATGGGTCCATCCAAAAACAAACGCTCTCCCCGTTACCGATAATGCCTTTAAAACAGGACCTTATAGAAACATTATTGACAATGGGTTTATTGATCACCGACACGATCGCCCGCCAAACCCCTCCTATCGATTTTCTAACCGGAAAGAAATCCCAGTTAGAAGAGCCAAAGTGAATGGCTGAGATAACCTTAACCCATAAACTTCCGGGGTCCGATTTGAAACGCCAACCCCATTTAGCAAGAAGGGCAGAATTGGAATATTTAATTTTACAAATTCCCAGACCCCCGACCTTCCTAGGAGACGCCACCCTATCCCACGAAACCCAATGAGTCTTCCGCTCCTCGGACGAACCTCCCCACAAAATTTTTTTAATGAGAACCTCCAAATCATGAATAACTTTGGCCGGCGCCTTATAAAGCGAAAGATAGTAACTAGGAAGAGCCTCTAGAACCGAACGGATAAGAGTAACCCTTCCCCCGAATGATAACATCTTGGCTTTCCACAACGAGAGACGAGCCTCGAACACATCAAATACCGGGCGCCAATTGCAGATTCGGTTCATATTTGCCCCCACCGTTAGGCCAAGATACTTGAAAGGAAAAGCATCGGACTTACACCCCATAAGATTCGCCATATCCACCACCTCCGCACTACTAACCCCAACCCCAAAAAGGAACGATTTTCCAAGGTTTATAAGAAGGCCAGAGCAAGTGTAAAAACATCTTAAAATTCTCACCACATTTAAAGCGTTTCCTTTAGACCACTCCCCAAGAATTATAGCGTCGTCGGCAAAAAGATGGTGAGAGAGAGTAGGACCGTCATTAGGAAGAATAATACCCTTAAGAGCACCGAACTCGACGGCCTTATCAATCATACACGATAGAGCTTCCAAAGCGATAATAAAAAGAAAAGGCGAAATCGTGTCGCCTTGTCTCATTCCTTTAGAGCATTTGAATTCGAAAGTGGGAGAACCGTTGACCAACACCGAAGCCCGGGCCGACGAGAGAATACCAGAAATGCAATTGCACCACCTAGGCGGAAACCCCATTTGCTCAAACACATTAACAACGAATCCCCAGTTGATATTATCGTATGCCTTTTCAAAGTCTATTTTAAGAAAAAAGGCCGAGGACTTACGACTTTTTAACCATGAAAAAACTTCATTAATCATCAGGGGACCGTCAAGAATGAATCTATCACTCAAGAATGCCGATTGGGAGGGCGAAACAACCTCCCTAGTGACCCTCTTAAGGCGTAAAGCAAGCACCTTAGAAATAACTTTGTTAATCATGCCAATGAGACTAATAGGACGGTAATCGCCGAGGTTCGCCGGGTCTCTAACCTTAGGAATGAGGGCAATAAAAGCAGAACCACAACCACAGCTAAGATTCCCAGACTCGTAGAAAAAATCCACGATTCTTCCGAAATCATCTTCAAAGAACGACCAAAAGTGCTTGATAAACCAAAAATTGAAACCGTCAGGCCCCGGGGCCCGGTCGTCCCCACAGCTAAAGACAACCAATTTAATTTCCTCCTTGCTAAACCATTCCGTCAAACGAGAAGCCTCACCGTCATTTAACTTTTTTAAATTAGGAATAATTAAAGGAGGTCTGACCAGGTAATGCTCAAAAAACTTAGACCTGAAGAAGCGAAATACCTCCTTTTTTATAAGCGCCGGCTTCGAGACCCACCTGCCCTCAATATCCAGCCCATGAATGGAGTTACTAGCCTTCCTACAGTTGACCATAGAGTGAAAAAAACTGCTGTTTTCGTCCCCTTCCTTAGCCCATTTGACCCGGGACCTCTGCCGCATATCCTTAACTTTGTTTTCTTCCGCCTCCCTAACAATTTTTTTATTCTCCAGAAAGGACCATTCTTCATGCTCTACCAATTCCCTGGATTCGAGGATGTTTTCCAACAATAATATCTCGTCCTTAGCTTTCGAGACTTCCTCCCTATCTTTCTTTAAGGTCTCGTCTCTCCATTCTTTAATACGGGACCTGAGAAACCGGAGTTTATTGAGTAAAAACAAATCCGGAGGCCCACCGCCACTGAAACGAAGACAGGCGTCGGCCACCACATCTTCAAAACCACACCTGCCGATCCAAGAAACGAAAATCCGAAATGGACGAGAACCAAAGTTGTTAGATTTCGAGACAAGTATTACCGGGCAATGGTCTGAAAGATGCCTGGGAAGAGCCCGGACCGTCGCTTCTGGCCATGCATTAAAAAATTCAAAATTAACCAAGAATCTGTCAAGCTTACTAAGTTTACTACCGTTCTCCGAACTGCGAGTAAACTGCCTGCCAACAAAGGGGTACTCGAGAAGACCAGAATCAAAAATAAAATTATTGAAATTATTCGCACAGATAGGTTTAAAAACCGTATTACGACGTTCTTCTCTGAAGCGAACGGCGTTGAAATCACCGACGACAATCCAATACCCATTATTGCTAACGATAATCGATGATAAAGAATCCCAGAGGGACTTCTTGGCAGAAACACCTTGGGGAGCATAAACGTTTAACACATTCGCAACTCTGTCTAAACCTTTGATAAAACCCCTGATATAAAGGAAGTTCCTAGCCCCCACAGAACTATACACATTGAAAACTTTCGTATCCCACAAGCATAAAAGACCACCGGATAACCCGTTGGAATCCACAGAGACAAAATCAAACTCGCCTTTACCCCAATAGCTAGACAGATCCCGATGAGAAAAATCAACAGATTTAGTTTCTTGAAAAGCAATAAAGTTAATCCCATGAGCCAATCTGAGACTACGAATCCACCCCGGCTTAGCAAGACCCCCAATGCCTCTAATGTTTCAAAGTCAGACAATTCATTTTAAAATATCTGTAATTCCTTCATCACTGATAACCTTTTTAACGAGATCTAGATGATTACCCAGATCGGCACCAACCATGGCTCCAATAGCAACCGTGTTCTCCAATTCCTTATCCATCGAATTAACGTCTCCTCTATCATTGCAAACTTCTGTCTCCTCTCCTTCAGAAATCTGGTGAGACTCTTCCACCTTGCTCATCGTACCGGATGAAGCACTAACGTTTAGATCGAGGTCCACTGTGCCAGTGCCACCTTCTCCCACAGAGATGTTCGAAGGAACGTTCCAGATGAAAAACTTATTTTTCTCGATATCCTCCATTTGAACTCTGGATCTCTTGACAGGCCTTAAAGAACCAGGAGATATATTTGGGCCACAACGGGCACGATAAGTATTGGTGGTCTGGGTCAAGACTTGTTTCTTCCATCTCCTTTTGGGCTTATTACTGGACGAAAAAAAGAAAATATTACCTTGAGGTCCACCATTAAAAGAAGAATCCGAGGGCCCCACCACTTTAGAGAAAATCCCTTTTGACCCCGATGGACCCACATCATCAGAAGCTGGCATATTGTCGACACAATAATGCCCACCCCCTTCCCCTTCTTCAACCACCTTATTACCTACAATTTCTCTCTCCAACTGCATGGGGGGACAACCTGCATGGGAAGGAGCATAATTAAAAGTGGGAGACGAAAGATCAGCCGCCGCAACAAATTCCGAGGCCGGAGCAACAAATCCCTCGGTAACAACGTTCTCCTTTCCGAACACCGGAATCCAACCGTCAGACTTTCCATCTTCCTTCTGACTATCCGTATGCTCAGCACCCCCGGAGGCCCGATTACCGGAGACCTCCATCTGGATAACCGGAGAGGACTTGAGAGGGGAAGAACAGACCGAGATTCCATTAACACTACCGTCTTCCCGATCCAGACAATCTGGGATCCAATCTTCAAGCTCCTCCTCAACCCGGACTCTGAAACTTCTATCTTTCCACTTCAGGACCACAGCTTCTAAGATTCTATTAGATTCCCCGGCAAGCACCCCCACCCTGCTAACAGAAAGATTAGGATCCTCAACCAGACCCTTAGGGATGTGAAGAACCTTCCCGAAGAGCTCACCTATACGGAGAAGGACATCCGAATCCAGTAAATGCAAAGGAATGTCGGTAAGCTTAAGCCAAGCAACCCTTTCCAAAGAAAGGCATTGCCCCCTCCAAGCATCCAGCTTGGAAAACCATGGTCCCCAGGTTTTACGAGCATCCAAGAAGTCGAGAGCCGAATCCTTATCCCTGAACGTAATTAGGATCGATAAACCACCCAAATATTGAAGACTCGAGAACAGAGTCTTGGCAATCTTTAGGAGTTTGTCGAGGTCCACCAGCGTTTCCAGATCGACAGTTCTGCCCACAACCGCCAGGTTAAACAACTCGGAGAAGGCCGCCGTTCTATCTGGAACAATAATCACTTTATCTTCAACCTGCTTCTCCGCCAAACCCGAACCTTTATACGATCCCCCAGCACCGTTACGGTTCCCTAGTACCTCACTATAAGATCTAGCACCCCTAAAATTTGATCTCACATTGCCTGTGTCCACGACTGGATTACCCTGAACCTGATTCGTCTGAACTCCAGGAGCCAGATGAGGACGCGGGAAAGACTTGTTCTCAGCAGCAAAACGAGCCACATTAACAATCAGTTTAAAAGAGCCGATCTTGATACCCTTCATTCTACCTTTCAGTTCCACACAATCAGTAACCCCCGAGAAAGAAACAAACCCAAACTTGAGACCGTTTTTATCCCTTTTTCTCGCAACGTACACCCCTGTCACGGTCCCCAAAACCCTAAAAAACTCTTCGATATCTTTCGAGCTGCAGATGTCCGGCAGGTTAGATACAAAAAACTTAGAGATATTACCCCTACTATCCAAATGGTCATTAAAAGCTTTGTCCTTCTTCCTGAGATGATGGGGGTCCAACCAGGGACCATCCGAATCCATGGGGGGAGACCCAACAGCCAGACGGCGAATGGAAGCAAGAACAAGATCAAGATAGAATCACTGGTACAGTCAGGCCTTCAAGCAGTATGAAGACCACGTCACACCTGAAACGCTATCCCAAACTCCCCCCGTTCGTCGAGCCTCCAGTGAGTTGGCCTCAGAGAACAAAAAGATACGCAGAAAACAACAAACAGCCCTCCCCAAAAGGCGAATGGAAGTATCGAAAGAAAGTGTTAGAATGGAAGGTCAAACCAGGAGACGACAACCTTACACGCTAACCCTACTATCTCCACTTCGTCGAGCCCCGGCGGTCGGCTTACAATCACTTCAAAATTCGATCTTCATACCGTTCATAACTCCGTCGCTGCACCACCGTAACACTCCGTTCCGTCGTGCCGCACGCCATCGGAAGTTGCCGCTGGTTCGAACTTCGATCAGCCATACAACCACCGGAAGCTCGCCGTCGCACTCTGCTGTGACGACCGCCGCCCTTTGACTAACGATTCAGGTACCGATTACGATTGCGTCTTTCTTTTCAATTCGGTTTCAGTGCCATGTTATTTTAGCGTTTGTAATCTTGTTCCGGTAAACCAACCGAGATTTAACACTCATCTTTATAAGTCATGCGTAGTCGACAATATTCAATCACCAATTTGTTTTTTGAGTAAATTGCGATTTTGGTCCCTGTGGTTTATTACCAATTGCAATATTTTACAATTTTGAAAAGTATTGCAATTTTGGTACAAGTGTTTTCATTTCATTGCAATTCCAATCCACAATGCTAACTCCATCCATAACATAGTTAAAACAAGTCACATGACTATCATGTGCAGGGGTATTATTGTAAATAGCCATAAAAATGAAAGAAACAAATAGAACTTAACATCTGTTTCTTTCTTCTTCACATCCCAAACCCTAATTTGTAACACCTGCTAAGCAAGAAAAACACCTCCAAGAACAATGGTTCTATGTGCTTGTGGATCACCAACAATCAACAAAACATCATGGACTGAACAAAATCCCGGAAGGCGATTCTTTTGCTGTGACAGAGTAGGGAATAACTGTGGCTTTGTTCGTTGGCTTGATCCTCCATTGTGCTTCAGAGCTCAGAACATCATACGTGGACTATTGCAAAACAAAAACCATCATGAAGATCTGATAAGAAACTCAAGAATCCAGAACAAGAGGTTGAAGATTGTGTTAGGTGTCAGTTGGTTGTTCTTCATTATGTATATCTTGTTTAATTGACCTAAGAATTTGTGAAGGTCGTTTTTGTACTGATCTTTGAAATTGTACTTGTATTTTGTATTAGTTATATCTATCTATATTATGAAGTAAATTTCCCCTAATTTTGACTATTTTATTAAGTCAATATGCAATTGTTTGGTTTTTATGCACATAACTTCTACTGATGTAAATTGTTAGATGCCGTTGTTTGGTTATTAAGGGTATTGAATGGATATGGGTCGGTTTGGGTAATCTTACAACTGGATTATGTAAAGCGTATACCTTGTTGAAGTTAAGCCGGTCTATGCAAAGGGAAAAATCCGCAAAAACTGCAGGTCTAATTCAACGAAAAACGCCTAAAACACTGCAGGTTTTTTTCAGCCAAAAAACCCCAAAAAATGCAGCTTTTTATCATAAAAAAAGTGCCGTTTGTTCAGCAAAAAACGCCTAAAACACTGCAGGTTTTTTTCAGCCAAAAAACCCCAAAAAATGCAGCTTTTTATCATCAAAAAAGTGCCGTTTGTTCAGCAAAAAACGCCTAAAATACTGCAGGTTTTTTTCAGCCAAAAAACCCCAAAAAATGCAGCTTTTTATCATAAAAAAGTGCCCGTTTGTTCACTGCAACTCTTGTTTAATTGACCCATTCAATGAAGTTTATAACAAATTCATAACAATTTAATAGATCATTCCAAAATAGCCATAAAGTTAAACATTCAACATTCATCATTGAGTTTCAAAAGTTGAATGTCCAAGAACTAAGGGTTTCTGCTTCAACCAATGCATAAGCCACATGGTATATCCCATTGTTTGAATCTATTCCCACAACAGTTAGAATCTGTCCGGGAAAGGGTCCTTTCATAAAACAACCATCCAAACCTAGTAGCTCTCTCCCTAACAAATTGAAACCCTCTTTTAAAGGCCCTAAGCATATGTAAATTCTCTTGAATTGCCTGGTTGGGCTAGTTGGGTTGCAACAACTCTCCATTTCAATTTTAATTGTAGTGCCAGGGTTAGATATCAAAAGCTCTTCACAATAATCCCTAAGGATTGTATATTGTAATGCATAGTCTCCTTGAATCTTTTTAGAGCCATTGACTTAGCCCTAAAGACTTTATACTTGTTAATAGAAATTTGATACTTCTTCTGAAGTTGATCTTGAAGAGCTGATAAAGGTATGGTTGGATTTATCAAGAGTGTTTCTTCAATATCATTGGCAATCCAACTTAAAGTGCACAGTCTGACCTCTCGGGAGTGAAGGCAGATGTGGTTATTTATGAATGTTTTCACCACCCAAGACTCCACATTTTCCTTCTGGGAAACATGTAATACCCAAGGACATGTTGGCTTTGGATTCTCTTTTTTTTTGGAAGTACTTGAACACTCCACATATGGAGGACCACCTTCTTTTTCTGAAATTACTTCTTTACCCTTCTCTGATGGACCAACTTGGTCATTTATTTTACCAACCACTAGGGAACCTGGATCACGACCATAACAAACAACTCTAAACCTTTTCGTATCATTTCTTATTATGCTTAGTTGGCTTCTACTATCAACCGCCAGTTTTTTAACCAAATGACTAATATCACTTTTACTTGCAAACACTTGACCAACATAAAAAGTAGTAGAGACAAAATCGCGCATCTGTTTGTTCTTCATCCTCATTTCTCTAACAGCCCTATCCAATGGAAGTTCATCATCTGATTCAAGGCTATCAAAGCCATGAAGATCAAACTCAAACAAAGGACCTGCACTAACACTACCTGTAGATTCATCATGTAGCACCATGTCCATATTTCTTCTAAACAGGGTCATGTCAACTGGAACATCTCTAATCTGAGTATCATCATAAATGTATTCTTGTTCTTCATCCCCATTTTTCTCAACATCTTCATTCAAAACTCTTTCCTCAACACAATCAACCAACTCAATCCTTTGATTTTCCATAGTATTATCATCTACATTCCATATCTGATCCATCTCGAACTCTCTTAAAACTTGTTCATCTACTGTCATATCTTCACCTTCTGCTTGATTGGGTATTTCTGGTTGATAAACTACCATACTTGGTACATATGCATCATCTACGACATTATCTTCAAATACCATACTTGAACTTAACCGAGTAGCATAGTGCTCAATGTAAATTTCAATAATCTTTGTGATGTCAACATATTGCAATAACTTCCTAACATCATCATCATTAACTAAAGCTTGTAACCCGGAATCCATGTCACCTTCCGGAACCCTAAAATGATAAGAAATAGTTTGTTCTTTTTGATAACCTAACTCTCGCACCATCTGATCCACTTCATGCACAGAAAATGTGTCACCGTCAACCCTATCCACAAACATTACCTCCCCTTTAACGTATGTTCTACCAGGATTTTTTGTGAACTCTCCACCATGGTTGAATTTCAAGGTAAAATACATGGGATTTTGACCTAAAATACAAAAACAACAAAATTAAAATTATAAAATTAAAAATTTAACTAAAATGCATGTATTCACTATGTTTAATGAACATTCAATGTACATAAAAGAAATATTGCATACGATGCAAAAAAATTTCGTATGCACAACTCAGAAAGCATTAAATGTACATAATTTATGACTTTAAGGTTGTTTTTCTTTTAAAGACTTTAATGTAGAAGTAGATGTATCAAAAACATACTTGAATATACATATTGAACATTAAATGAACACAAGTTAATGGGTCTTTAGAGGTTGTAAGACATACCATACACAGCACTGAGTTTGAATGGTTCATTATGCTTCCGAAACACCCAATTATGATCGAGAACAACATCCGATTTTGAAGAAAAATGGAGATTTGTGTCGCTCATGGAAACCCTAGCCCAATATCACTCACTGAGAAACACGTCTTATGAAGCAAAAAGATGATTTTTGTTCTATTTGTTTCTTTCATTTTTATGGTTATTTATGATAATGCCCCTGCACATGATAGTCATGTGACTTGTTTTAACTATGTTATGGATGGAGTTAGCATTGTGGATTGGAATTGCAATGAAATGAAAACACTTGTACCAAAGTTGCAATACTTTTCAAAATTGTAAAATATTGCAATTGGTAATAAACCACAGGGACCAAAATCGCAATTTACTCTTGTTTTTTTATTCAATGCTCACCACCGATGGCTTTGTATGGTTATGGCCGTTTCCATGTTCTTGCTCCTATCAGATTATTGTTTTTAAAATATTTAGTGGACGTCTCGTGTAAATTATTTTTCTGCAATAGATGGGAATCACTAGTAAATTGTTTTAATAATATGTATATCTTGGTTCATTATTTTAAAATATCGTGGTGATACAAGTTTCTAAAGTCAAACTTCATATTTTGATACTTTCATCGGTTTCTTTTGTCATGACAAGTAGGCAAATAGTGCCTTGAATTTTGTGAAGCAATTCCAATATTAGTATTATGTGTATATAACAAATTTATTTACAAACATTATATTATCAGTACTAGTTTAAGTACCCGTGAATTTCACGGGATGCGAAAACAAAATATCTTTAATATCACCGTTAACATAAATATTATAATTTCATACACGTTAAAACACGAACAAATATATAAGATTACAACCACAAATTGAAATACATGAATATGCAACAATCACAAATCGTTGAAAATCTCTCTATAAACGATATTAGTTGTTTTATTTCTAATGTTGTGTATGGATAATGAATAAATCAATTGATTGAAATAAAATTTATTAGGAAGAGTGTTTAAATAAGAAATGTACTGCTGTAAATGGCTTTAATAAAATGTAAATAATATGAATTTTTTCAATATACTAACGATTTTATCGGCTGATTGAGTTCCTATATTACTTTATGATAAAGATATTACAAAAAATAATGAACACGAACTATACTTTGATAAATACTATGAGAAAATCAAGTAACATGAACACGATGTGAAGAATTGTATAGTCATATTTGTACAATCCAACAACAAAAAATAA
Source organism: Helianthus tuberosus (assembly GCA_030545235.1). NCBI lineage: Eukaryota > Viridiplantae > Streptophyta > Magnoliopsida > Asterales > Asteraceae > Helianthus > Helianthus tuberosus. The sequence continues at coordinate 23,916,087 of CM060407.1, read as the reverse complement.
TACTTATTTATAAGCAGTGAAAAGAAGTGTGTCTTACTTTGTTTAATTTGGAAAAAAATAAATATTCACAAATAGTAATATTAGTTTACCCTTAGTCCCTTAGCCCAATGTATAGCAGATCGAATGGAACAGAAAACCATAAGCTAAATGCACTAAAAAAAGCTAAATATATTGATACTAATCATGAATAAGAACATAATGTGAATATATTGTTACAAAAATATATAAACTAAACAGAGTAGTTAAATAACATTCTTTCTTTAAATTTAATCATACCATCAACGTATCAGCCTATAATAACATTTTGAAAAAAACATCACATAAATGGCTACAGTAATTTAAACAACTTGTACTAAGAAAATATGACCCATCCAAAGTTAATGCATTGACCAAATCAACCTATTCGTAAGTATTTGAAACTAACCGGTGTTGACGATGTGTACGGGTGTATTTAACCAGCAGAGTCCTGAAACAATAGGCTAAAAAGATTTAGTATATTATCATCGTCGTCATATTATGGCTAAAAACAAAGTCACTAATAAATGTGATTTATTCCTGTATGTTTTCTTTTATTTAAAGAAACATTATAGAAGAATATAAAACATTAATAGACTTATTGGTATTTTGTTGGTGATCATCAAATGTTAGAAATTAATTAGAAGCAATGCTATACCTTTAGCAATTACAATTCGTTGAAAATCTCTTTATAAACAACATTAGTTGTTTTATCTGTCGGTTTTCCATTGTTGTCAAGTATGAGTAGTTTGACCCCATCTCTTGTTTTCACCCTTGACAAAGCAACATACAATTGACCATGAGAGAAGACGAGTTGTTTCAGGTACAAACCAACTCTCGAAAGCGACTGGCCTTGACTTTTGTTTATTGTCATTGCAAAACATACGGCAAGTGGAAATTGCCTCCTTTGAAAAGCAAAAGGAATCTTTTTATCAGAAGGAATCAAATTAATTCGAGGTATATATGTAGAAGTACCAATATTTGCACCAGATATTATCTCGGCTTCTATTACACGGTTGTACAACTTTTTTACTTGTAGCCTTGTACCGTTGCACAACCCATTCCGTTGGTCAATATTTCGTAATAACATTACTGGAACACCAACTTTTAGCACCAACCTATGAATTGGCAAGCCTGATATTTTAAGACCATTGAGCACATCCGGAGAGTATATTCTTTGTTGTGTAGCATTTACATCTTCGGTCGGACAAAGACTGTCAGAGCTAAGATACTCTCTTTCTTCACCAGGAAACATTGATAGCAACCTGTCATTAATCTCATGCACAACATCATTCTTCGGTGCAAGTATAGCGCGCTCACTGAAATAATTATGGTTGTTGATGTTTTGCAAGATTGATGGATAAACAAAATCAATTAAACTTGCAATTGGGTCAGATTCATCAGTAATCAGAAGATCTTGTGGTATTTGAATAGTTGCTTCCCCATCATTTGGACCACCAACATTACCCTCACCCAAATCCAAAATCCAAAAGCCATTTGGCAAAACTGTTTATTTCTTCAATATCTGCCATCGACCTTCCAACGGTTAACCTCATGTTTCTTGTTAATCTTAGCAATTTACATTTACTCCACAAGTAAGACGAACATAAGGAGGCATTAACAATCTCTTGTCTTCCACCGTTTGGAACGACAGGTAATATTTGTCTAAAATCGCCACCAAAAACAATTACCTTACCTCCAAACCGGATGTCTGAATTGAGAGATGGGTCGATGTTGAAAACGTCATTCATTGTTCTATCCAGTGCTTCGAATGCATGTTTGTGTACCATAGGTGCTTCATCCCAAATTATTAATTTCGTCTCATGCAGTAATTTAGACACGTCACTTTCTGGTTTTATATTACATACAGAGTCTTCAGTAAGATTCAAAGGTATGTTAAACCTGGAATGTGCAGTCCTGCCACCATATAACAACAACGATGCAATTCCACTTGAAGCAACATTTAAGACGATTTGACCTTTTGATCTAATTGTAGCGGACAATGTCTTCCATAGAAATGTTTTACCTGTTCCACCATAGCCGTAAAGGAAAAAAATCCCACCGTTATCACCGTTAACTGCTGCCATAATTTCTTCAAACACAGAGCGTTGTTCATCAGTTAACATTGTCAACTGACTATCGTAAAGATTTCCAAGGTGTGTTGTATCATATGCCCGCTCCTCGTATATCAAACGACTATCTGAACTACCTGAAGACGACATATCTGGAAATGGCATTGTTTGAAATCTTCGCAAGGATGAATTATTTCGCAGTAAAAACTTCTCAATCTCGCACAAAGCATAGTTTTTCAGTTGGTTCTCCGGAATTGATAACGCTGTGCAATACGAAAAATATATCAAATTCATCATAATAACATAACCGAGTTTAAATAATAACTAAAACATTAAATAATGTATTTGATAATATAAATACTAACATTTATTGTAAACAAAAGTTACCTGTAACTCGATGGTATTTTTGAAGTATATATAAAAAATCGTCTGTCATGTATTTCCATGAACTTTCCCAAACAACCTTAGGTCTAGAAAGACTACTGGATAACAGCATGGTACAAAATAAATTACGAATATATGAAGCGCTTCCTGATAAACTTGCTTCCTTTATTGCCTCCACATACTCGGAGTCGTCATCCAAAAGACCGAGCGCGTAGCAAGCATCTCTATATGTATCGTAAACATGAACATTAACTGTTTTAATGTCATCAAACGATGTTGGTCCTCTGACCTTGTTAAGCAGAATTCTCAAAAAATAAGCTTCACCTAGTGACGGAGGAACGGAATGAATCCTGGCAATTGCTGTTTTCCTTTGTCTAGGTTCCCAGACTCGCTTATCAAGCTTCCAAACATAAAAATTGGGGAACTGAACATATGTAAGTGTACGGGCCAACGTGTTATTTGGGTCTTTATTACGTTCCATCCATGAGAGAAACATTGAAGATTTAACAGATGGTTTGTTTAGAACATAGTTAATATCCTCGTCAGGGCCGAAAACAACAGGTTGTTGGCCAGGTAGATGGAACGGAAGCCTCATAACAGAAGGTCTTCTATAATGTACTTCATTGGAAAATATCCTCCAAGATGCTTCGCAAGCTGATATATACCGACAATCGTAATACTCTTTTATCTCGTCTTGTACTTGTTCTTCAGATTGATTATCGCTTTGCACAACAGCTATAGTGGCTCTATCAGGCCCTTTATTAATGTATTTAAACAGATACTTTATCGAAGCGGCCTGATTGTACCATTCAACATTTATATGAGCTTGATACCTTTTCAATAAATTTTTGTTGTACGGTACCACACTTCTGTTATCAAGGTCAATTTTATTTTTCACAACAAAAGTGCCATTGTTTCTCCTTCTGTATAATGGAAACCCGTTTGAATCTAGTGTAGTATGATCTTGAAAGTCTTTGGGAAAGCCTTTTGAACACTTCCTATCAACCATACATGGAGAGCTCAACCTAGCATTACCACATGGACCGTGTATCATATATTCTTTCACAAGCATGAATAATTCTGGATCTTGATTTCTGTCTGGTATTTCTGCGCATATAAATGCATCAACATGGTCTACCGTAGGTAATTTCGATTCAGGCTCCATGAATAAGCATAAATGGGCATGAGGCAAACCACGTTTTTGAAACTCGATTGTGTAAACAACTACAAAAAACAAACAAATTGTTACATTTAATGGTAATATTAATTTGAACATTATTTTAAAAACAGTACCTGCTGAAGCTTTGCCAAATAGATGATTCTTTTTTAAATCTTTGCAAATTGAATCAAGCTTAATTTTGAACAATCTGGAAAGGATATCAGGCCTATCTTCCGGACTGAGATTGGTGTCTTTGAGAAAGCGTTGAACTTCTGGCCATTTGGGATTGCATGTTATGGTTATAAAAAAATCCGGATAACCAAAGCATTTACACAGAGCCATAGCGTCTAAATAGTTTTGCATCATATATCGTGCTCCACCAGTAAAAGAAGATGGCAAGAAGATACGTTTTCCAGCCTTAGATATATCATCTTGACCGTGTGTTTTTAATTTACGGAGGCTTTCATATGTGTCAGACCTAAGATCTTTCTGTTGATATCGTATATAGCTAAGTGATGCGTGTGAAGTGTTACATATATTAGGTGTATATTTTAAGCCCCTTTAATACTTATTTTTAGCCAAGTTTTAAATTTATAAAACACGATATTTTACTAACACTAAACACACATATGGGCAAGTGCACCCATCGTGAGCGTAGTATAGTGTTGGCAAGATACCGAGGTCGTCCAAGGACACAAGAGCTTTTAATACCGGTTTATCCTCAACGTCTAATCAAAATAAAAAGTTTAGAAAAATGTTTTAAACTAAGAAAAATAAAAACTAACTAAAATGCTGAAAATAAAATAAAAATAAAAACAGATAGACAAGATGAATCATTTGGTTCCGACTCGTATCTAGTGTAACCTTTGATTATTTCCGCACTTTTGCACATAATTAAGAGATTATCTTAGTTATTGTAGTAGGCCCCTCTTTTGAAGGTGACGTTACCCTCACCCCAGTAGTTTGAGTCAGCAAGGATACAATCCTAAAAGGGTGGATTATTGGAAGATAATTAATTAAGTTATTAATGCAAATTATGGTAGGCCCCTCTTTTGGAGGTGACGTTACCCTCGACTAAGTAGTCTGAGTCAGCAGGGATACAGTCCTAAATAGCCGGGTTATAGTATTAATAGTAGTTAACTTATGAGGGGATCAAAGAGTTTAGACCCCCGCCATCCAATACCGTGAAGTATTGAAGGAGGTCCTACTAAATTTGACCCAGGTCCATTGCAGGACCTCTAAACGCTGAACAATGGCAAGACCTTTACCAAACCGTTCCCTGAACCCCCGACCAGGTAGCCAACATACCTCCATATAGACCGTGGAGATATGAATGGTGAAAATCTTTTATTTTATATAGACAGTAAAATAATGCCAAGACACCACGGACAAACGATAAGGAAAGATCACCTTCAACATAAGCAACTAGTTATTAAAGTCATTAATACAAAACCAAGTAAAAAGTGCAAAAGATTAGAAATAAAAAGTACTACACTAGACACTTTGTCTTCACCAAGTGATGTAAGAGACTTAGGCAAACATGGCCTTGATTGTCAAGAACTCTTACGATCAATCTTGGATCCCGAGACGACTCACACACTCTACGATGGACAATGGATGATGGTGGTGGATGATGGTGTTATGGTGGTGGTGGGTGGTGGGTGAAGTGTGAGAGAGGTGGTGTGCCAAGGGATGGTTTAAGCTTGAGCCAAGCACTTCTATTTATAGGCTGAACAGAAGCTCGGGCACGGCCCCGTGTCCAGTGGGCACGGCCCCGTGTCCACATCCTCTCTTTCTTCATTAAATGCAGCTTTGTCTTATTAGTTGACCACGCCCCCGTGTCCGCTGAGCACGACCCCGTGTGCAGAAGAATCTTTGTACTATGAAGATTTGCCTGGATTGTGCGAATCTTATAGTTGACCACGGCCCCGTGTCCGCTGAGCACGGCCCCGTGGTGGGCAATAGAAGCTTCTACCACTTTGTCTTTTCTGCTGACACTTGGGCACGCCCCCGTGCTGGCTGAGCACGGGGCGTGTTCAGGCCTCTGATCTCTTGTATTGCTTGGGAAGATGCTGTAGTGGGGTCGGGCATGCCACGTCTTGTTCCTTTTCTTGTATTTATGTTAGATTTTGATGTCTTTTTGCTTCTTTTGTTAATTTGAGCTCATTTAATCCTGAAAATACAAAAGGAAGACAAAAGCACACTTTTTCCAACATTAGTACTAAAAAATGGTTAGTTTTATGCCTCATTTGATGAAATTTATATGTTAATATTTGAACACATCACTAAGTCTCTCGCTCTCTATCATAGTATAAGCATCAACCAAGAACTGCTGGAATAGCCTCTTAGAATTCAAGATTAACGAAAACTGATTTCTCCGATCCTGCATACGATAAGCAAAGAACTCTCTCATAGTACAATTTGGACGTTTCTTATTAACAACATCAATGACACCTCTGCGAGGGATATCAATTCTGTAGCCATCGTCTCTGTACGGAAACAAAATCGGATACTGTAGTGTGAGATATGACGGATGCAACTCACTAATTCTCTTCAGTGTACCAGTTTGAGTCTCAACAACAATATCTCTATTGTCAATTACATTTTCAATATCTCCAACAATGAGAGCGGCAATCTCACCCGCCGTTGGTAAGTTATACGTCCGACCATCTTTTTCTCTTGTTCCGATTAGGCGAAGCTTCAAATTTACATGAGGGCTGTCTTGAAGAGAATCCCTAACTCTTCTGTAAGTTTTGACCAACTCATAATTTATAGTATTGTCGATATCAGTTAAAAAATATACAATACCATTAAAAGTATGATTTTTTTTTTATTTACGAAGTAAACATTATTAATGTGATGTATATAAATTTATGATAATGCACTATAAATCATTTAAAAGAAAATATAAATGCAAAGGCTGCTTAATAAAATCATCTCTTATTCATAAAACGATAACAAACCACACAAAAGAGACACCGAATACATAGTCGGTACCCAAGCAATGAAAACCACAGTTCAAAATTCAGAATGATAATGAAAACATAAGGGGAAAATTAAATTGATCAAACACATTGAGATGATTATTAGACTCAACAGACTACTTCTCGATCTTTGGCTTCAAAAGCCCAACAGTCACATTCGCATCTTCCTCCATGTCGCTATCACTCTTACGCGGTTTAGTAGAGGACTGGGAAGAACAAAAATCCACCTCATAAACCGCATCCAGATTACGCTTAAGTTCCTTTTCCATCATCGTCACAGAACTACTCTTGACAGGACCAGAGGGTGTGGTAAACATGCTCTTGTTCAACTTAGAAATCGGAGTCTCATCATCACCCGTACGGGAAACAGAATCCTGTCAATAATATATAAAAAGGTAAGTAGATGAAATAAAAAAAATACGCCACAAAATGTTCCAGCAAATATTAAATTCATATAGCTCACAAACCTTAACATGAACCTTAACAGTTGGATTTGAATCAGCAGAAACAACGTTTAACGGTTCCTCCTCAACAGGCTGTTTTTAATACAGTTTAAAAGTAATGACTTAACATATAAATATAACGTATAACAGTTTATACCAATACAGTTGAAAGGTAGAAATAACCTGCATAACATCAAAATGGTGATCAAGCTCGGATATGACTGTTGGATTTTCAGTCAACTTTGAAACAGAGTAGCCATCTGCTTTGTTTTTGAGGTTATAAGAACCTATGGCTATCTTGAACGCAAACTTCCGATTTAGCAAAGCATTAAACTCTTTAGGAAAGTTTCCTTCGCTAGCCAACTGTTTGACAAATGTAAAAACTTGATCTTGAACAACATTGATAGTATTTTTAACAAAATAAGAAACGGAATACGAAATGTATAATCCACGAGTACATTTACCTCTATGTTGTTGTCTAAAAGCTGATTTGCAGAAACACTGAGCAGTTTGACAACTTCACGTTCAAACAACGTCAACGTGACAATCCCGGTACAATCCTGAACACGTATCGGAACTTTGATCCTGTCAATATTTGTTAACGTTTTAGTTAACAATCAAAGTATAGTATGAGGACAAAAAATAGAATAAAGTGATAAATTTACCTGGGAACAGAGGTGACGATCTTTTTATTACAACGATCAGTCTGGCATTCCAACACAGTTACTTCATCAAAACCTTCGCTTCCATCTTGCTTCTCCTTGCAAATAGTTTTTGTAAAAACCTTTTTGGTGCAAGATTTACAGGCATTGTAAAACCATGTGCTTTCTGATGCGAAGCTCTTGATTTTACCAAGGATAATAACAGCCTTTTTCTGTGCACACCAAAGAATAGTTAAACATACTTTTAACCAATTATTACGATATAACTATACTATAAAATAGCTACAAAGTGTACAACTTACCTCTGCGATTCCGCTTAAAGCTCCAATTGTACTGAAGGTGAAATCTTTAAGATATTCGTCAATAGGTGACTTTATAACAGAAGAAGTCAACCCAGAATAACCGGAAGACGTTGAAGCAGAAATCTGAGCAACAAAACTATAAACACATAACAAAGTTAGTGACAGTAATTTGTATGTTAACTATAATATAGAAAACTGTATTACGAATACAAACCTTTTCTTAAAATCGAAAATCTCGGGAATGTCACTGTTGATGAACACTCGAGTTACAGTATACAAATTGGAGACATTCATATGTCCTGAGTATTAAAAAAACATGTAAATAAACGGATAGATTAAATACATGTAAATACATTGCTAAAAGATAATTGACATTGATCAGATAGAATATACCTCCCCAAAACCTGTACTTCCCAAACTGAATAACGACCACAACATTCTTTTCCGCTGGATGGTTCCTCTCAAATGCTCGAATTTGATCAGCATAACCATCCCATAGTGTAACAAAAATCTGATGGTGCCTATATAAAAAATTTAATAGTTAACTTGTTATTTGCAGAATAAGTCAAAAAGTAAAATTACTAAAACAGATATAAATATATGTAAATGTATTCGTACTGCAAGTCTTCAAGAATAAAGGTAACTTTGTTTTCCTCTTTGCCGTTGTTATTATCACTCTTACCCTCAGCCGGAATGCTCTTCACCACATACCCAATTACATCTAAAAATAAAAATAGTAGAAACTAAATAAGATATATACCGAAATTCCAAACTTTTTTCATATCGGATTAGATTTTTAAATAAATTACCAATTGGACTTTTGAAAGACTTGCCGTCGTCATCTGGGTCCTCCAGAATAGAATCAAATGGAGTAAAATCAAATCCCCACTCAGAACCAACAGGGTCGGTGTAAGCCTCAACAACAGTGTTCTCATTTAGATTGATCTTCAACGTACTATGAACGTATTTAACTTTCTGGCGATTCTCACCCATGGATGGGTTACGTATAGTTAAACACTGATTTTCTTTCAGAAGGTGCTCATAAACGGTAGCGTTTCTTTGTAGTACAAATGCCTGCATTTTGGTGCCCTGCAACAGCACGGGTTATAATAAAGTGTTAAGTCAAAATAATATATATATATATATATATATATATAAGTTATAAATGTATATAAACAAACCTCTTGGTCCATGAAAATCATGTCGTAGCAATAAATCTTTCGAGGATTGTTGAAGGCAGGTCTTGTCCATAATCGGACAATGCGGACTCTGATAGTGTAATCATCAACATTAAGATCAACATTGTTGAGAAGTGTAATAGCAGGCTGTTGCATTTCTGCAAATGAATAATAAAGAAAACATTATGGTGTAATCATCAACGCAATATGTTAATCGACAATATAAAAATCTGCTGAATTAAAATGAAACAAAAATGATAAACATACATTGTTCTGAGAGAAAGTTTGTGAGTAAGATGTGAATGAAAGTGTAATATGTCAAATGTGTTATTTATAATAGGATGGGGGAAATTAATTTAGGAAAAGAAATTTGTTATTATAATACACCTTTGGAATGAATTCTTTATTAAAATAGAAAATTCAGTTACATCTATTTTTATATGATTGATAATTTCCAAATATAAATATATTAGAAAATGTTTATGGGTTTTGAATTTTAAAAAAATTAGTAACAGAAAGTTGACGTAAAAAGTAAATTAAAGATAAATTAATGAAATGTAAAAAAAAGTACCAGAATTTTTAAATTACATCTTAGCCACATGAATTAAATTAAGATAAATTAAAATAACGTAGAAAATAGTATCAGATGTTTTAAATTACATCTTAGCCACATGAATGAATAATAAATTAGAATCATGCAAAATATCATAGACGATCAATCACTTTAAAAGAAATAAACGGACAAACGTTATTATTAAATATGATCGATGATCGATGATCAATAACATCAATCACGATTCAAGAGGATCGAGAAGAGACATACCTGGAAAAAATGCCAGTTCAAATCAATCACAAATGAAAAATTGGTAAAATAATTAGGCCAAATAAATATTTAAACTGAAAATATTAACATAATAATTAGCGTCGGATCCCTAAATACAAATAAAAATGACTTCTATTGGCTGCGTAATACCTTAATGGTAGCAAACAGGGCAGTAGCCTTCCTTGCTATCCAACCTCGAACACAGTTTTTTTACAAAAGTCATCACATCCGGAAACTGAACTCGGGACGGAACGAACAAATATAAGTTACAGTTCCATATACCGACAATGCCTGTAGGTAGGGTGTCGTTGCAAACATCATTATTAAAAATACCTTATGACCAATTAACACAGGGATCAGAATAGGTATTGTGGTTCTCATAGCTGCATAACAGGTTGCAAGAAGAAAACAACGCACTCGCCATCCATGCTATGCAACATCGAACCAAGTTTTTTTTTTTACCAAAGTCATCACAGCCGGAAATAAAACTCGGGACGCAACAACCGAATATAGATTTCAAATCAATCACAAATGCACTGCAAATGAAAAATTGGTAAAATAATTAGGCCAAATAAATATTTAAACTTAAAATATTAACATAATAATTAGCGTCGGATCCCTAAGTACAAATAAAAATGAATTCTAATGGCTGCGTAATACCTTAATGGTAGCAAACAGGGCAATAGCCTTCCTTTCTATCCAACCTCGAACACAGTTTTTTTTACAAAAGTCATCACATCCGGAAACCAAACTCGGGACGGAACGAACAAATATAAGTTACAGTTCCATATACCGACAATGCCTGTAGGTAGGGTGTCGTTGCCAACATCATTATTAAAAATACCTTATGACCAAATAACACAGGGCTCAGAATAGGTATTGTGGTTCTCATGGCTGCATAACAGGTTGCAAGAAGAAAACAGCGCACTCGCCATCCATGCTATGCAACATCGAACCAAGTTTTTTTTTACCAAAGTCATCACAGCCGGAAAATCAAACTCGGGACACCAACATCATTATTAAAAATACCTTATGACAAATTAACACAGGGCTCAGAATAGGTATTGTGGTTCTCATGGCTGCATAACAGGTTGCAAGAAGAAAACAGCGCACTCGCCATCCATGGTATGCAACATCGAACCAAGTTTTTTTTTTACCAAAGTCATCACAGCCGGAAATCAAACTCGGGACGCCAACATCATTATTAAAAATACCTTATGACCAATTAACACAGGGCTCAGAATAGGTATTGTGGTTCTCATGGCTGCATAACAAGTTGCAAGAAGAAAACAGCGCACTCGTCATCCATGCTATGCAACATCGAACCAAGTTGAGATGATACAGGTTCAGGTAACAAAAAGAAACCCTCTGTTGTAGAAGCAACCAGTGAGAGAGTTTTGATGGAATTTTTAAAAGGGGTCGGTGACATTGCCGAGGAGTATAAGAAAATGCTATCACTAAGCATTTCCTGACACTCCTCGACAACATCACCGACACATCCATGTTTCCAGCAAAACTCTCTCACTGGTTGCTAATTCAACAGAGCGTTTCTTCTTATTAACTTGAACATGTATCATCTAAACCGTATAAATTGTGCACAAATTGTGCACCTATGGAAATCTTTTTTACCTCAATTACCCTATCTGCAAAATAAATAAAAAAAGGATTATATCAAAAAAGGCAAACAAATATGACTTCAGAGATATGTTAATTGATGGGATGATATTCAAGTTTTAACCTTTAGTGGATCCTGTTCAAGATCAAGAAAATGCAATAACAGTTCTTTGGTATTCGTTAATTTAATAAGTTCTGCAAGCTCTTTGACACATATCAGATATATCATATCTTCAATAATGATGACCCATAAATTCTCGAAGATAGAAAATTCCTGAACCATAAGAGCACATGAAATAGTTATCCACAAATATACAAAACAGATAGGAGAGTTCTAGTTGTGTATAAGTTGTAACTTGTAATCATACCTGTTGGCTAAACTTGAGGATTGCACATACTCGGTCTCAAAGTTCGGGCATCTTTCCACCATAACCAGTCTCATCCCTGTGCATAATGCCATATCTGTCCAACATCATACATCAAAAATCATGTCTATGTACCCCGGCTTCAATGAGTGTTACGATGATGCATATTTAGCCGATATACTCTTGTAAAATCACTTGTGAAATTACAATATTTATTTAAGAATTTACAAAATAGGCATACAAACACATTCTATCTAAACACATAAAGCACATTTACTTTTATCACAATTTTGTTTAGACACATAAAGCACATTTTCAGCGATCAGTTCAGTTCTCGGGTTGCATGATAAGCAACAACCAATCTTTGTTTACATAAATCTACCACATCTTTCTTTATGTGTATTTGCATACCAAAGAGTTAGACTTAACTATTATATACACACATCTACCAATCAAACAAAACCTTTGCCAATAAAACATGAAACAGTGAGCAGATGGCAAGGAAACCGTCCATTCAAAATCATGCACACAAAACCTCTGCCAATGAAACAACCTAATTACTTATCTCAGTCACATAACGTAGTTCAAACAACAAATTTCTTACTTCTCTCAGCCAAAAACCTTCTTCATAGATCCCCATAAGATATTAAAGCAGCGCCTAATAACAAAATAAAAAAAGGAAAAAGTGTTACCTAATGGAAGGTAAATGGATGACCAGAAAACCTACCGGAAGCTAAAACGTCAACGTCGCTAACCCTGTTAACAAAGCCAGAGACAAATAAAATAACCGGAGATAAGTAGATAACAAAACGAAAAAGGGAAAGAGTGTTATTAAACAACCAAAGGTAAATCGCCGACCCTTCAAGTCCGGTTTCAAATCAAATCAACCAAATCCGGTTTCAAATCAAATCAACCAAATCCAGATTAGGGTTACAGTTCATTTTAGTCCATCAAATTCAACATGTAAATAAACGCGATAAATCAAAACCGGATTCAAAGAGCAAGGTTTAGTTTTAAACCCTAATATGAGACTACAGATCTATGAATGAAACATGAACTTCAAAAACTTACCAGTATGAGATTAATCAAATCCGGATTCAAATCGAAAGGATTGTAGCGGTGGATGATTAGCAACGAAAGAGAATCTGCTCGAAGAAGATGGCGAAATTTGAAGACTGGGTGTTCTGAAATTCGGATCTTGTAATAAGGAGAAGAAGGATAATAAGGAGAGAGGGGAAAACAATTTGCCGCCCATGTACCAATTATCTGCTCAAAGAGAGATGCCACATCAATAAAAAATTGTTTAAGAAAAGGACATGTGGCATTAAGTGTATTTTTTTAGTATAATAGGTAGATGTTAATAAAGTAGTTATAAAAGTAAAGTTAAACTTTATATTTATGGGATAAGATGTTCATACATTTTTATCAATAAACTAAAAACAAGATATGCTAATTAAATTTAGCAACAAAGGTTTATGATTTAGTTTTGGTTGTCGGGAATCTCTTGGCTAATAGATTGAGTGAACGGAATAAAATTTTCATAAAACTGATTTTGGTTATATTGGGATTATAGGTTATTGATTTATCAAGGTCGACTTGATTTATTTGCTTTGCTTGCTAATAAGGTACGTATTCTGTTTCTTTTACATCATAGTATACTTTTATTTTTCGTCACTCGTTGGTATGTGTTCCTTTTCTTGACATCATAATATTTTTATTCAAGTCCGCTACTTTGTAGTACGGGTGTTTCGTTAGATGTTTCGGTTCGTATTGTTATATGATTAGTACTTATTGTAGCATGCAATAGACCTTATACTTTGTGCTCGTTATTGCATGTTCCCTTTAGACTTATGTCAAGATACTTTAATTTCTGATACGCTTTGTACTCTGTCACCCGAGCAATTATAAGTTACTTGTCGTTGGGGCGTCAACGACATGACACTCATCGTGACGGTGCGTAACTAAAGTTCACGGCGTCTCTAGTTTGTGCTTGTGTAGCACTGGCCCCTAGAGGCGAATAGATCGATCTTAGCTCTGACTCCTGACTCCTGTTGAGATGGAATAATGTGTGTACGCCTACATGCACCATCTCGGCGCATGGACTATAGCCATGCATGCCTCTGTTTAGACTCGTGGGTGCTTCTATATTACGTGACTTGTTTTACTGTTACATGTTGTCACGTATGTCTTGTCTCTGTATGATATGTTTGATATGATTATATGCATATGATTATGTTCAGTATATGTTATCTGTTCAGTATAAGTTTTGGGATTCAAGTTATAAAAGTATTTGTTTGAGTGCCATCTTTTTGGGATTCATTAGTGTCGGTACTGATCCGTTTTGCTTCCGTATGCCTGCCTTACCTTTACTGTTGATTTCTCCGTTACTGAGCAACTTTTTGGCTCAGCCGTAGTTTCTTTCTTGTCTTTGTCTTATTTGTTTGACAGGTAATTTGGGAAACGTGGGGAACAATTGAAAAGTGTCGTGAATATAAAGATTTATTTTTATTCCGGTAATGTAATGAAAATGTAATTAGGATCTTTTGTTTTCAACATTATGGATTGGTTTTAGTTTTGATATCGGTAATAGTGACATGCCAGCCCGTTCCGGGTTGGGGTGTTACAATACGTGTCCCGCTAATCTCCTGATCCATGACCGACTTGTCCCGTACTCGACCCGAAACGACCTGAAACATCAAGATTAACCCAACAACAACTGCAGAAATAGCACCAAACATCAATAATTAAGAATTCATTCCCAAGCGGACAAATCATTCTTTGGTGTGCGCTTACCTTGAATTGGAAGGAATTTTGATGTCGGAATAGCTACTGCAACCTGTGTTCCACCAGATAGAAACTCGGTTTTCTAGTTTTCTTCTTCTTTTGCTCTTTTTTCTCTCTGACTCCCTATTGAGATCAGCCTCTATTAAAAATAAATAAACAATGATGCGTAGAACACATAGGTAGGGGTTGGGTCAACAACATTTACAGTGCGTTACTTGTATCATCATAATAGTCAGCCATGTGCCCATGTCATAACCTTGGGGATCAAAAACGTGTTTGCTGAAGCAAGATCCAATCTGACAAATGTACTAATGGGTTCAACACAACAGTGTGTGAGTTAATGATGAGGCCAAGTGCAAGCTACAATGTGCTAGAAGAAAAGTACAAATTCATACTAAAAAATTTGATTCGATAAGCTAATATCAAGAGCAGCTTAAGATCATTTAAACATTAACCCACCATAAACTGATGATTCATATTATACTAAAAAGATTTGATCCTCATAAACCGCTTATAACAACCCTCCTAAATAAATTTTTGACACCCCTAATATATTTAAAATGTCCCAATATGTCTTAAAACACACCCCGAATACCTTTATTTTACTAAATATAATTAAAAACCAGATTTTTAGGGATGTGGCGGGCCGCGAAGACCTTGCCATGGTCTTACGCGGTCCGCGAGTGGGTGACGGATGGCACAACCCCAGCCCGCCATGTGGCAAGACACACGGACGACCTATGCTCGTGACTGGCTGACGTGTGCGTATATATACATAATTTTGCAATGAATTTACACACGATTTGGTTTTAAATTTATAAAAGTGATTATTACTTTTACATCAAAACACACACGAAAGAGGCAAGTGTACCCCGTCACATATGTAATAAAGTATCGGTAAGAACCAAGTATCGATCCAAGGAAATGGGCGGAGAAATAATACTAGACCTTTGTCACTAAACTACCGGTAAAAACATAAGTTTTGTTTTATTTTAATTAAACTAAAGTAAGCGTAAACAAATATATAATAAAAACATAATAGATAATAGATAAAAAGCCTTGCTTAATACACAACCAACGCATGTCAACTAAGTCGGTTTTGGCACTAGAAGCATTCGGTCAATATTCCAATTTAAGACAATTAGTATCCCTTTCGGGAATCCTAACATGACAATCATTCGGAAAGCTAAAACGATAAACACACTTTAACCACCTAAAATTGTTCTTTAACGTGCAATTGATAAATGTCTATGAAAATCTCTTAAAAATGAGTTAGTCATCCGTTAGGAGTTTTCTAACCGCACTTAATTAAGGAAAGCAACACCGATAAACACAATGCAACCACCGAGACAAGCATAAAGTAGATTAAGTCACAACCGAGTTCATTTTACAAATCTTGCACAATAATTCACCAAGATAGCAATTTTGGCCTAAACTACTAACTAAGCTAACAAATCATGGCAAGAATTTATAACGACACCATCTAACCCGTTAAGGCCCTTACGTGACGGCAAGCTCTCTTGATTAACAATAATTACATTTTATTAAATCACTAACCATTTCTAGCATCATGATGCATACATTTAAACCAAGCTAAACTAGTTAACCAAGTTCAAAGTTTACTAATACAAGATTAATTAAGCTTCATTTTTCAACTATCTTAACTAACCAAGCATCAATCATCCAACATAATTACTTATAATCAAGAAATCAATATCAATAACAAGGTTGCAAACTAATCATCAAAGATTAACATAGAAAATACTTCAAAATGTCATTATAAACAAAGATTAACACACTAATGGCTATAATCAAGCAAGGGATTGTTGTGTTTTTGCCCAAAGGCTACAATAATACATAAATATTAATCTAAATGCTTGAATTAACAAAATCATGGAAAGATTAGAAAACCAAACCATAAACAAGCACTAGACTAAGAATCCGGATAGTAATGGAGCTAAACGGCACAATGTGGCTTGAATCCGGGTCAAAAGCATAGCCCCCGGAGCCTGTATAATCGCCTGTGAAGCTCCCAAAATTCCAGAATGTCGAACAGAATGTTTCTGTTCTGTTTTTATATTTTTTCACTGTGGCACGGTCGTTCTTCATATGGCACGACCGTGCACTTTAAGCAATTATTGGGGATGGGTCACCATGCTGCATACGTCATCAGATCTTTGACCGGATACGATATCGCACGACCGTTCTTCAGATGGAACGGTCGTTCGGTTCCGGGTTCTTGTTGCACGAGCTGCTGGGCCGGGCGTTCATCACCGAGATCAGGCTGGATCATCGTAGACGCACGGTCGTTCTTCAGATGGCACGTCCGTGCATCACCGAGCTGCCCTTAAATGCCTTGCACGCCTAGTCGCACCCTCGTTCAATGTCGGGTTACTCAGCATTTGTCGGAGATGCACGGTCGTGCATCAGGTCGCACGACCGTTCCACAGGCCCAGGTCAGTTTCCTTAACAGAATGTCCGCAGCTTCGTCGTTTTATCCAGAAAGTCCTCGTTTTCGCTATCATCTTGTCTGGTATGCTGTTTTAGGCCTGTAAACAAAAGTGTAGATAATTAAGTATCCGAATGACAGTTTTACGGCCAAAAACGCATAAAATAGGGGTAAAACGGGGGACTAAAATATGTGTAAATTAACGAATATCAAATCTCCCCACACTTGAACCTTGCTTGTCCTCAAGCAAGCTAAACTAAAAAGCAATAAAAGACATAAACAAACAAGAACGATAATTTACACACTATTTTATTGAAAACTACTATAAATGGTTAGCCGGTTTGTCGAAAGACAACATCAAAAGACTCAAACCCATCAAGCATATGCAATTATAAAGCGACAACCAAAAAGCCGTGACTTCACATTTAATTGACTCACATGTTAATCTTCACACGACTCACAATGTTCACACACTCGGTTTTATTTATGAAACATACATAAAATGTGTATGTGTAAACACTCAATGCCTAGTCAATGAAATGTGCAATATCATAAGCTTGTCATAAGATCTCATCTCCACCAACTAACATGTAAACAAGTGTAAATCAAGAGGTCTTTACGGGTTATAACGTTAGGCTTGGGCGAAGGGTATGGAAGTGGACATATAAAGTGGCGAAAATGGTTAAAACTCGGTAGTAGCGTTTAACTAGCAACAAAATATACAACTATACATACAAACGCCTTAAAAAGGCGACTAAAGCGCAATCGAGCTTATCAACGAAATTTTAACCTTTAAGCATTCAAAATTGCTCGATTTCTATCAACTTCACCCTATTTTAGGGTGTTTTATTTTCTGTTTTTTTTTTTTTAACTTACAAAACTATACAATGAAATATAAACAATAACAAGCTAGTTAAACTATTATTTTGACCGAGTTTCAACACTAAAAAGGTTTAAAACATAAAAAGGCTAAATTTGGTTAAGTGGGCGATAATGTGGGTAAACAAAGGTGAACGGGAAGGCTCGACATGGTTAATCCTAAAGGGTAATATAAGGTGAACGGGAAGCACAACACAAAGAACAAGTACACAACAAAGGGGTAATCTAAGTGCCTCTATCACTTTTACACAAATTCACAAGTTCATGGTCTTAACAAGCATACTAGTGACAAGTTCTAAATTGCACATAACATCCGGCTCACTCCTATATCCGAAATGAACAAATATATAACAATCAAGGCTCAAATATGCTCACGTAACGGAAGGAATGGGTAAAAGTGTGAAAACTATCATGTAAGTCTTTCTTTGTTTGTCACGCTTTCCGGTTTCCTTTTTCAAAAATATTTTGCTTGTCGAGTTTTTATCAAGTCCGAAGCTTTCTAAAACACAACCAACCGGTTTATTTACTAAAATATATACAAAATACAAGTATTTTTGAATGATTTTTCTGATTTTCTGATTTTTTTTTAACATATGAGGACAAACAAAGTTAACAAAGTTAACAAAGTTAACCCCCTCCCCACACTTGAACTTCGCATTGTCCCCAATGCGAGACCCGAAATATAGAGAAAGGGATAAAAAATACTCCCCTCAAGATGATGATGATGCCACGAGACTTCCGAAGCTGCATCCGGTACGTGCTCCGGTCCAAGATCCGATAGCTAAAACCTGCGAGTATGTCACATGTGCACCCAAAACATAACAGAAACAGAAAAATCACAAAACAACCATAATATACATAAATACTAAAATCCAAACAGAACATAAAGTAAAATGTCTGAAATACATAACCGGGGTGTTTGAAAATAACAGTCAAAATAAACACCCAAATATAAATAAAGTACTGAAATAGAAACACCACCAACTGCTATCACCACTGCCAACTACTCATCTCCATCATCATCGTGTCTCGTATAGGACGAGCCAGCATCGCCATGACCAGGGGGGTTCCACGGTGGGAACTGCGGAGGGTGCTGAAAGTAGTCGTGGTATGCGTGATGCATCTCCCTGAAAAGATATGAAAACCCCGCAGACACCCCCAGGTATAAAGCATCCTGGCTCTGCCGAAGCTGGTCATGTGTGGCCCGAATCTGAGCCTGACTGGCTCGAATCTCAACCTGGCTGGATCTAATCTCGTCGAAGTAGGTACCATGCTGCTCCTGCGTCACACGCATATCCTGGAACTGCTGGTAGAACGCGGGCCAGTCCTCATGCTGATGAAATGCATGGTGCTGCGGCGAGTGTGGTGGTGTCGGTGGCTGGTGCTGCTCGTGTTGCTCCCCCATCTCAACATCCTCATCTTCCTCCTCATGTTCCTCCTCAGCTGGAGGCAACGGGTCCCATACCTCGTTATTCAACCCTCTCAACCTATCCCCCCTATCAAGCTCAACAATCACCCCCATGGCCTTCAGCGACCTGATATCGACATGAACCCCCCCAGTAATCAAAGTGAGACCCTGGAGAACCTCCTCAGTCATATAGCCTTCATTGTAGGCTATTTCGGTCACATACTGACCGCCATGTATCTCACTGTTCGGAGTTCGCCCCGAGCTCTTGACGAAGTACTCAGCCATTCGAGCGGCTAGGTTGATTGGTGCTTTGTCAACCAACGCATATAAAAAGAGCAAATCAGGTGTTGGACAGTTACCGAGACTATCCATGCGACCGCATATCGTATGGCTAAAAACATGGTGCATCACTCGCACCAAAGGGTCTCTGAGTCGCGAGGCCTTCGACATCCTCGGGTTGTAGGGGTCCCCAACGGCATTTTCAGCCCAAAATGCATCCCGTGCTGCATCAGAAGGGAAGGTGAAATGCTTAGTGAAGACATCGGGATCATTCATGTCATCCCTTGTATAGATCCCGAGCCTCCTCCCCAAACGACAAACCGACCACGTATGCCATTCCCCACATAACCTGAAGGTTACACGATTCTTGTAGCGAAATTTGGGTCGTCTATTAGCAGCCGGCTTTTCATAGGCATAGGATGCAAAGAACTCTATAGTCAGCTCCCGGTAAACGGGTCGGTTGCAAGCGACTAGATTTGCAAGCGGGCGACTCATCATGTCGTCTAATCTCTCATACTGATTGAGTTCCCGCATGACTTCCAAATCTAACCATCGGGGGACTCCAAACTGCCCCCGTCTTGCCCACAATGTGTCTCGTTTCGAAATGCACAAAGCTTCTCGCTCATCGTTGGGGTCAAACTGAAGGAAAGGATGGTTCATCTGTAATGGGGAACATTGTTAGAAAGACAGAAACAGGAGAAATTTGAATTGAAAACAACCGAGCAGCAAATTATGAAGCTTTTGTGAATCTGACCTGGCCGTATGGCACGGTCGTGCGACGAGACGCACGGTCGTGCGACGAGACGCACGGTCGTGCAACGAGACGCACGGTCGTGTGACGAGACGCACGGTCGTGCGTCGCCGACAACAAACACCAAAATGCCCACATCATCGGAACTGCACGGCGTGCGACCAACGGCACCACCGTGCAACACCGAACAACAAACAACTTATCGTGAAACAACGGCGAGGCACGACCGTTCCATACGAGGTACGTCCGTGCGACTTGGTTTTCTGCATTTTCTGACCCAGGCTCTAAGTAGCCCGATTTTTTCACAAATCTTCAAGTTTTTTCATAAACAGGGGTCAGAAAAATGCACCAGATGTTCACGATACTACGATTCAACAAGGGTTAGGGTTTCGATTTGTTTATGAAGAGAAGCCTAAAAATTTCCTTGAAGAATCGGAAGAAATCTAACCTAGAAAGCAAGGAAACAAGAAATCTACAATTAGGAACGTACCTTGCGAAGAAGGGTGCGAGATCGTGCGAAAAAACGTGCGATTTGATGAAGTATCGCTCTGGAACGGCCTGGAGCTGGTAGGGTATCGCGAGTCATGAATGGGGGCTGCAGATGAGGGTATTTATAGTGCCAAATGACAAAACTGCCCTCAGCCTGACGCACGGTCGTTCTCCGTGTGGCACGGTCGTGCATCGCCGACATCTCCCAAACCCTATCAACTGTTCTCGGAAATGCACCGGGGGTGCGATCCACCGTGCCGGCCCTCGGAGACGCACGGTCGTGCGACCCGAGGAACGGTCGTGCATCAGGTGCAGATCAGAAATTTCTGCAGAACCTATTTCCAGCAACTGTTTCGGCCGTTTTTCGCCATTTTTTCAACACGCCAACTGTTCTAACAATATTGCAATACAGAGCCTTCGCTCGGCACGTACGAAAACTAAACAAACTAACATAAACTACCTAACTTACCTAAATTACGCTAAAACTATAAAAATACAAAAGTGGACTATTTTACCCTTATAGCGCCAAAGACGCTCCTGCTACATTTTTGTCGGTGAGTCAGTAGCGTAGACTCATGCTAAATTTTTGTCGACGAGTCGATAGCAAGACTCAAAGCTAAAACTAAAAAAATTACTAAAAAGGACGATACTACCCCTAAAGCGCAAAATACGCTCTTGTTACATTTTTGATCCGCGAGTCAGAAGCGTAGACTCTCTCCTCCCCACACTTATGAAGTGTGCGGGGTTTGGAGTTCAATCACCTCCACCGCCGAATCTATCGGCCCGGCAACGTACAACTTCAACCGGTGACCATTTACCTTGAATGTAACGCCATCCGCGTTCTCTACTGCAACAGTACCATACGGAAATACTTCCTTAACCGTGTATGGTCCTGTCCAGCGTGAATGAAGCTTCCCAGGAAATAAGCGCAGCCTTGAATTGTACAGAAGAACAAGATCACCTGCTTGGAATTCTTTATGGTCCTTCATGCGTTTGTCGTGAAGTTTCTTCGTGCGCTCTTTGTAGAGTACGGAGCTTTCGTAGGCTTGTTGTCGCAATTCTTCCAATTCATGAATTTGGAGAAACCGGGCTTCACCCCGGTTTTTAGGTCCAAATTCGCGGTTTTCAAAGCCCACATAGCCTTGTGCTCCAACTCCACCGGTAAATGGCATGCCTTTCCGTATACCAACCTAAAGGGGGTGGTCCCTATAGGGGTCTTATAAGCTGTACGGAATGCCCACAATGCATCCTCAAGTTTGTCCGACCACTCCTTGCGGTTCCCTCCAACAGACCGCTCAAGGATGCGCTTAAGCCCACGGTTCGTGACTTCCACCTGCCCGCTTGTCTGCGGATGATAGGGCGTGGACAAACGGTGATGCACACCGTATCGGGACAAAGCCTTTTCAAGCTGTGTATTACAAAAATGAGTCCCTCGGTCACTAATGAGCGCTTTCGGAGCGCCAAATCGGGCGAACAAACTCTTAAGAAACCTCACAACTACTCTGGCGTCGTTAGTGGGTATGGCTTGCGCCTCCGCCCACTTTGATACATAGTCAACAGCCACGAGTATGTACTTGTTTCCACGTGAGGGGGGGAATGGTCCCATGAAGTCTATCCCCCAAACATCAAAGACTTCACATACCTGTATCCAGTTCTGGGGCATTTCGTCGCGTGCCGATATGTTCGTCGCCCTCTGACAAGCATCGCACGCTTTCACCCAACTCTGCGCGTCACGGAAAATGGTCGGCCAGTAAAACCCGGAATCCAACACCTTCTTCGCGGTGAAGTTGGCTCCGTGGTGGCCTCCGGTAGGTCCCTCATGACACTGGCGCAGAATGTCGGTCGCCTCAGTCCCTGATACACATCTTCTGATCACCTGATCAGCACCCACTTTGAACAAGAAAGGGTCGTCCCATATGTAGTGCTTTAGATCTGAAAAGAATTTCCTCTTTTGCTGGTGAGTCAACCCTTTTATCAGAATTCTACAAGCAAGATAGTTCGCAAAGTCGGCGAACCATGGCGACTCATCGCATATCTCAACACCCATCAAAGATTCGTGTGGGAACTTGTCATTGATTGAATCCCAACGCGATTCCTCGATGTCTCCATGCTCTAACCGAGATAGGTGGTCGGCCGCTACATTCAAAGCACCCTTTTTATCTTGTATCTCAATATCAAACTCCTGCAGCAACAAGATCCATCTGATTAGACGCGGTTTAGCGTCCTGTTTGCTGAAGAGGTATCTAATGGCTGCGTGATCAGTGTATACAACGGTTTTCGAAAGCACTAAATACGATCTAAATTTATCGAATGCGAAAACGACCGCCAAGAGCTCTTTTTCAGTCGTGGTGTAATGCTCTTGAGCGTCGTGAAGAGTTTTGCTCGCATAATAGATCGGATGGAAGTGCTTTTCCTTCTTTTGACCCAGAACGGCCCCTATAGCGTAATCACTCACGTCGCACATGATTTCAAACGGCAAACTCCAGTCCGGTGCGACTAAAATAGGGGCCTCAATCAACTTTTGCTTGAGGAGGTCAAAAACCCTCAAGCAATCATCTCCAAACACGAACGGAGCATCTTTCTCCAACAAACGGGTCATGGGTCTGGCGATTTTTGAAAAATCTTTGATGAATCGCCGATAGAACCCGGCATGACCGAGAAAGCTCCGTATAGCTCTAACAGAGGTGGGGGCGGAAGTCGTGATATAACGTCGACTTTAGCTGGGTCGACTTCCATGCCCGCGTGAGAAATTTTGTGTCCCAAAACTATGCCCTCCTTCACCATGAAGTGGCATTTCTCCCAGTTCAGGACCAGATTAGTCTCCTCACACCTCTTCAACTTTCTTTTCAAATTTTCCAGACATTGATCAAAGGAATCCCCAAATACCGAGAAGTCGTCCATGAACACCTCCATGGAATCCTCGATCATGTCGTGGAAAATGGTGACCATACATCGCTGGAAAGTAGCCGGTGCATTACACAGCCCAAATGGCATACGCCGGTAGGCGAATGTACCGAAGGGACAGGTAAATGTAGTCTTCTCCTGGTCCTCAGGAGCGATAGGAATTTGAAAGTAACCAGAGAACCCATCCAGAAAACAATAATATAACTTCCCTGACAGACGCTCCAACATTTGATCAATGAATGGAAACGGGAAGTGGTCCTTGCGAGTGGCGTCATTGAGTTTGCGATAATCAATGCAAACCCACCATCCAGTGACCGTCCTGGTTGGAATGAGCTCATTCCTATCGTTTGTGACCACAGTCATGCCCCCCTTTTTGGGCACTACCTGCACAGGACTGACCCAAACAGAGTCGGAAATGGGATAGATCATACCAGCATCTAACAACTTAATCACTTCCTTTTTAACGACCTCTTGCATGTTTGGGTTCAGCCGCCTCTGGTGCTGCGCACACGGCTTGAACTGATCCTCCATGAGAATTTTATGTGTACAGAAGGAGGGATTTATTCCTTTTATGTCCATGATTTTCCAGGCGATTGCTTTCTTATGAAGTTTCAACACATTAAGCAGTCTGCTCTTCTCTTCTTCCGCCAATCCTGATGAAATAATGACAGGCAAATGACGCTCCTCATCCAGAAATGCGTACTCCAGGTGCGGTGGGAGCTCTTTAAGCTCCAAGGTAGGAGGATCTTCTACTGAAGGCTTCGACTTCACTTCACTTTCGCGATCCATTTCTGTGAATCGATCCGGACTCTGGGGACCATCGTCAACAATCTGATAGACTGGCTGCTCTAAATCGTGGCCCTCCTGCGTAATGCCATCTAGGTCCCCACACAACAGATGTGTGTCCGAATCTATCTCCTCGATCGTACCCTGGAAATGCGTGCTCACATAAGTGTCGACGATGTCGACATAATAGAGCGTGTCGTCCTGACTCTGAGGATGCTGCATAGAACGTTTAATGTCAAACGTCACATGCTCATCATTTACTCGGAGTGTGATTTGGCCCGCCGCCACGTCCACAATCGTCCGGGCGGTATTCAGAAACGGGCGTCCAAGTATCAGAGGCACTCTCGAGTCCTCATCCATGTCCAGGATAACAAAATCCACAGGAAATACAAACTTGTCAATCTTAACAAGCATATTCTCTACAAACCCGCGTGGATACTTGACAGAACGATCCGCAAGTCGAATACTCATCCTCGTAGGTGACGGCTCACCTAGATCCAACTTTGTAAAAACCTTATAGGGCATAAGGTTTATACTCGCTCCTAGATCTGCTAACGCATTACTGACAGACATATTACCAATGAGGCAAGGAAGCGTGAAACTGCCTGGATCTCCCATTTTTGTAGGCAGGCGATTCTGGAGAATAGCAGAGCAACTTTCATTCATAACCACACAAGACATGTCCTCGAGCTTTTTTTTATTTGAAAGGATGTCTTTCAGAAACTTGGCATACTTTGGCATCTGGGCCAAAGCTTCAACAAACGGTATGTTTATATGCAATTGCTTAAACATTTCGAGAAACTTACCGTTTTGTTCATCAATCTTCTGCTTCTTCAACCTTCCTGGATAAGGCACTGGAGGCGTGTAACCCTTGACCGGCTCCTGGACTTGTGCTGTACTTGCTGGGCGTAGCCTGGCTAGCACCTCGTCCAGTGTGTCAGTCGGGACCGCTTCAGTGATCGGTGGTGAGTCCGATATGACGGGTCCGGTAGGTTTTCCACTCCTAGTCATCACAGCATTCACATCTCTGTGCGGGCCCGGGTTAGGCTCGGTATTACCCGGAAGACCACCCTGGGGTCTCTTTGACATCATCTGTGCCAGCTGACCAACCTGATTCTCTATATTCTGAATCGAGGCCTTGTGACTCCTCATTTCTCCCTCGTGAGAGAGAAAACGATCCTCGCTCTGCTGGTAGCGTTTTTCAGCTAACTGATTCGCGCTCGAGGAGCTAGTAAGAAGCTGGGCCATCATATCCTCCAGCTTAGAACTAGCTGAGGGGCCTGCTGCTGGGAACTACTCCCAGAGCCCTGATTTTGATATGAATATGGACGCTGCTGGTACGATTGGTTGTACTGCTGGAACTGCTGACCCTGACCTTGACCCTGTTGCGCTGGAGCGCGCGGAGTGAATCCCAAAGGATTTTGATTGCCTGTATTCGCTCGCCACCCAAAATTTGGGTGATTTCTCCAACCGGGATTATAGGTGTTACTGTAAGGGTTGTTCTGCGGCCTCACTTGATTACTCACGAAATCTACTTCTTCGTGGCCCTCGTATACGACTCCCTGAAAACATGCCCCAGGCTCGTGTGACACTCCACACTGGTCACAACCCGAGCCCGCATGCGCAATCATCTGGGACCTGTCGAATCTCGATGCGAGAGCCGAGATTTGTGCAGCAATGGCCGTATAGTCGTCTACAGCATGGACTCCTGCGCGAGATGATGATGATGATGTCCGGCCTCTATCTCCTTCCCGACGCGAGCTGGATTTCAACGCGGCTTTCTCAATAATATCATACGCTTCATTCGGCATCTTAGTTCCGAGATCGCCTCCCGCGTTCACGTCTAATCGCTCCTGTGTATTGTAACTGAGCCCCTGATAGAACGTTAAAACCAGCTGTCTCTTGGAGTAGCCATGATGTGGCACATCAATCAACAAATCCTTGAATCTCTCCCACGCCGCATGCAACGACTCACCCTCGTCCTGATGAAAAGACACAATTCGGTTCCGTAGCTTGTTCGTTTTCTCAGGTGGGAAATATTTCTGCATAAACTGCTCCGCCAACTGATTCCAGGTCCTGATGGACCCGGCTGGAAGTGACATAAGCCAAGCTCTAGCTTTGTCACGTAACGAAAACAGAAACAACCTCAACCGAATTGCATCCTCCGAAACACCTGTAATCTTAAACGTAGAACAAACATGGAGAAAAGCAGCAATATGCCTCCCGGGATCCTCGTGCTCACGTCCGTCAAACTGTACTGAATTTTGTACCATATTAATAATACTAGATCTAATTTCAAAAGTAGGTACATCAATAGTAGGTTGAAGGATACTCGGCTCCAGGCATGCCCTTCCAGGCTGATTCGTCTCATTCAACGGTCGCTCATCGTCTGCCATGATTATGTCTCCTCCTGAGCCCTCGGCTTCAGCAGGTACCACCGGCTCCGGCCCACCACTGGCGAGCAGTAGCCCAACCGCCCGACCTTTCGTGCGTAGACGTCTCCTAAGATCACGTTCGGGCTCGTCTGACGGTTCAACAACTTCTGGAGTGGGGGTCGAGAACATTAACCTGCAAACGAAAATTTGACACAGTGAATAATTTATTCATAAAATAATAATTTTTTTTTTCAGCTGAATAGAAGCAGAATATTATTAAAAATGGGCTGAAAATTTTATAAAAATTCGAAAATGGACCCGAAATTTTATAAAAATCAACACAATAAAAATAAATGAATCGGCTAATACAAAAATGGTTTCCCGAAGCCGAAAAATCAAAGAATAAATAAATAAATAAATCCGGATTAAATAAATAAATGGAACAAAAATTTACAAGCGTACAAAAGAATCACGAAAACGAATAAATCGAATTAAAAACAAGAAATATTAACAAATAAATAGTCAATAAAGTATACACAAATATTAACAAGTATATACGCCGATAACACAATGACTCGGGTCGTTCCTAAAACTCGCCATTTCCCCGGCAACGGCGCCAAAAACTTACCACTATACTACGACATGACACTCATCATGACGGTGCGTAACTAAAGTTCACGGCGTCTCTAGTCTGTGCTTGTGTAGCACTGGCCCCTAGAGGCGAATAGATCGATCTTAGCTCTGACTCCTGACTCCTGTTGAGATGGAATAATGTGTGTACGCCTACATGCACCATCTCGGCGCATGGACTATAGCCATGCATGCCTCTGTTTAGACTCGTGGGTGCTTCTATATTACGTGACTTGTTTTACTGTTACATGTTGTCACGTATGTCTTGTCTCTGTATGATATGTTTGATATGATTATATGCATATGATTATGTTCAGTATATGTTATCTGTTCAGTATAAGTTTTGGGATTCAAGTTATAAAAGTATTTGTTTGAGTGCCATCTTTTTGGGATTCGTTAGTGTCGGTACTGATCCGTTTTGCTTCCGTATGCCTGCCTTACCTTTACTGTTGATTTCTCCGTTACTGAGCAACTTTTTGGCTCAGTCGTAGTTTCTTTCTTGTCTTTGTCTTATTTGTTTGACAGGTAATTTGGGAAACGTGGGGAACAATTGAAAAGTGTCGTGAATATAAAGATTTATTTTTATTCCGGTAATGTAATGAAAATGTAATTAGGATCTTTTGTTTTCAACGTTATGGATTGGTTTTAGTTTTGATATCGGTAATAGTGACATGCCAGCCCGTTCCGGGTTGGGGTGTTACAATACGTGTCCCGCTAATCTCCTGATCCATGACCGACTTGTCCCGTACTCGACCCGAAACGACCTGAAACATCATGATTAACCCAACAACAACTGCAGAAATAGCACCAAACATCAATAATTAAGAATTCATTCCCAAGCGGACAAATCATTATTTGGTGTGCGCTTACCTTGAATTGGAAGGAATTTTGATGTCGGAATAGCTACTGCAGCCTGTGTTCCACCAGACAGAAACTCGGTTTTCTAGTTTTTCTTCTTCTTTTGCTCTTTTTTCTCTCTGACTCCCTATTGAGACCAGCCTCTATTAAAAATAAATAAACAATGATGCGTAGAACACATAGGTAGGGGTTGGGTCAACAACATTTACAGTGCGTTACTTGTATCATCATAATAGTCAGCCATGTGCCCATGTCATAACCTTGGGGATCAAAAACGTGTTTGCTGAAGCAAGATCCAATCTGACAAATGTACTAATGGGTTCAACACAACAGTGTGTGAGTTAATGATG
Source organism: Helianthus tuberosus (assembly GCA_030545235.1). Lineage (NCBI taxonomy): Eukaryota > Viridiplantae > Streptophyta > Magnoliopsida > Asterales > Asteraceae > Helianthus > Helianthus tuberosus. Next base: position 23,887,144 of record CM060407.1, on the reverse strand, counting down.
AGGCCAAGTGCAAGCTACAATGTGCTAGAAGAAAAGTACAAATTCATACTAAAAAATTTGACTCGATAAGCTAATATCAAGAGCAGCTTAAGATCATTTAAACATTAACCCACCATAAACTGATGATTCATATTATACTAAAAAGATTTGATCCTCATAAACCGCTTATAACAACCCTCCTAAATAAATTTTTGACACCCCTAATATATTTAAAATGTCCCAATATGTCTTAAAACACACCCCGAATACCTTTATTTTACTAAATATAATTAAAAACCAGATTTTTAGGGATGTGGCGGGCCGCGAAGACCTTGCCATGGTCTTACGCGGTCCGCGAGTGGGTGACGGATGGCACAACCCCAGCCCGCCATGTGGCAAGACACACGGACGACCTATGCTCGTGACTGGCCAAGGCTAAGCCCTAGGCGACCTACGTCGCGGGTCGCGTAGCCCTTGGCTACAACCTTCGCGGGTATAACAACCCACCTGAATTTTTCTAAAACCCTAATATATCTTAAAATACGCCTATATGTCTTGAAATACACCCCGTATGTGAAAACCGAGCCCAAAATATGAAATATCATTAAAAATTGATTAAAAACAAAAATTATGAGTCTCTCGCGGGGCACGTAAACCACCCCTTGGTCTTACGCGGGCCGCGACAGCAAGGAGGCCAGACCGCACCAAAGCACGCCACGTGTCCGACGCGTGTGGAGTCTAGGGCTGACTCAGCAAGCCTATCGCGGGACACGTAGCCCCTGGCGGGCCACGTAGGCCTTAGCCTCACCTTACGCGGGCCGCAAGAAGATGAAAATCAGGCTCTATATAAGAAGGCATCGGGCTTCAGTCATCCAGGGTTCCGTAACGACTGTCGTGGTTCTACCCGACGTAGTCGTTGGAATGCCGTCTCGGGGAGGGTATCGTTAATATAAATAAAGGGTTATTATACTAACATATGTACATTTGTGTAAATTATAGATTAACACCAGGAAACCCTTAAACGAAGTCTAAGACTGCAATGTGAGTTTATCCTCTTTTTGTAAACCTTTTTGTAATCTATTTTACAAAACCTTAAATGTTTTACAATGTGATTAAGCAGTGATTGAGTCTTTGTAGTTCTTCAATTACTGCCGGTATGTTGGGGTTTTGTATACAAAATGTGGAACACGCTACAATTGGACAAAGAGTTAGCCAATGTGTAATATGACCCACCAGTCAGGATTGACAGTACTGAATGAGTAATTGTGTAGAAATAAACATTGTGATCGCTCTCAATACTGTGTTAATTGATAAAACTCTTGATTAAATTGGGATTCACTCACCAGTATTTTCCACTGACAAATGTTTTTAAACATGTTTCAGGTAACAAAATGTAAGAGCCAACTAAAAGTCAGCTGGACAGCACTGAAGGCTTAGAAAAGTGGCTATAAAAGTTACCTAATTAAAAGAAGATGTTTTATTCAATAAATTAGGGTTTATCCCTATAAACATGTCATAATAAGAAACTTGGGTTTATCCATATAATTATTAATAAATGGTGGTTTTACTCTGATAAAACATTTCCTAACTACGGTCCTGATGTAAATTCCGCTGCCAAAATATTAAACTAATGATACCACCGACATTGATGTTCGCGGCCGCCCATTCCCGGGACAGATAAGGGGGCGGGGGTTGTGAAAGAAGGTGGTATCAGAGCCTTGCCACTGGTTTAAGCCAAAGAAGTGTTCTGCTGACACTTAAATTTTAAATTCTGTGTTAGGAAATAATTTACGTAATTATGTGTTTTGTGTTATTTGACTATTTATTAGTCTATAGTATGGGTAAGCAAAGAATTTCGGACATCTATCGCCAATTAGATAGTTCATCAAAGGATAAGGGAACCTCTTTTCAACCAAATCCCTCAGGATACTCATCAGATACTGAGGAAGGAATATTTATTCGTAAGGCACAGACTGAAAAATCATTTACCACTAAAAACAGAAGTTGGATTATTAGAAAAAGTCGAGAGAAGATAAAGGAAATAAAGAAGTCACAACCAAAGGGAGTAATAATCAATCAGGAAATAAATACACAAACTCAGGGAACAGTCAATAACCCACCATGGGAAAATGAATTAGATAAGCAATGGGTAAATCTCCATATGTTAGCCACTACAGCAGTAAATGCTAACTTATAGTTGAACTGTTAACCCAGAACCAACCAATAAAATTTTCTCTCAACCAGAAAAACCCATACCCTTATAAACAACCTATCTTTCAACACCCTGACCCAGTACCAGCACCCATGTCACCTATGAGCCAGAAACTTTAAAAGAATATTCGCCTGTTAGATAGCAACTTAGTAGAAACAGGAGATAGAATAAACTTTACATAAAAGCATGTTGAGCATAATACTTCTATAAATCTAGATAGACTAAAATAAAGTTACGGATGCATAACCACTAGTATATTTTAAATTCCAGTTGTGGTTTGTAATAGGTGCATATATATATATATAAGTCGTAATGTTAACCGTTTTTTAATCAATCTGTTCGTATGATTGTATCTAAATGTTTGTACTAGATAATTGTCTGTGATACCTGATAAATATTCAGATGAACAACGAAGTAAATCAGGAAAACCAGACTAATGAGAATAATGGAAACCTAAGAAATCACAATGCTATCCAACACATAGTAGCACAAGAAATTTTTTTAATATAAAATAAGCTAATTATATGTATATATAAAGTGTGATGAATGTTGCTATTCCATGAGGATGATAACTAGAAAAGTGCAAATATGATAAATAAGCAATAACACTTGGCCACTGTTATTTCTTGTTTATTTGTATTACTCGATTCTAGAATATGATCTATCATGAGAATAATAATCTCCATGTTTCCTAATACCAACCATGATGAGCAATGAATTGTGATTTAAGAAAATTCTAAATATAGGATATACCGTGATAAATACCTCTCCGGCAAGACTAGGTATAAAGTGGTAAACACTCCAGCTTGTACGGATAAGATGGGGTATATGTTAATCACTCCAGCGATGTCTGACCTATATTTTAGGAACATAAATCTGTTACATATATTAACCTTATGAACAAGGTGTACATAAAATATATGATTATATAGATATATATCTATAAACTCTGATAACAAACATTATTTCGTTTAATCATCACTCTCGAAATTTGTGTGATTTGATGATGCTATCAAAAGTATAAGAAAAGGATCATTAGTGTATTTGATTTATATAATCACTAACACTAAAGGAAAAGAATTAAAGGATATTCCAATAGTATCCCAGTTTTCTGATGTATTTCCAGAAGAGCTACCAGGACAACCTCCAAATAGAAAAATTGAATTCAGAATCCATTTTGATACCAGGGGCAGCACCGATATTATTCATTAAAAAGAAGGACGGATTAATGCGTATGTACATTGACTACCGTGAATTGAACAAGGTCACGATTAAGAATCGGTATCCATTACCAAGAATTGATGATCTGTTCGATCAGTTACAAGGAGCTCGATTTTTCTCAAAAATTGATTGAAGGTCAGGATATCATCAATTAAAGGTACAGGAAGAGGAAATTCCTAAGACCGCCTTCAGAACAAGGTATGGCCATTATGAATATTACTGTCATGCCATTTGGTTTAACCAATGCCCCAGCTGCATTTTTGGACATGATGAACCGAATATGTAAACCCTATTTGGATAAATTTATAATTGTCTTTATAGATGATATTCTCATTTACTCTAAGAGTAAAGAGGAACATGCAAAGCATCTGCACGCACTTCTAAGTTTATTAAGAAAAGAAAAGCTATATGCTAAATTTTTGAAGTATGAGTTTTGGTTAGAACAGGTACAATTTCTCAGACATCTAGTTAATCATGAAGGAATTCATGTGAATCCAACCAAGATCGAAGCGATAACCAAGTGGAAAACCCCTGAATCACCAACTGAGGTTAGAAGTTTCTTAGGACTAGCCGGTTATTATAGAAGATTTAGTCGAGATTTTTCTAGAATAATCATTCCCTTAACTAAGCTAACCTGTAAATCTATTAAGTTTGAATGGGGAACCAAACAAGAAGAAGCCTTTAAAATCCTTAAGCAAAGATTAACCCATGCACCCATACTAGCGTTACCAGAAGGAACTAAAGATTTTGTAATCTATTGTGACGCTTCTAAATTAGGGTATGGATATGTGTTGATGCAACGTCAAAATGTAGGATCGTTTTCACGACCAAAACGAGTCGTTCAGAAGCGTTCTTATCAATACGAAAGGCGGAAACAATCGTATCGACTTGGAATCGGCTTGATTTACACACAGAATCGCTTTTAATGACTTGTTTATTGATTTGACAAAGATTACAATCAATAGACACGTCTGCAGCAGTTCGGTACCGGAAATCAGAATCGTTACAAATGACAAGGCACAACACATATATATAGGTGAGGGTATTTCGCACGGAATGAGCAAATGCTATTTCGTGCGAAATAGCTATTGTTTATTTCGTACGAAATAGCTACTTGCTATTTCGTGCGAAATCACTTCACACTATACTTTCTCGTTTTTCGAGCCCTGAACAATCTAAACTATTACAAGACTCGATACAAGACGAAGTCGACAGACATATGCACCTATAGACTCCCCCTTGGATGTTGATGAAGTCTTCGGTGTCGAGTCTTCACAGTCTTCAGTCTTTATCAGTCTTCGTAATCTTCCAACGTATCTGACATTGTAAGCATCCTCACTCTTTGTCTCTTCTTCTCTCATCAACTAACCTCCTCATTGGATGTTGATCTAATTCTCGATCAGATTTCTTGATTCCTTAAGTTCATCAGCAGTTAGCGTGAACCTTAGAAATCGAATCTGGCTTTTGCATCTTCAGACTCCCCTTTGCTAGCAAACTCCCCCTAGAGTTGTGCTGGGATCGTAGTCTGACTTTCACATGTTCACAGGTTCAGGATCGAAACCTAGCTCAACTTTGCTTAGAATTCGAAACCTGACTAACCTGCACATTCTCTACCCAAAACATAAATTTCATAAAATTTAAAATTTAACAAAATTTAGAAATCATCACTAGATAGAGAACACATCAAAAATGATTTAACAATTTTTAATCTTTGATGACCACTTGTATGTATATCATTTTTTAAACAATTTCTCCCAAACCATTTGTTCATCATGCTCAGCACTTGGAATTTTGAAAATCAGCTCTCCAATATCAGTTGTCGAAAATCTTTTGAATTTTTTTTTAAATTTTATGCTAAACACACTAAAAATCTTTTTTGAATTTTGTAAAGAAATGCAGAAAAGAAATATATACAAACACTAGTTTTTGTGAGTTTGTGTAAGAGGATCATATCAGTTTATGAGACAAATCACCAACACCGTTAAGCTATAAACATTTTAAGTTCTAAACGATTCACTTGGATTGTCAGTATATTGATCCACTTAAATTTTCACACAAAGTTCAACTGATTCGAGATACGAGATTAATGTTTTAAGAACTTGAACTTATTCGCGTGTCCCACTTCAGAATATACTCCCGTATCCAGATCCCAATGTTCAGTCTTACAGGTGAGTATACCTAGATGATATCTATAAAGGGTTAAATGCGAGGGCCATGAGAGCTCAGGCTATTGCTTCCGCAAAATCAGAGAGGTGATGGCTTCGACTTTAGGTGTGTTCCCTTTAGAGAATCTTTTCTTCAACAGCACATGATTAGCATTTTGCAATGTTTCATCATTCTTTATGCTGAGGGGATGCTATTTTTCAAGCAAGCGAAAAGTATTATACGGGGACTTGGCCATTACTTCCGCAAAATCAGAAGTCCCGGAATAATACCCCAGATATCACTAAGCATAAAGACCTAGTATCTCAGAAAGAGGGGTCTTTCAAACAAGATTTCGGGGGTTACCCATAGATCCGAGAGATGTTCCCCACGAGATAAGTAAGTTTGAAATTTAGGTTTATATCTCGAAAACAATCTACTAAATGTATAAAAACCTACTGGCATATCATCAGTGAGATCGTTTATCACATTTGACTTTCCAATTCTTTAGCATGCTGTGATAGTCCACTGATGTACTATCATTTCCTCTTTTTACAACAAAACTCATATTTCATTTTATCATGTTTTTGGCTTTTCCAAATTTTCTAATGTTTTTGGATTTTCTGAAATTTCTTACTCCCCCTAAAATTCAAAACCATTTAAAGGAAATTTGAAAACTATACAAGCAAAGTGACAACTGATATCGAATTGCTTCAAATCGCCATTCACTTGGCATAAACAATCAGAACTCCCCATTTCAACAAACTATTTTCCCATTATGATTTCAAAACACTTAAGTTTGTTTTAATCAAAATGGTTTTTCCGAAAAATTAGTTTTGTTGATTTTTATAAACCACTTGTAGATAAGGGGATCAATTCATCACCTTGTTCTGTCATTTTCAACCTTTTGAAAAATTTAACAATTTTAGATTCCAACAACTACCACTTGTAGGGAATCAAGTACAAATTAATGTCCCTGATTAGCCACTAGTAGATCGAAATATCACAAACGTGAATTTCTCAAGAAAAATTCCGATTCCTGCTCCACAATTACCTACTTGGGAGCTCCGGCAAGTAAGGTTTTTAAGTAGAAGATTCATTCACCCAAGCCTGACCAGCCTTGGGTGATTGTGATCCAGCTCTATCCCACCATCGTTTAGATTTGTAAAAATCTTTAACACCCTTTACCTTACCGTCAACCATCTTTCCAAAGATATGTTTAACTTTCCCAATGAAAGTTTTTTCAACATCAAATTCTTCTTTACCAGCAAAGAATTGATTTGAAATTTCAATTTTACCAACTTTCAACTTCAAATTTTCCTTTGACAGCGGCGGAAAATTTTCATCATTCAACTCAGGAACGGAATTTTCATCATTTTTCACAACAAATGACTCTTCTGACTTTGACGAGTCATATTCATTGTCAGAACTATTCTCTGATTTAACAACCCATTTTTGTTTGTTCAAATCGACTTTCCTTTTGTAAAAATGTTTTGAAACATCACCAGTTTTGAAAGTCGAATTTTCAAAGACATTAGATTTCTCAGTTGATTGTTTCTTTTCATCAACACTTCTTTCTTTTAATTTTGAGTTAAAAGAAACTTGCTGTTTTGTGTTTTTGGACTGTTGGCAATTCCAAGCAATATGTTCAATCTTGTGACATTTGAAACAAGTTCTTCTGTCAACTCTTGGTGCAGATTTCTTCAACACATTCATTTTTCTTTCAGTAAGAAACTCTTGGTTTGACTGTTTTCAGAATGGTTTCTTCTGTTCTTCTTCACAATTTGTTCCTGCAACAAATTTAGTTTTCGATTTAAAAGTTTTCTCTTTTTTATAATTTTCAGGGAAAATGAAACCTAAACCTTTCTTTTTGAAATTACTGTTATGGTTTGGTTTCTTTTGAAAATCATAAACACAACCGTAACCCATTTTCTTGTTCACTCTCTGTTGAACTCTTGAAGTGTATTTTTTAGGTTTTTCAGAAAGATTTAAATCTTTTATTTCAGAAATATTAATTTCTGTCAATTTGAAAACCTGTTTGATCATTTCAGTTTTGACACTTCTTGTTGGAAATTCTTCATTAGAAAATAACTTGTCATAATCATTCAAAGTATATGCTACTTTAAATGTTTCGTCATTCAAGTTATTCTTTGATAACAGAAAATCTTTATTGTAAACCCGTTTGACTGGTGAACTCGGACTCTTGTCTGATGAACTTGAACTTTCAGATTTAGACTCCAACTTTGACTCTTCATCCATATCCAACACCTGATCGACCACTTTCTTTAATAACTCAGACTCATGATCAGTGTCAGACACTGTGAATGTAACATCAATGTTATCTGGTAACTCATCAATGGTTTCAGACTTTAACTTGATGTTGACTGCCTTTTTTAATCGTTCCTCATTAGGCTTTCTGGGAGAATAACTATTCCAGATCGGAGGAGGACACTTATTATACTTGACATTTGGTTTCTTACCAGCATCCGTATCTTCCATCTTTTTATCTTGAAAAGCTTCAAGTCCTGCAACAGTAGGATAAACCCTGTCAATCAAATAATCACAAGTTGTATAATTCAACAATAATCGTTTAATTCTTTCACTTTCAATCTTTTCGAGTTCCAAATCCTGCTTTAGCTTTGCACAATCTTCAATATATTCATTGATGACCTTCTGCTTCGTCATTAATGTTGAACTCATCATTGTCATAGCAGCATCAACTTCTAAGTTTGTCTTGTTCAGACTATCAACTGTTCTGTTTAGCACATCATACGATTCTTTTACATATTTCACATCAAACAACAATTTTTCTTTCATTTCTTCAAGTTCACTAATCTTCTTGTCTTTCTCTTCACAATGTTTGCAAGGTTCCAAACATTTCAAACAAGGTTTCATAGCTTCAACAATTTTTTTCAACTTCGACAATCTTCTCAATCTCGACGACTTTTTCAACTATCTTCTCTACTTCAACAATTTTTTCGACTTCAACAATTTTTTCCATCACTTTCTCCACTACCTTTTCAACCACATCTGGTTCTTCATCAAATTATATTTCTGCTTCACACTCTTCATCTTCGACCTTTTCTGTTGAATTTTCTTCAGCTTTTGCTTTTTCAGCTTCCAACTTTGCCTTTTCTTCAGCAATCCTTCTTGCTTCCAACTCTCTTTTCAATCTAGCAGCCTTCTTCTCATTCAACATCTCGATCTTATCTGCAAAAAACAAATTAAAACTGTAAGTATCCAGACCTTTTCTAGCTTTATTGATATATTCTTCTTCATCATCAGTATCTGCATCACATCCCAATTCACTAAAAATCGGTATTCTTTTCGGCTGAGATTTGACTTCTCCTTCTTCCAAGATTTGAGCAACAAGACCTGAACCAGTCGGAATGTATTTGTCCCAGCTAAATCCCTCTGCAACTTTTTCATCATCTTGATTAACAAGATACGCTTTCTTCTTCTCAATTTCAATGGCATGGGATGATGATGGTTGTTGAGCAAGCTGGTGAAAAATTGACTTTTGATAATAATCATTTTTTCCGTCTTGTCTTCTAGTTGCTTCTTTATTTTTACACTCTCGTTTAAAATGTCCCCTTTCTTTGCAACGAAAACACGTAACTTTTGATTTGTCAAACCCTATCGGAGATGCACCCATTTCACAAAAATCATCTCTTCCGGTGACTTGTGTAAATTTTTCTGCTCTTCTTACTACACTAGCTAGACACCACTTGATGTCCATCAACTCGAGTTCTTCAGCATCAATCTGATCATAATCCTCTTTTGTGAGCATCGGATTTCCGATTCTTCCAGCAACTAAGCTTTCATACGACTCTAACATAGTCACAAGTGATACCATGTGTTGCTTAGCTATTTCTGGAGAAAATTTTTGACTATTCTGAATGTTCAAAGTAACGTTGCATTGCAAATTTGTTGAATTCTGTCGTTGAGGACTTGGAGTTGTAAAATTCGGATCAAAACTGGAATACGATGACGAATATCCACCACTCTGAGTAACAGTGCTACCATTTGTTCCAGAAGAACTATCAGCACTGAAAGAAGTCTTAACCTTTGGACTCGGAGTAGTTTCAAATTTGTTTCCTCTGTAGTAAAGACTAACATCTTGTTGAGCATTCGGATTGCTCATGATAGCAGTTTTCTGTACATCCAATTCATGTTCTTCAAGCTTCTGAATGAATTTAGCCAAATTCATACTTTCATGTTTTCTCATATGCTTTAGAATCAACAAATATGTTCCCCATTTATTATGTGGTAGCGCATCAGCAAGTTTATCAACCCATTCATCATCTTCCTTCTTGATGTCCAATCTTCTCATTTCAAGAACAAGCCGACAATATCTATCAATAGTCGTTTTTGTTGTTTCACCTTCAAAGGCTACAAACATATCAAAAGATTTCTTTAGTAAAGCACATTTATTTTTGATCATATCAGCACTTCCCTTAAACTTTTGGATCAAAGCCAACCAAATTGATCTAGCAGTATCTTCATGTTGAAGCAAAACAAAGATATCCTCTTTTACTGCTTGTTGTAGAATGTTAATCATCATTTTCTCACTTGTGTACTTTAATTTCTCACCATCTGAATAGTCACTAAAAGCTTTCTCATTCCCATGTTCATCTGTCGGTTTAACATAATCAACATCTAAGGCACACCATGCATCAAACTTATATGCTTGCACCCAGTTTTCAAACCGATTTTGCCATCCTTTAAAATCTTCAATGTATATAAGCTTTGGCGGTTTTTGGTAAGTCCCTGTCTCATTCTCACTGTAAATAGTTTCAGCAGCTGTAACAGGAGCAACTGGTGTAGCAAATGCATTGTAAAACTCTTCTTCCATGATTCAGTAAACTTTTTCACAAAATCACAACTTTCAAACGAAATGCCTTTTGATGCGAAATGAGTTTGGTGCGAAATGAACTATTTCTCACGAAAACAACTCCTCAAATGAAATGACTTCTGGTGCGAAATACTCCTTTGGTGCGAAATGACCACTTTCAAGCGAAATGACCACTTTCAAGCGAAATGATCCGTTCAAACGAAATGACGTTTGATTTCGTGCGAAATGAGGATGATTTCGTACGAAATAGGTGATTTTGTACGAAATAACAAGAACTAAGGCTATTCCGTGCGAAATGAAGATTCCAAGCTGTATTTCATGCGAAATAAGGACCTGATTCAAACGAAATATGGCTATTTCGTGCGAAATGCTGCTGATGTCATCTTTTCGAACAGATTTTGCTAAAATTGACCAAGTTTTTGTCCGATTTTAAGTCTGATTCTTTCAAGGCTTTGTTAAAACTATGTTTCGCGCTTAATATGTGAAATTCAATCCATTTTAACCGTGAAATTCTGTTTAATTTTGAAAAGAAGGTGTAGAAGTTAGAAATTTTGATGAAATCAAGCTAATTTGGCAAGAACTCTTCCTCCTGAGCTCTGATACCACTTGTAGGATCGTTTTCACAACCAAAACGAGTTGTTCAGAAGCGTTCTTATCAATACGAAAGGCAGAAACAATCGTATCGAATTGGAATCGGCTTGATTTACACACATAATCACTTTTAATGACTTGTTTATTGATTTGAAAAAGATTACAATCAGTAGACACGTCGGCAGCAGTTCGGTACCGGAAATCAGAATCGGACAAATGACAAGGCACAACACATATATATAGGTGAGGGTATTTCGCACGGAATGAGCAAATGCTATTTCGTGAGAAATCACTTCACACTATACTTTCTCGTTTTTCGAGCCCTGAACAATCTAAACTATTACAAGACTCGATACAAGACGACGTCGACAGACATATGCACCTACACAAAAGGTTATAGCTTATGCATCCAGACAACTTAAGAATCATGAAGAAAATTATTCAACTCATGATTTGGAATAAGGAGCTATAATTTTCGCCCTTAAAATTTGGAGACATTATCTATACGGTAGTAAGTTTACTGTTTTCACTGACCATAAGAGTTTAAGGTATGTCTTCGGGCAAAAAGAATTGAATATGAGACAAAGACGCTGGATGGAAATACTTAGTGATTATGATTGTGATATTCAGTATCATGCAGGAAAGGCAAATGTAGTTGCTGATGTTTTAAGCCAAAAGTATCATGAACAGCCAAAAATGATACGTTCTCTTAAATCTACAAGTAGATTTAAATGAGCAGATTAGAAAAGCACAAGAATTAGTAATCAAGGATGATTCTGAAAAGCTGAAATGAATGATTAAGGAATTAGAACAAGGAACAAATGGAATTTGGAGATTCCATAAGAAAAGGATGTGGATACCTAAATTTGGAAACCTACGTTACCATATATTAGAAGAAGCTCATAAGTCTAAGTATACGATGCATCCTGGAAGTAATAAGATGTCACGGCCCCCGTCCTGGTGTTACCCGGTCCAGGAGCTGCGGGACAGAAACCCGTGGTATTTATTTTTTGAGTTGACAAGGGAAGTTTAACAGGATCTTTTAAAACTTGAAAATGCCCGATTATTTTATTTCACCATTTGAGGATAAACCCCATAATTTACAGTAAAGGGAATTCCACGAGTAAATCCCTTGTTTTACAAAACATGTTTATTTATTTTACTGAGCCACCACTTCAAGCTTGTTAGTGCTCCGTAGCACTTTTCCTGGCTTCACAGTAAATCACCTGAAACATATTTAAAATATTTTATCAGCGGGGAAATACTGGCGAGTCACTCAGGTTATATAAAATGACACATTAGTTATAAATTACAGGATAAGAGCGATTACAATGGCTACTATCTTATTTTTATCTGGCGCCGTGTCTCACCCTGGTGACGATGGTCATACCACTATTGGATCATTTTACCCAAGTAGTGATGATTATCACTGTTAGGTTGGTGAACCTAACCGTGAGAAATTAGTAATGTGCACAATACCCCACTTGCCAGTGATTCAAGATAACCACGACTTAATCCCTGTAATTATAACTTCTGAAAATAATTTGAGGTGTAGTAAAACAATTGATAAAAAGAGAATGACTCACATTGCAAGTTTAGACGGGCAGAGTCTAGCCTACTGATTTAGCCTGGTAACCTAGTTAAAATAACAATGCATACGAAACTAGGTTAGTAACTTAATACAACTCTTTACGATAAACTCACGAAATCAAAACCTTCACGACGAATGACAAAGTATAGCCCAAATACGGGCAGCACTTAAACATCCATCGGATCGGTTTCAATCGATCGGACATTGTATCGTAGCAGTGATCGAGTTAATAACCTGTATCGTAGCAGCGTCGTAACCCCTTAATACTCGTTTTTAAGCAGAATATGGACTTTTGAAACTAAAATTTCGAACACAGAAGCAAGTCCCATGCACAGGCTACTTATAGCAACATTTTAGGTTTTACGCGGCCCACGTAAACCTTAACATGAGTTTCACGCGGCCCGCGAGGGCCCCTAGTCTACGTGTAGGGCTTGTGTGTCACAGGTAGGTCCGCCACGTGTGCGACACGTGGCTTGAACACTTATCAGGAGAATTTTTAAGTTGTCGCGGCCCGCGTAGCCTTACCTTATGGCTTACGCGGCCCGCGTGAAAACCAAATTCCTTAATTTCTTGGTTTTACATGCACATTAGGGTTTCAGGGGTCCGGGTTTTTACTTACGGGTCATTTTAGACAAATTTGCAGGTCCTTACATCCTCCCCACCTTATTTAAAATCCCGTCCTCGAGATTTACTGAAATAAGTGAGGATACTTTCGCTTCATTTCCGATTCCAGCTCCCAAGTGTATTCCGGTCCTCTTTTTGAATCCCACTTAACTTTGACTAGTATCAATCTTTTATGCTTGAGGAATTTAATCTTTCTATCTTCTATCTGAAGTGGTTTCTCCACGAACTTCAACTTTTCATTCACTTTTATGTCTTGAAGAGGGACTACCAGTGATTCATTCGATAAACATTTCTTGAGGTTAGATACATGAAATACATCATGTACTCCAGCTAGCTCTTCTGGTAGTTGTAAGAAATAAGCAACTGGTCCTATGCGTTGAATTACTGGGAATGGTCCTATGTATCTTGGACTCAGTTTTCCTTTCTTACCGAACCGAACTACTCCTTTCCAAGGAGAAACTTTCAATAGTACTTTGTCTCCAACCTGGAATTCTAACGGCTTGCGTCGATTGTCTGCATAACTCTTCTGGCGATCTCGAGCCGTCTTTAGTCTTTCCTTGATTTGAGTGATCTTGTCGGTGGTTTCTTGCACGATCTCGAGACCTGATAATTGACTTTCTCCTATTTCTGCCCAGCAAACTGGGGTTCTACATTTTCGTCCATATAGTGCTTCGAATGGGGCAGCTTCGATGCTTGAATGATAACTATTGTTATAAGAGAACTCAATTAAAGGTAAGTGATCATCCCAATTTCCCCCAAAATCTATGACACATGCTCTAAGCATGTCTTCCAGGGTTTGGATTGTTCTTTCACTTTGTCCATCCGTTTGGGGATGGTAAGCTGTACTTAAATTTAATCGTGTCCCCATGGCTTCTTGGAAGCTTGTCCAGAAATGTGAAGTGAAGCGACTATCTCTATCTGATACAATGGAGAGTGGGACTCCATGTAATGATACTATTTTGTCTATGTACAACTTTGCTAACCTTTCCATGCTAAAGGTTTCTTTCATGGGTAGAAAATGAGCTGATTTGGTTAATCGATCCACAATTACCCAAATTGTATCGTTACCTTTTCTGGTTTTGGGTAACTTAGTAACGAAATCCATGGTTATTAGTTCCCATTTCCAAACAGGCATTTCTAATTTATTGGAGTAACCCTGAAGGTTTCTGGTGTTCTGCTTTAACTTGCGAACAAGTTAGACACTTAGATACGTATCTAGCTATGTCCTTTTTCATTCCTATCCACCAGAAATTATTTCTTAAATCTTGGTACATCTTATTATTACCAGGATGCATGGTATACCTAGATTTATGGGCCTCCTCTAAAATTTTATTTCTTAAATCTCCTTGCTTAGGTACCCAAATCCTTTTCTTATGGAATCTCCAAATTCCATCACTTCCTTGTTCTAATTCCTTTATCCGTCCCTTCATTCCCTCGGCATCATCCTTGATTGCTGTTTTCTGAATATTCTTCAGTTGATCCATTAAGTCTAATTGTAAACTTAATCTAAGAGCACGAACTCGTCGTTGTTTCTCATGATACTTACGACTTAAGGCATCTGCAACTACGTTTGCTTTTCCTTCATGATATTGAATATCACAGTCGTAATCACTTAGAATTTCCATCCATCTTCTTTGCCTCATGTTTAATTCCTTTTGCCCAAATATATATCTTAAACTCTTATGGTCTGTATAGACAGTAAACTTACTCCCGTACAGATAATGTCTCCAAATCTTAAGGGCAAAAATTATGGCTCCTAATTCTAAGTCATGAGTCGTGTAGTTTTCCTCATGCTTCTTCAATTGCCTTGAGGCATACGCAATTACCTTCTTGCATTGCATTAGCACACATCCTAATCCCAACTTAGAAGCGTCACAGTAAACTTCAAAATCTTCTGTCCCTTCTGGTAAGGCAAGAATTGGGGCGTTTGTTAACCTTTGCTTTTAAAATCTTAAAAGCCTCTTCTTGTCTAGGTCCCCATTCAAACTTCACTGCTTTACAGGTTAGCTTAGTTAATGGTACCGCTATTTTGGAAAAATCCTTAATAAATCGCCTATAGTATCCGGCTAATCCTAGAAAACTTCTAACTTCCATAGCTGATTGCGGGACCTTCCATTTGGTGATTGCTTCTATGTTGGAGGGATCTACGTGAATACCTTCGTGATTCACCATGTGTCCTAAAAATTGTACCTCCTGTAGCCAAAATTCACACTTTGAGAATTTGGCATAAAGCTTTTCCTTTCTTAACAAAGTTAAGAGTACATGCAGGTGCTCACAATGTTCCTCCTGGCTTTTGGAATAAATAAGTATATCGTCGATGAAGACAATCACAAATTTATCCAAATACGGTTTACAAATCCTATTCATCATATCCATGAATGCTGCAGGAGCATTTGTTAACCCAAATGGCATGACTGTAAACTCGTAGTGACCGTACCTAGTTCTGAAAGCAGTTTTAGGTATATCTTCTTCTTGTACCTTCAACTGATGGTATCTGGAGCGTAAATCTATCTTAGAAAAATATCTAGCCCCCTGAAGTTGATCGAACAGATCATCAATCCTAGGTAATGGGTATCGATTCTTAATTGTAACTTTATTCAATTCCCTGTAATCAATACACATTCGCATCGAACCATCTTTCTTTTTCACGAACAGCACTGGTGCTCCCCACGGGGATGAACTGGGTTGTATAAATCATTTGCTTAGCAATTCATCTAACTGCTTTTTCAATTCTAACATTTCGGTGGGTGCTAATCGATAAGGTGCCTTAGCTATCGGTGTAGTTCCAGGAACTAGATGAATTCTAAATTCTACTTCCCTATCTGGTGGTAATCCAGGTAATTCTTCTGGGAATATATCTGAGTATTCTGATACTACGGGAATTTCCTTAAGTTCCTTACCTTTAGTGTTAATGATTACCGAAATCATATACACTATTCCTTGTTTTCTTGAATAACTGGCCATTTTCATTACTGAAATGAATTTCATTGATTTATGTGGCTTATCTCCTATAATCACCACTATTTCTCCTGTGGGTGTATGAATTTCTATGGAATTCTTATCACAGAGGATTCGAGCATGGTTGGCTACTAACCAATCCATTCCTAACACAACATCGAATCCAGCTAAATTCATAGGTAACAGGTTTGCAGAAAATTTATGGCCTAAGAGTTCTATCTTTCCTTCTTGCAAAACCTTATCTATGTTAACAGAATTCCCATATGCCATTTCTACCATAAAAATTTGTCTAAGATTGGTTAAGGGTAGGTTAAGAGCTTGGCAGAATGAAGTATTTATAAAACTTTGGTTTGCACCAGAGTCGAATAATACTTTTGCATAAACGTCATGAACTAGGAACGTACCAGCTATCACATCTGGGATGAGTTCTGCTTCTTGGGTAGTCAATTGGAATGCTCTTGCATTCTTTTTGGTAGTTCCTTCTGCAGGTTTGGCTTTGTTGTCATCTGGTTTGACCAATTTGGGGCAGTCTGGTCTAAAATGTCCAGCTTCTCCACAGTTGAAGTAGATTGTTGATTTCTTCCTCCTGCAATCTTCTTCTTGATGCCCTGGAATTTTGCAGAAATTGCAATACCCTTTGCATCTTCCAAAATGCTTTCTTTTACAGGTACCGCAAAATGGAACAGTGGAGGATTGCCAAGTTCCTCTTTTCTTGAAGTTGCTACTATTACCCACACGAAATCCTTGGGTAATCTTTTGGGCCACTTCCTTCTTCCGGTTTTCTTCTCTTGTGCGTACCAGCCCGTCGGTCAAGGTGTTGGCTAGTTCCACTGCATCGTCAATAGTGCGAGGTCTCGCGGCTTTGACGATGTCCCGAATCTCGCTAATCAAACCCCAAATATAGTGAGAAATAAGTACCGATTCTGGCGAAGCCAGGGTTGGTACAACTCTAGCGTACTCGAAGAATGTCAAAGTATACCCTCGACAGTCAACGTCCACCATTCGGTGGTTCAGGAACTTATTCGTCATTTGTTCCTTTTCATATTCGGGACAAAATTTTCTTTCCACTAGACTCTTAAATTCTTCCCAATTCATGGCATAAGCCACATCACTTCCCTTGGCTTCTAGCACGGTGTTCCACCATTCCAACGCCCCTTCTTTAAAAAGATGTGACGAGTACATGACCTTGTCTTCCTCGGCACATTTACTTATTTTAATTACTGCCTCGGTTTTCTCTAACTAATGCAGTGCGGCAGTCGCCCCTTCGTTGCTTGCAAATTCAACTGGTTTACAGGCAAGAAATTCCTTGTAAGTGCAACCAGACGTTGCAGCTTTCATTCTCTTAAGAAATGGGGCTTGCATCACATCATCATTATTGTTATTGTTATTGTTGCCGCCTCCATTTACACTATTACTGAAATTGTCGTCGCGAGTACGTTTGCTGGGAGTAGCTGGTGGAGGTTCAACCGGATTTCGGGCAGCAGCAAGGATTGCTGGAATTGCTATTCCTTGAGCAACGATATTTTCTATATCTTGTCTATTAAGAAATTGATCTTCATGGTTTTGCTCAGATTGGTTAACTTCGTTAACTGGTTCATTGACAGCGGGTTCCATCTGATAATTTTCAATATATAAATGTATAAATTATTGGCACGAAAATAAAATAATTAATAATCAGTCACAATAAAATAATCACACACAATCATGTCAACACGTATAGCCAAAATTGTCGACTTTGCTACGTTCATATTTTATATATTAGTATGCATCCATACACACCAGTTATATTACAAAAATTTTATTTTAAGTTTTTTTTAGATGATTATATTTTTATTAATAGTTATTATTATTAAACACGTAACCACACAACCACATACGATCCCCGTCAGCTGGCACTTCAGAAACGACGTTCCCTCTCGTCGTATTTCCTTGATATCCACTCCCCCATTTCCCGGATTCTATTTCCTGCATCCACCAATTCCTTGCCATAGTGGCGGAGTTCAGCCAAGTTCTCGGTGCTCATCGGTGGGTTTGGTGCAGGCTCAAGGTCAAATTGGGGAAAATAGACATTAGGGGTATTCATGAAGTGCTGAAACTGCCAGTCACTTGTCCACCATTCCTCCAATTCACCGGGTAAAAGTTGGTGGCTGACAATGGGGTCTGGGATAGCAGGTTGCAGATTAACTGGAAGTTGTGCTTCAGCAGAGTAATTGAAGAGGTTTTCATTGGCAGGTCCAAAGAGGTCACAATTTGCCAGTTTGCGATCAAGCTCCTCCCAGGGTGGCATTTCCTGGGCTTGCCCTGAACTTTCCACGGTCTCCTTTCCCTTGCCTTTGTCTTTTGGTTCCTCAGTCTTTTTAATCTTCTGGGCAGCTGGCTTCTTTCTCCGTCCGCGTCTCCAGCCTATGATTCTCCTTCTTTTCTTTGGCTTGGGTTTCTCTTGGGCTTGAGCTTGGAATTCCATAGGTTCTTCAGTGTCGGCCAGATAATCGGAAAAGTCTCTGGAAACTTCCATACCAGCAGAATGGATATTGAGATTCTGGAGAGCTTCAGACAACTCATTCATGATGTTTAGCAGATATAGAGAGAGCACAAAATCTTAATTAGAAAGTTATACATTGCAAGTTAAATTTCCACAGAATCACAGAGTGGCAATTTGAGAAATTAAGTATTTCAAAATACTTAATTAGCTTAAATCAGTGGCTCTGATACCACCTTTTTCTTTCACGGCCCCCGTCCCGGTGTTACCCGGTCTAGGAGCTGCGGGACAGAAACCCGTGGTATTTATTATTTGAGTTGACAGCGGAAGTTTAACAGGATCTTTTAAAACTTGAAAATGCCCGATTATTTTATTTCACCATTTGAGGACAAACCCCATAATTTACAGTAAAGGGAATTCCATGAGTAAATCCCTTGTTTTATAAAACATGTTTATTTATTTTACTGAGCCACCACTTCAAGCTTGTTAGTACTCCGTAGCACTTTTCATGGCTTCACAGTAAATCACCTGAAACATGTTTAAAATATTTTATCAGCGGGGAAATACTAGCGAGTCACTCAGGTTATATAAAATGACACATTAGTTATAAATTACTGCATAAGAGCGATTACAATGGCTATTATCTTATTTTTATCTGGCGCCGTGTCACACCCTGGTGACGATGGTCATACCACTATTGGATCCTTTCACCCAAGTAGTGATGATTATCACTGTTAGGTTGGTGAACCTAACCGTGAGAAATTAGTAATGTGCACAATACCCCACTTGCCAGTGATTCAAGATAACCACGACTTAATCCCTGTAATTATAACTTCTGAAAATAATTTGAGGTGTAGTAAAACAATTGATAAAAAGAGAATGACTCACATTGCAAGTTTAGACGGGCAGAGTCTAGCCTACTGATTTAGCCTTGTAACCTAGTTAAAATAACAATGCATACGAAACTAGGTTAGTAACTTAATACAACTCTTTACGATAAACTCACGAAATCAAAACCTTCACGATGAATGACAAAGTATAGCCCAAATACGGGCAGCACTTAAACATCCATCGGATCGGTTTCAATCGATCGGACATTGTATCGTAGCAGTGATCGAGTTAATAACCTGTATCGTAGCAGCGTCGTAACCCCTTAATACTCGTTTTTAAGCAGAATATGGACTTTTGAAACTAAAATTTCAAACACAGAAGCAAGTCCCATGCACAGGCTACTTATAGCAACATTTTAGGTTTTACGCGGCCCACGTAAACCTTAACATGAGTTTCACGCGGCCCGCGAGGGCCCCTAGTCTACGTGTAGGGCTTGTGTGTCACAGGTAGGTCCGCCACGTGTGCGACATGTGGCTTGAACACTTATCAGGAGAATTTTTAAGTTGTCGTGGCCCGCGTAGCCTTACCTTATGGCTTACGCGGCCCGCGTGAAAACCAAATTCCTTAATTTCTTGGTTTTTCATGCACATTAGGGTTTCAAGGGTCCGGGTTTTTACTTACGGGTCATTTTTAGACAAATTTGTAGGTCCTTATGTAACAACCCTCAATAAAACCAACACCCTTATAAATATTTCCGACACCCCAAAATATTTTAAAATATCCCAATATGTCTTTAAATACACCCCGTATGTGAAAATCGAGCCCGAAATACAGTATAGCATTAAAAATAAATTAAAAACAAGAAAATTTAAGTTAAGGCGGGCCGCGTAGACCCACCCCAACCCTTACGCGGGCGGTATCAAGGTGGCAAAGCCAGGTGCGGCCACGTGGCCCAACACTCGGCGAGTCTATAAGCTGACCCAGCCCAGCTACGCATTGACCGGAGGTCAACGTGGGCCGCGTAGGCCCTTCCATTATGTTACGCGGGCCGCGACGAAGCCAAACTCCGCATCTATAAATATAACGCATCGGATCTCAGTTGAATTCGTTCATTTCTTTCTTTCTTAAGCAAATTTCTGATAGTAGGCCTATTATACGGGTATTATACCCCCTAAATAGCGAAGTTCTGCTCCGTTGTAAGTATTATAACCCCTGGATACGTATTAGATACGCTGCCCGATTGATCTAGGGTTCCGTAACGGCTGTCGTGGTTCTGCCCAACGTAGTCGTTTGAATGCCGTCTCGGGGAGGGTATTACTAATGTTAAAATGGGTTATTAATACTAACGCGTGTACATTTGTGTAAATTATAGATAATTCTCAGGAAACCCTTACGGAAAATCTAAGACAGCAATGTGAGTAATCTCCTTTTTGTTAACAGTTTTTACAAAACCTTAACTATTTTACAATGCAATTTAGCAGTGATTGAGTCTTTGTAATTCTACGATTACTACCGGTATGTTGGGGTTTTGTATACAAAATGTGAGTAACGTTACCATTGGACGAAGAGTTAGCCAATGTGTAATATGACCCACCAGTCAGGATTGAAAGTACTGAATGAGTAATTGGGTAGATATAAACATTGTAATCGCCTTCAATACTGATAAATTTAAATTAAATTAATATTTCTTGATTAAACTGGGATTCACTCACCAGTATTTCCCACTGACAAATGTTTTTAAAACGCGTTTCAGGTACACAATGTGACAGCCAATTAGTAAAAAGGCCAGCTGGAGAGCACGACGGCTTGGGAAAAATGTGGCTATAAAAGTTACCTAAAAGACGATGTTTTAAATTCAATAAAATAGGGTTTATCCCTATAAACATGTTGTAATAAGAAACTCGGGTTTTACCCACGTGATTATTAATATCAAATATGGTGGTTTTACTCTGATAAACATTTCCTAACTACGGTCCTGATGTAATTTCTGCTGCCAAATTTACAAACTGATACCACCAGAATTATGGGTTCGCGTCCGCCCGTTCCCGGGATAGATAAGGGATCGGGGGTTGCGACAGAAGGTGGTATCAGAGCCTAGCCACTGGTCTAAAGCCAAAGAAGTGTTCTGCTGACACTTAAATTTTAAATTTTGTGTTAGGAAATAAATTACGGAAATACGTCCATAACTGTATTTATTGTAATGTGTTATTTGACTATCTGTTAGTTTACAGTATGAGCGACCAAGGACCATCTGACGCATATTGTCAATTGTCTGGTTCGCCTAGAAGTGAAGGCACCTCCTCTTCTCAGCCTGCCCTCTCAGGGTACTCCGCTGATATGGAAGAAGGAATCTTTGTGTTTAAGGCTCAGTCAGAAGAGCCATTTCCTCAGAAAAAGAGGGGATGGTTCAGTAGAGGGGCACACGAGCGTAGAAAACGTATGAAAAAGTTACAAGATCAGAGGGTACTAGCCGCAGCCAAGAGAGAGACAGATGCCTATGCCCAGGATATGATCAATAGGGGTATAGCCAATATTCACATCCTAGCAACCACTGCAGCTGACCCTAATCTGGAGCAAATAATAGCACCCCAACCACAACTGCCAATCCCTGACCAACCAATGGAGATAGAAAACCCTGAAAACCAAGTAGAGATGCATGACTTCGATCCAGAAGAAATTCCTAGGGTACCTGCACCAAATCCCCTAGACCCAAATTACGATCCCTGGTGGGATGAAGTTAGGGACTAGGTGCAACGTTACCCGATACATGAAGACACACCCATGCAGAACGTAGGAGCCTGCCTAGGTTTGGACCCTTTAGATCCCTATTTTCACGATGAATACATTAGGGAGATTTTAGATGATCCTTACCGATTCCAGGAGCCTACACCCCCACATCAAGAACCCGCACCCCAGATTCCGAACCCAGTCCTAGAACCTGCACCCCTGTAACAACCCGCATTTTCGTGCGTTGTTACTACTCGATATACTCGTTACGCCTAGCACCAGAGATTCGGATCATAATGTAACTATATCGCATACATCGCTATTCGAAGGATAAATCGCATATTTTCGCAATATATATTATCACTACGTTACATCACGAACACTAACACTCACGATGGCTACTGAGCGAGGACCTATTCTACCCTCCTCGGTGGCCATGATGTGTCGAAACGCAGACAATTAACGCTAACAAAGACTTCCGGGTGAGTGCTATAGCTCCAGTCGTCGTGACGATGATGACAATACGAGTAAGTGGTACCCTGTCAGTCTTTGTGACACAAAACACAATAACGTTCATGATGACATCAAGAAAGGACCTATACTACCCTCCTTGATGGCCGTGAAACGTCGCTAATAATCGCATACTCGAAACGAAAACCGGCTGTAATTATCAAAACTGTGGATTATGGATACGTAAATACGACCCCTAGTGATATCTATAGGTGTATATAATAATAATATAAAAAGCACGCACTTCAAAGTCGATCGCAACGCTAAAAAAACGGAGAAATCCATCGCGTCGGAGTGGCCATCCGGACGGATAGCCATCCGGACGGATGGGCCATCCGACCCAAAATCCACTTCAGCCCTCTGTTGCCTATAAATAGCAAGTCACATCACTCTAAGAGTGATGTGACAGCTCCCACTCGACCAGTCACGCTTCAAGACCCTTTTCTCTCGATTCCTCGCGATTCCGGTAAGATTTCAACCTAGAAACTTGTACTTCTATGATCTACACCCCATTCTACATCATTCTATCTTTTAAAACTCAATTTCTAACCGTGAAATCTGCTGATTTGAGGCGTTTTGAGGTGATGTCACCAAGAGTTCTTATGAACTTCAAGTTGTGACCTCATCCCACCATAAACGACTCAGATCTGGGTGGTTTCCACATGTTTTGATAACAAATCTCACCTAAATCTGTGTATCAAGCCAAGGAACTGTGCGATTTCGAGTTAACCACGAGAAACCGTTAAGAACGACCAGTTCTGATGGAGCGGGGTGATTCCCGGCCGTTAGAGCGGGTCGGAACTGATGGAATTTCAAGTGTTAGTGCGAAATTACACTGTCCCGGTAACCCCGCACGTATCCTTTCCGATAAACACTCAACAACAGTGTTCAGAATGCGAAACAGACGTGTCATCCGCACGGATAACTTGTCATCCGGACGGATAACATGTCATCCGGACGTATAACTTGTCATCCGGACGGATAACATGTCATCCGGACGGATGAGCACCATCCGACCGGATAACTGACTTTTCAATGTTATTCTCGCTTAACCATGCATCGTTTACTATATCCTTCAATGATTTAACGCAGACATACCCGTAACCGACCCAATCAAGTTGTATTCTCGCTAAATACGCGCTGTGAGTATACTTGAACCCCTTTTAATCGTATTTTGGGTGTAACATACGTTTCTAGCAAATCGAACTTATCAAACGAATTATTCAATCAATCGAATTATCACTTGCGAATAACTGTTGTGCATAGATATATGTGATACTAGTTGCATATGTGCTAGGGCTTATACTCGCGACGTCCCACCATGACTAGTATAGTACTATTGCGCCCGACGGGGTCTAGTTTGCCATCGCATATTCGAGCATCGAGGACTTAGTTGGTAGTATAAGCTTTGTGAGTATATATGTCGTGTGTTACGTTCTTGCATATGGAAATTCGCTACACTTTTTGTCTATTACGCTATACATATCAAACCTGTATACTCGCCAATACTTTTGTATTGACAAATATTTTAACGTATGTTGCAGGTTAGATCGCAGGCTATATCGAATCAAGCTAGGAAGTCTTGAAACTCAACAAAAATCTAGGTTGTCGGATTTGTATTGTTCGAGAGGACAAGAAATCTGTGATAACTTATGTGATTGTATTAATTGTTAGTATGGGATAACGAATGCATTAAATATTATCGCAACATAGTTGTTATGGATTCTCTTGAGCAATCTGATTCGCCTAGTGCCGCGCCCCGATGATTCCGCCATCGGTTGGGGTGTGACAGATTGATATCAGAGCCATAACTATAGGGAATTAGGCCAGACTCGACCTAGTCCGGGTCGACGTCTTAGAAATTGACCTAGTCTATAGTCTAAGTACCAACAGGCCGACTCGTACGAACCCAGTGGGGTTTGTATCGGGCTTACTTGATACTCTCGATCGAAATTGCTAAAAGCTACAACTTTGTTTGAACACCGCGTACTACAACTTCACACGAAGAAGCCTTTCCTAAGGCTGAAATACTACTTAGCCTTTCCTAAGGCCGACACAATACACATGTTTTCGAAATTACTCGCATAACAAAACCGAGTGATCCAGTCGAGATCAGGTGTGAAAACCAAGAACTCTCGATGAGATCGCTCACTCAACGTATTTTTCTAGCACGAGAACTTTTCATCGAGTTAGGAGTGATATCCACATCTCGACGAAGGTCTCCATTTCGAAATCTAGTGGAACTCGCGAATTTATTCGAAGAGCATAACCACAATTAGGAACAAAGCTGTTAAGTCAGGGGTGAAACCCGTGCCTTAATAAGCCGTTCCACTCTCTAAATTGGTTTTAAAAAGCTCTCACCAAGGACTCGACTATCATGATAACTCGAGCCACGTGATGACTAGGAAGACGAATGCCATAAGCTGCATCCCAGTGGAAGCCTGGAGTCTTCTAGGTCAACGCGCACGCACGAACATGTTAAATATAGTTGGATTACCTTGGGTAGTCGACGCCTAAACACCCAAGGCACTCTATCATACGAACCGCCGATCTTACCAATGGTTAGAACTTATTTACGTTTTGAAACCTTACGCTTTATCGATTCCTCGATTTAACGATTTCCACTCCCTGTTTTAAAAACGCACAAGTCGCACAACCATCGCAATCTAAAGCGAAACCCGAATGTTCGCAACAAAACTAATGCATAATCTATCGCCTTCGCTATCATTTTCTCACCTCAACGCGTCCTCGCATATTCTAAACCGACCTTTATGTGTATGAATACAAATTACAGTTATATAAATACCTATATGTACGTATAAACAACAAGTCATTGTGTGGGAACTTAGGAACTTTTGTCTCCTATGTGGCTCCTATGTGAGTCGTATTACTACTATACTATCGCACCAAGTTTTGGAACGCGCGTAATCGCATCACGAAACTCAAAAATCATTATGATCGAATCTCATTCCTAGTCTCTTCCTGTCTAGATGCCTTCCAACGTTTCTACCTCGAGACGAACAGCTAGGAGGAGAGCCAAACGAAGCGCCAATAAGAGGATTGCATCACTTGTGACCAAAGAAGTGGTAAAGCTTATTCCTCAAATTGCCGCTCGAGTGCACTCTCTCAGCAACTCTCGAGCCTCGGAAGACTCCAAGACGGAAGCGCCGCAATTTGGTTTTCTTTACAAACACTTCAAAGCCTGTGACCCGATGGAATTCACGGGTGAAGGAGGTGTAACTCAACTACTCCAGTGGTTCGATTCTATCGAAGTTACCCTTCGTCAAAGTGGGTGTCCCGATAGTTTCAGTACTACTTGCGCTACCAGAGTATTTCAATCGCGAGCACTCGACTGGTGGACCGCCGAACGCAACAAACGTGGGATCTCCGCGGCATATGCTCTCTCCTGGGATGAGCTGAAAGAGCTCATGAAGAAAGAGTACTGCCCTCCTCACGAAATTCAGAAGCTGGAAGACGAATTCTGGAAAATCAAGCAAGTCGAAGGTAACAACGCTGGCTACACCGCCAGGTTCAAACAGCTTAGCATAATCTGCCCAAGTCAAGTCAACACTCCAGAGAAAACCATCGCGAAGTACATTCGCGGCTTACCTGAGTGTGTGGGTGATTTTGTCGAAGCTGCAAGACCTGCTACCATCGAAGAAACCTACCGCTTAGCCGCAGAAATCAGCAACAAACGACTCATGGAAGGGTTATTCTCAAGAAATCCTGTCAAGCAAGCTCATCAAGCAATCGCCATTAATCCTTCAGGCGAACATGTTGACGATTCTCCTGATGAATCTGCTGACGATTCATCTGACGGATCTGCTAACGATTCTCCTGATGAATCCGCAGACGATTCATCTAACGAATCTGCTGCCGATTCCCCTGGCAAATCTGCCGACGGTTCCTCCAACAACAAATCGGCCAAAGACTCTGCAAGTGAGTCCTCAGACGAATCCTCCAACGATGACACCTCTTCGCATGACACCGACAAACCCAGCCGCAAACAGAAGATCTCAAGCCTGAGCTCATCAACAACTGAACTGCTACAGCCGAAGCCTCTTCAAGCAGTCCCGGTGTTTCCAAAACGAGCTTACACTGGAGCTCATCCTCAGTGTTACTCGTGTACCTATCATCACCCAGTTGGGGCCGACTGCCGCTATTGCAATAACTGCAATCGTTACGGTCACTTCACCCGCAACTGCCGCATCGAACCGTGAACTTGAGTACAACAACAGCAGCTCCAGCAAAAGCCTTCAGCAGCAAACGTCTAGCAAGCGTAGGATAAAGTTGTAATGATACGATTTTCGACGTTACTTTCTAAGTTTTGAATCTACTCTATTACTCGATGTCGCCACTATGCGTAACATTAACTCACGTTTTCGTATTCTCTTTCACACTCTAGTCATCACACTTAGACTAGAATCACACGCATACTATATACTATATCACGAAGTAATATGTTTTACCCTCACTACACTCTTAGAACGAGGTACGATACACGTGCAAGGAACGACTAATCGCGGGTGCACACGGGATTATTTGGGTCAGTGCACGGGGATCGTAGTAAATTCTAAGGTGCCATAAGCGTTACGACGAAGTATGACACCAATCCACGGGATCTAAGTAGTAGGGGTCAAGCGAGGTGTGCTTTATCATACTACCGAAGTTCCGTGAAGAAAGTGCCACGTGGAGTTGAACGTTATTAGACCTATTATACTATTGAGATTATTTTCAACACACTACACTCAATCGCAAGGCGTAACAACTAAATCGTATCATCACCAGACTTGTCATAAGTCTGCAAACGCAATGCAATCGCCTCATCGATGGACTCTGGAGAGTCTACCCTGCAGGGCGATTGCATCGACGCAAGACTGGACGTAAGTTTATAGCAATCAATCTCATCAAGCACATTAACGCTCACGATGTTGTCGGAGTGAGGACCTATTCTACCCTCCTCGATAACCGTAATGCGTCGCAACGTAACGTTAAGCCTATTCGAAACCAAGCTCAGCCAATCGCTTATCATGTGTATCTCGCAATCTCTATCGCTTATCATGTGAATCTATATCACGTGCTGTGTATCAATCCATCGCTGTCAACTACCGTTATCTGAGTGTTTGTGTTAAGTTAGCACACATGACCTCGCTTCACGAGATGAAGCTCATATGATTAAGGCAAGGTGTTTTAGTCATATCAGCGGGCTTTCGTGGAAAAGGGCCATGTGGGGCCTGATGTTAGTTAAACTCTGTGGTGTAATCAATCAAATCGAACCGCATAAATCGCGCATACCTCCATCGCTTGCAACGTAACAACTGCCGCTTGTCGTAATTTGATTATCATCGTCGTCATTACTAGTGTTGTGTTTGTGTTATTCGCCTAATCACTAAATCGTTTATCGCTTGTCGTGTATAGTCTACCGATTATTCGCGTACCGCTTATCGCTCGCTTGGTATTCATTGCAGTCTGTGTGGTAATCGTACACTTGACACCGCTTCACGCGGCAAAACTAACCTGGTTAAACATAGTGTTTTGTTATGTTAGCAAACTCTCGTGGAAACATGCCATGTGGTTTTAATGAAGAATCAAATCGAAAACGCGCTATTCGCTTATCACTTATCGCTCGACGCCTACCTAGACACGACACATAAATGTTTTGTGTCATCAGGCTATGCGCACACGCTGTTGTAGCTACGTTCGTAATTCAACTCGCCGGCTTAACTTATTCGATTCTATCTTATACTCGGTCTGACTTTCTATCGATTGTGCCAAGTAAGCGCAATTCTATCCATGTCGTATCAGCACACATGACACTGCCTCACGAAACGGAAGTAATATGGGCAAAACATGGTGGATACGCCGCTGGTACTTCCTATATATAAGTGTTTTAATCATATTAACGAACTTCCGTGGGAAGGTGCCAAGTGGGGCTTGATGCTAAATTATCTTTTTCAAACGGTTAAAGCTGATTTTTATAAAACTTTTATTAAAACCATGGAACAAGTGAAATTCCTCACAATGTGGAGGTAACATCGAATCAGCTTAACTCCATGTTCAAGGGGAGCTTTCATGAGTCCAATTTTTCCTTAAAACCTTTTGCAATATCAAAAACAAGACTTTCTTGAGACGTTGATTCAACATCGAGTTCAGCTTGAACCCATGCCATAGAAGAGTTTTCGTAGCCTCAGTTTTCATCTTGAATTCCTTAAAATGTTTAAAACTTAAACTTTCTTGTAACATTGGTTAACGATCGACTCAGTTAACCCCACGTCATGAGAAACCTTTCAAGTTCTTTAAGTTACAATCGCATCAAACTAACGGATTCTTCACAATACGAGGTACCTTGGAACGCCAACTCGTGGGATATTACTTTTGTCTTTACGTCGCCTTCTCGCTATCGTAATCAATCTCTCTTATTCGAAGCACTCTCGCCGGTCAACTCACAGTCAAATCACTCGCTATATCGCTGATGATGCAGGATCAACTCTTTAAAGTCTACCTGTTGGATTAATTTCGGGACGAAATTTCCTAAAGCAGGGGAGACTGTAACAACCCGCATTTTCGTGCGTTGTTACTACTCGATATACTCGTTACGCCTAGCACCAGATATTCGGATCATAATGTAACTATATCACATACATCGCTATTCGAAGGATAAATCGCATATTTTCGCAATATATATTATCACTACGTTACATCACGAACACTAACACTCACGATGGCTACTGAGTGAGGACCTATTCTACCCTCCTCGGTGGCCGTGATGTGTCGAAACGCAGACAATTAACGCTAACAAAGACTTCCGGGTGAGTGCTATAGCTCCAGTCGTCGTGACGATGATGAAAATACGAGTAAGTGGTACCCTGTCAGTCTTTGTGGCACAAAACACAATAACGTTCATGATGACATCAAGAAAGCACCTATACTACCCTCCTTGATGGCCGTGAAACGTCGCTAATAATCGCATACTCGAAACGAAAACCGGCTGTAATTATCAAAACTGTGGATTATGGATACGTAAATACGACCCCTAGTGATATCTATAGGTGTATATAATAATAATATAAAAAGCACGCACTTCAAAGTCGATCGCAACGCTAAAAAAAACGGAGAAATCCATCGCGTCGGAGTGGCCATCCGGACGGATAGCCATCCGGACGGATGGGCCATCCGACCCAAAATCCACTCCAGCCCTCTGTTGCCTATAAATAGCAAGTCACATCACTCTAACAGTGATGTGACAGCTCCCACTCGACCAGACACGCTTCAAGACCCTTTTCTCTCGATTCCTCGCGATTCCGGTAAGATTTCAACCTAGAAACTTGTACTTCTATGATCTACACCCCATTCTACATCATTCTATCTTTTAAAACTCAATTTCTAACCGTGAAATCTGCTGATTTGAGGCGTTTTGAGGTGATGTCACCAAGAGTTCTTATGAACTTCAAGTTGTGACCTCATCCCACCATAAACGACTCAGATCTGGGTGGTTTCCACATGTTTTGATAACAAATCTCACCTAAATCTGTGTATCAAGCCAAGGAACTGTGCGATTTCGAGTTAACCACGAGAAACTGTCAAGAACGACCAGTTCTGATGGAGCGGGGTGATTCCCGGCCGTTAGAGCGGGTCGGAACTGATGGAATTTCAAGTGTTAGTGCGAAATTACACTGTCCTGGTAACCCCGCACGTATCCTTTCCGATAAACACTCAAAAACAGTGTTCAGAATGCGAAACAGACGTGTCATCCGCACGGATAACTTGTCATCCGGACGGATGAGCACCATCCGACCGGATAACTGACTTTTCAATGTTATTCTCGCTTAACCGTGCATCGTTTACTATATCCTTCAATGATTTAACGCAGACATACCCGTAACCGACCCAATCAAGTTGTATTCTCGCTAAATACGCGCTGTGAGTATACTTGAACCCCTTTTAATCGTATTTTGGGTGTAACATACGTTTCTAGCAAATCGAACTTATCAAACGAATTATGCAATCAATCGAATTATCACTTGCGAATAACTGTTGTGCATAGATATACGTGATACTAGTTGCATATGTGCTAGGGCTTATACTCGCGACGTCCCACCATGACTAGTATAGTACTATTGCGCCCGACGGGGTCTAGTTTGCCATCGCATATTCGAGCATCGAGGACTTAGTTGGTAGTATCAGCTTTGTGAGTATATATGTCGTGTGTTACGTTCTTGCATATGGAAATTCGCTACACTTTTTGTCTATTACGCTATACATATCAAACCTGTATACTCGCCAATACTTTTGTATTGACAAATATTTTAACGTATGTTGCAGGTTAGATCGCAGGCTATATCGAATCAAGCTAGGAAGTCTAGAAACTCAACAAAAATCTAGGTTGTCGGATTTGTATTGTTCGAGAGGACAAGAAATCTGTGATAACTTATGTGATTGTATTAATTGTTAGTATGGGATAACGAATGCATTAAATATTATCGCAACATAGTTGTTATGGATTCTCTTAAGCAATCTGATTCGCCTAGTGCCGCGCCCCGATGATTCCGCCATCGGTTGGGGTGTGACAACCCCCAATGAGTGCAGAAAACGTACAAGAACTTAGGACATTTGGTGAGGAAATTTTAGAAAGCAGTGAGAGAATGAGACAGGTGGGAGAGCGTCTCGTATGGAAATACGATGAGCGCAATATGGATTTTTGGATGAATCCATACCCGTGGATGTGATGGAAGGAGATGGTAATAGTAATAATAATAATAATAAAATAATAAAATATGTGTGTACGGATGCCTACTATTATTTATTTCTGTTGGTATTGTAATTTTTATTTCAGTACTGGTATGTAATAGATAATAGATGAATAGAGTAAAGTCGCAATGATCGACGCTTTTGGCAAAAATGCGTGTCATGTGATTGACTATATTAAAATATTATTTTGTGATATTAATATGGGGTAAATGTTTAAAATTCAGATGGCCGACGAAGGAAATCAATGAAATCTGAATAATGATAACCAGAGTAACATTAACATGGTTAATGAGAATCCAAGCGTCAATAACAATGGAAACCAAATGGATAATAGTGCAGTTCAACACATAGTGGCACAAGGAATCATAGATGCAATGCCATTTATTATTCAAACGATTCAAGAAGCGAATAATAAAAGTAAGCATAGCAGTAAGCGACCAATTGAACCAGAACACAGTGTGAACAATGGCCCTATACTTCAAGCGCCCATTCCCAAAAGAAGAAGAACCATGCCTTATGGTTGTTCTTACAAAGAATTCTGGTCCTGCAAACCAATAGAATTCTCGGGCAATGAAGAACCTATTGCAGCTCTACGCTGGATAGAAAAGACTGAGGCTGTTCTGAAAATAAGCAAACGTGCGGAAGAGGACAAGATAATGTTTGCTTCTAATCTATTTAAGAACTCAGCCTTAGAATGGTGGAACACTATCCTCCAGTCAAGAGGAATTGATAGGGTTTACAACATGGAATGGGAAGAATTTAGGAATATGGTAGAAAGGAAATTCTGCCCTCCTAATGAAAAAGAACAGATAGCAAACAAATTCCTAAACCTTAGGATGAATGGAGTGGATAGTAAGGGGTACACCAAGGTATTCTTTGAATATGCTAGAATAGTGCCAACCCTTGCTTCACCTGAACCAGTGTTAATCTCCCGTTACATCTGGGGATTAATTGGAGAGATTAGACATGTAGTCAAGGCATCTAGACCTCAAACCATAGAAGAAGTTGTAGAATTAACAAACACCTTGACTGATGAATTAGTACGTACTAGAGAAGAAGACCAGAGGAAAAACTTAGCACAGAGGCTTACTCAAGAATTCCGTTCTAGGAATTACAACCGTAGAAATATAGGTTCTACCTCTGCACCTTATTGCAAGCATTGCAAAAGGAAGCATTCTGGAAAATGCTCCATATATTGCAATTTCTGCAAAATATCAGGTCACAAGGAAGAAGACTGCAGGAGGAAAGCCAACAATAGAGTATGCTACAACTGTGGAGAACAAGGTCATATTAAGCCAAACTGTCCAAAATTGGCTCCAGCTGTGAACAATAAGAACACTAAAAATTCTAGAGCATTAGTTCTGACTGCCGATGAAGCCAAGATGATTCCAGATGTGATAGCTGGTACGTTTTTAGTTAATGATGTTTTTGCTAAAGTATTATTTGACTCTGGTGCAAACCAAAGTTTTATTAATACTTCGTTTTACAAACTTCTAAATCAGTCATTAACTAAACTACCACAAGAATGTCTAGTAGAGACAGCTAATGGAGAAACTGTTAGGATTTCTAAAATCTTGCAGGGAGCAAGAATAGAAATTTTAAACCAAAAGTTTATGGCAAACCTTCATCCCATGAATCTGGCAGGATTTGATATTGTATTAGGAATGGATTGGTTAATAGCCAATAAAGCCAGTATTTTATGTGATCAAAAGTCAATTCAAGTAAATTCACCAAAATGTGAAAAGGTCATAATTAAAGGAGATAAACCATCTAGATCCACAAAATTCATCTCTGTGATGAAAACTACAAGTTATATAAGAAAAGGTTTTGTAGTGTATTTGATTTCCATAATCACTAACACTAAAGGAAAAGAACTAAAAGACATTCCAGTAGTATCTCAGTTTTCAGATGTATTTCCAGAAGAATTACCAGGACTACCACCAGACAGAGAAGTTGAATTCAGAATTCACCTACTGCCTGGAACAGCACCAATTGCCAAAGCACCTTATCGTTTGGCACCAGCCGAAATGCAGGAACTAAAGAAACAATTAGATGAATTGCTGGAAAAAGGATTTATACAGCCAAGTTCGTCGCCATGGGGAGTGCCGATTTTATTTGTTAAAAAGAAGGACGGTTCAATGCGTATGTGCATTGACTACCGTGAATTGAACAAAGTTACGATTAAGAATCGGTACCCACTGCCGAGAATCGATGATCTGTTCGATCAACTGCAAGGAGCTCGATTGTTCTCTAAAATCGATTTAAGGTCAGGATATCATCAATTAAAGGTACAGGAAGAGGACATTCCTAAGACCGCTTTCAGAACAAGGTATGGCCATTATGAATTTACTGTCATGCCATTTGGTTTAACCAATGCCCCAGCTGCATTTATGGACATGATGAACCGAATATGTAAACCATATTTGGATAAATTCATAGTTGTCTTCATAGATGATATTCTAATTTACACTAAGAGTAAAGAGGATCATGCAAAGCATTTGCACGCACTTTTAAGTCTATTAAGAAAGGAAAAGCTTTACGCTAAATTTTCAAAGTGCGAGTTTTGGTTAGAACAGGTACAATTTCTTGGACACTTAGTGAACCATGAAGGAATTCATGTGGATCCCACAAAAATCGAGGCGATTATTAAATGGAAAACCCCTGAATCACCAAATGAGGTTAGAAGTTTCTTAGGATTGGCCGGTTATTATAGAAGATTTATTCAAGATTTTTCTAGAATAGTCATTCCTTTAACTAAGTTAACCTGTAAATCCATTAAGTTTGAATGGGGACTAAAACAAGAGGAAGCATTTAGAATTCTTAAGCAAAGATTAACCCATACACCCATACTAGCATTACCAGAAGGAACTGAAGACTTTGTAGTCTATTGTGACGCTTCTAAATTAGGTTATGGATGTGTATTAATGTAACGCCAGAAGGTTATAGCTTATGCGTCTAGGCAACTTAAGAATATGAAGAAAATTATTCAACCCATGACTTGGAATTATGAGCTATAATTTTTGCCCTTAAGATTTGGAGACATTAGCTTTATGGTATTAAGTTTACCATATTCACTGATCATAAGAGTTTAAGGTATGTTTTTGGGCAAAAGGAGTTGAATATGAGACAAAGACGCTGGATGGAGATGCTTAGTGATTATGATTGTGATATCCAGTATCATGAAGGAAAAGCAAATGTAGTGGCAGATGCTTTAAGCCGAAAGTATCATGAAAAGCCAAAAAGGATACGTTCTCTTAAATTAAATCTGCAAGTAGATTTAATTGATCAGATAAGAGAAGCACAAGAATCAGTAATCAAGGATGATACTGAAAAACAAAAAGGTATGATTAAGGAATTAGAACAAGGAACAGATGGAATATGGAAATTCCATATGAAGAGAATATGGATACCTAAATAGGAAACCTACGTCATCGTATATTAGAAGAAGCCCATAAGTCTAAGTATACGATGCACCCAGGAAATGATAAAATGTACCAGGATTTAAGGAAAAATTTCTGGTGGATAGGAATGAAGAAAGACATAGCAGCCTATGTTTCTAAATGTTTAACTTGTTCACAAGTCAAAGCTGAACACCAGAAACCCTCAGGTTTGTTACAACAACTAGAAATGCCAGTATGGAAATGGGAATTAATAACAATGGATTTTGTTACTAAATTACCCAAAACATAGAAAGGAAATGATACAATCTGGGTGATTGTAGATAGGCTAACCAAGTCAGCTCATTTTCTACCAATAAAAGAAACTTTCAGTATGGAACAGCTAGCTAAATTATATGTAAATGAAATTGTTTCATTACATGGAATTCCTTTATCAATTGTTTTTTATAGGGATAGTCGATTTACCTCTCATTTTTGGTCAAGTTTCCAAAAAGCCATGGGAACCAAGTTAAATCTGAGCACAGCTTATCATCCTCAAACGAATGGACAAAGCGAAAGGACAATTCAAACAATGGAGGACATGCTTAGAGCTTGTGTAATTGATTTCAGAGGTAATTGGGATGATCACTTGCCTTTAATAAAATTTTCTTATAATAATAGTTATCACACAAGTATCAATGTTGCACCATTCGAAGCACTTTATGGACGAAAGTGCCGAACCCCAGTCTGTTGGGCAGAAATTGGGGAAAAGCAACTATCTGGACCTGAGATAGTGCAAGAAACAACCGACAAGATTATTCAAGTCAAAGAACGACTAAAAGCAGCACGTGATCGACAGAAGAGTTATGTTGATAACCGACGCAAGCCATTGGAATTTCAAGTAGGAGATAAAGTATTGTTGAAGGTCTCTCCTTGGAAAGGAGTAGTAAGATTCATCAAACGGGGAAAGCTAAGTCCCAGGTATATTGGACCTTTTAAGATTATTAGAAGAATAGGACCTGTAGCCTATAAGCTACAACTACCAGAGGAATGGCAGGAATACATGATGTATTTCATGTATCTAATCTCAAGAAATGCTTAGCTGATGAATCGCTAATAGTACCTCTTAAGGATATAGAAGTAAATGAACAACTCAAGTTTGTAGAAAGACCTCTACAGATTGAAGACAGGAAAGTCAAGAATCTCAAGCATAAGAGACTAGTTTTGGTCAAAGTGAAGTGGGACTCCAAAAGAGGACCTGAATATACATGGGAGCTTGAATCTGAAATGCAAAGGAAATATCCACACTTGTTCCAGTAGATCTCGAGGACGAGCTCTAAAACAAGGTGGGGAGGATGTAACAACCCTCAATAAAACCAACATCCTTATAAATATTTCTGACACCCCAAAATATTTTAAAATATCCCAATATGTCTTTAAATACACCTCGTATGTGAAAACCGAGCCCGAAATACAGTATAGCATTAAAAATAAATTAAAAACAAGAAAATTTAAGTTAAGGCGGGCCGCGTAGACCCACCCCAACCCTTACGCGGGCGGTATCAAGGTTAAAACCTAATTTCGTTAGTTTTTAAGTATAGGCGGGCCGCGTAAGATCCCCGTTAAGTTAACGCGGGCCGCGAGAGTCTCAAAAGGTGGCAAAGTCCGGTGCGTTCTATAAGCTGACCTAGCTCAGCTACGCATTGACCAGAGGTCAACGCGGGCCTCGTAGGCCCTTCCATTATGTTACGTGGGCCGCGACGAAGCCAAACTCAGCAACTATAAATAGAACGCATCGGATCTCAGTTGAATTCATTCATTTCTTTCTTTCTTAAGCAAATTTCTGATAGTAGGCCTATTATACGGGTATTATACCCCCTAAATAGCGTAGTTCTGCTCCGTTGTAAGTATTATAACCCCTGGATACGTATTAGATACGCTGCCCGATTGATCTAGGGTTCCGTAACGGCTGTCGTGGTTCTGCCCGACGTAGTCGTTGGAATGTCGTCTCGGGGAGGGTATTACTAATGTTAAAATGGGTTATTAATACTAACGCGTGTACATTTGTGTAAATTATAGATAATTCTCAGGAAACCCTTACGGAAAATCTAAGACAGCAATGTGAGTAATCTCCTTTTTGTTAACAGTTTTTACAAAACCTTAACTATTTTACAATGCAATTTAGTAGTGATTGAGTCTTTGTAATTCTACGATTACTACCGGTATGTTGGGGTTTTGTATACAAAATGTGAGTAACGTTACCATTGGACGAAGAGTTAGCCAATGTGTAATATGACCCACCAGTCAGGATTGACAGTACTGAATGAGTAATTGGGTAGATATAAACATTGTAATAGCCCTCAATACTGATAAATTTAAATTAAATTAATATTTCTTGATTAAACTGGGATTCACTCACCAGTATTTCCCACTGACAAATGTTTTTAAAACGCGTTTCAGGTAACACAATGTGACAGCCAATTAGTAAAAAGGCCAGCTGGAGAGCACTGACGGCTTGGGAAAAATGTGGCTATAAAAGTTACCTAAAAGAAGATGTTTTAAATTCAATAAAATATGGTTTATCCCTATAAACATGTTGTAATAAGAAACTCGGGTTTTACCCACGTGATTATTAATATCAAATATGGTGGTTTTACTCTGATAAACATTTCCTAACTAGGGTCCTGATGTAATTTCCACTGCCAAATTAACAAACTGATACCACCAGAATTCTGGGTTCGCGTCCGCCAGTTCCCGGGACAGATAAGGGATCGGGGGTTGCAACACCTTACATAAGATGTATCAGGACTTAAGAAAGAATTTCTGGTGGATAGGAATGAAAAAGGATATAGCAGCATATGTTGCAAAATGTTTAACCTGTTCACAAGTCGAAGCTGAACATCAGAAACCATCAAGATTATTGCAACAATTAGAAATGCCTGTTTAGAAATGGGAATTAATAACAATGGATTTTGTTACTAAATTACCCAAGACAAGGAAATGTAATGATACAATCTGGGTGATTGTAGACAGACTAACTAAGTCAGCTCATTTTCTACCGATGAAGGAAACTTTCAATATGGAACATTTAGCTAAATTATATGTAAATGAAATCGTTTCTTCACATGGAATTCCTCTATTAATTGTTTCTGACAGAGATAGTCGTTTTACCTCTCATTTTTTGACAAGTTTCCAAAAAGCCATGGGAACCAAGCTGAATCTAAACACAGCTTATCATCCTTAAACGGACGGACAAAGCGAAAGGACAATTCAGACAATGGAGGACATGCTTAGAGCTTGTGTAATTGATTTTAGAGGTAATTGGGACGATCATTTACCGTTGATAGAATTTTCTTATAATAATAGTTATCACACAAGTACAAATGCTGCACCATTCAAAGCACTTTAGGGACAAAAGTGCCGAACCCCAGTCTGTTGGGCAGAAATTGGAGAAAAGTAACTATCTGGACCTGAGATAGTACAAGAAACGACTGACAAAATTATTCAAGTCAAGGAACGACTGAAAGCAGCACGTGATCGACAAAAGAGTTATGCTAATAACAGACGAAAACCGTTGAAATTTCAAGTAGGAGATAAAGTATTATTGAAAGTCTCTCCTTGGAAATGAGTGGTAAGATTCATCAAAAGGGGAAAGCTAAGCCCCAGGTATGTTGGACCTTTTGAGATTATTAGAAAAATAGGACCTGTAGCCTATCAGCTACAACTACCAGAGGAAATGGCAGGAATACATGATGTATTTCATGTATCTAATCTCAAGAAATGCTTAGCTGATGAATCACTGATAGTACCTCTTAAGGATATAGAGGTAAATGAACAGTTAAAATTTGTAGAAAGACCTCTACAAATTGAGGACAGGAAAGTCAAGAACCTCAAGCATAAGAGATTAGTTCTGGTCAAAGTGAAGTGGGACTCTAAAAGAGGACCAGAATACACATGGGAACTTGAATCAGAAATGCAAAGGAAATATCCACACTTATTCCGGTAGACCTCGAGGACGAGTTCTAAAACAAGGTGGGGAGGATATAACAACCCACCTGAATTTTTCTAACACCCTAATATATTTTAAAATACCCCTATATGTCTTGAAATACACCCCGTATGTGAAAACCGAGCCCAAAATATGAAATATCATTAAAAATTGATTAAAAACAAAAATTATGAGTCTCTCGCGGGGCGCGTAAACCACCCCTTGGTCTTACGCGGGCCGCGATAGCAAGGAGGCCAGACCGCACCAGAGCACGCCACGTGTCCGACGTGAGTGGGGTCTAGGGCTGACTCGACAAGCCTATCGCGGGACACGTAGCCCCTGGTGGGCCGTGTAGGCCTTAGCCTCACCTTATGCGGGCCGCGAGAAGATGAAAATCAGGCCCTATATAAGAAGGCATCGGGCTTCAGTCACAAATCGTTCATATTTCTTTTCTCTCTCAACTTTTCACATAGTAGGCATAATACTCGAGTGTAATATCCCCCTAATTAACGAAGTTCTGCTCCGTTGTAAGTATTATAACCCCAGTTACGTATTTGATACGCTGCCCGATTGATCGAGGGTCTCGTAACGACTGTCGTGGTTCTGCCCGACGTAGTCGTTGGAATGCCGTCTCGGGGAGGATATCGTTAATATAAATAAAGGGTTATTATACTAACATATGTACATTTGTGTAAATTATAGATTAACACCAGGAAACCCTTAAACGAAGTCTAAGACTCCAATGTGAGTTTATCCTCTTTTTGTAAACCTTTTTGTAATCTGTTTTACAAAACCTTAAATGTTTTACAATGTGATTAAGCAGTGATTGAGTCTTTGTAGTTCTTCAATTACTGCCGGTATATTGGGGTTTTGTATACAAAATGTGGAACACGTTACAATTGGACAACGAGTTAGCCAATGTGTAATATGACCCACCAGTCAGGATTGACAGTACTGAATGAGTAATTGTGTAGAAATAAACATTGTGATCGCTCTCAATACTGTGTTAATTGATAAAACTCTTCTTGATTAAATTGGGATTCACTCACCAGTATTTTTCACTGACAAATGTTTTTAAACATGTTTCAGGTAACAAAATGTAAGAGCCAACTAAAAGTCCGTTGGACAGCACTGAAGGCTTAGAAAAGTGGCTATAAAAGTTACCTAATTAAAAGAAGATGTTTTATTCAATAAATTAGGGTTTATCCCTATAAACATGTCATAATAAGAAACTTGGGTTTATCCATATAATTATTAATATATGGTGGTTTTACTCTGATAAAACATTTCCTAACTACGGTCCTGATGTAAATTCCGCTGCCAAAATATTAAACTAATGATACCACCGACATTGATGTTCGCGGATGCCCATTCCCGGGAAAGATAAGGGGGCGGGGGTTGTGAAAGCGAGCCACGAGGAACCTGAAATCAGGCCCTATAAATAAAGGCCATCAGCCTTCAGTCCCAACTCGCACCACACAATTTCTCTCTCTCGAATTTCTATATAGCTAAAGTGATTTTCGGGCATAATACCCCCTAAATAACGAAGTTTTGCCTCGTTGTAAGTATCATAACCCCCGGTTACGTATTAGATACGCTGCCGATTGATCCAGGGTTCCGTAACGGCTGTCGTGGTTCTGCCCGACATAGTCGTTGGAATGTCGTCTCGGGGAGGGTATTACTAATATAAATATTGGGTTATTATACTAACGCGTGTGCATTTGTGTTATTAATAGATAATCACCAGAAAATCCTTAAGGAAAACCCTAAGACAGCAATGTGAGTAATCCTTCTTTTTGTGTAAACCTTTTTAGTGAGTAATCTCCTTTTTACAAATTGTTTTTACAAAACCTAACTTAATTAATAATACATTAAACAGTGATTGAGTATTTGTATTCTACAATTATCGTCGGTATGTTGGAGTTTTGTATACAAAATTTGTTACTACATTGTGAGTAGTAACATGACCACAAGTCGGGTTGACAGTACCATGGGTGGTAATTAAAGTAGATGGAAACAAATGTAATTGCGCGACCACCCTCAATACTGTACAATAGTTTTTACAAGTCTTGATTAAACTGGGATTCACTCACCAGTATTTCCCACTGACAAAATGTTTTTAAACGCATTTCAGGTAACAAAATGTGAAAGCCAAATAGAAGCCAGCTGGACAGCACTGAAGGCTTGGAAAAGTGGCTATAAAGTTACCTAAAATAAAGAGATGTTTTATTTAAATAAAATAGGGTTTATCCCTATGAAAATGTGTGTACTTGAAACTTGGGATTTTCCCATATGTTTAATGTTATAAAAGCGTGGTATTTTACTTTGATAAAATATTTCCTAACTATGATCCTGATGAAATTTTCGCTGCTAAAATGATAAACACCGATACCACCAAAACTGGCCGCGGTCGCCCGTTTCCGGGTAATTAGGGGATGGGAGTTGTGACAACGCTTTAATGACATAGGCCACAACCATGGCAATGGCTTTGTGCCTTTCACACACAAAGCAAAACCTCATGTATAACAAACTAAAATATATTATGTAAAGCAAAACCTCAAGCTATTTGGCTCCATAACCAGGCCCGTACATGTTGATCCATCATACGTGTCCCGCTAATCTCCTGATCCATGACCGACTTGTCCCGTACTCGACCCGAAACGACCTGAAACATCAAGATTAACCCAACAACAACTGCAGAAATAGCACCAAACATCAATAATTAAGAATTCGTTCCCAAGTGGACAAATCATTCTTTGGTGTGCGCTTACCTTGAATTGGAAGGACTTTTGATGTCGGAATAGCTACTGCAGCTTGTGTTCCACCAGACAGAAACTCAATTTTCTAGTTTTTCTTCTTCTTTTGCTCTTTTTTCTCTCTGACTCCCTCTTGAGATCAGCCTCTATTAAAAATAAATAAACAATGATGCGTAGAA
This sequence comes from Helianthus tuberosus, assembly GCA_030545235.1. NCBI lineage: Eukaryota > Viridiplantae > Streptophyta > Magnoliopsida > Asterales > Asteraceae > Helianthus > Helianthus tuberosus. The sequence continues at coordinate 23,845,376 of CM060407.1, read as the reverse complement.
CACATAGGTAGGGGTGGGTCAACAACATTTACAGTGCGTTACTTGTATCATCATAATAGTCAGCCATGTGCCCATGTCATAACCTTGGGGATCAAAAACGTGTTTGCTGAAGCAAGATCCAATCTGACAAATGTACTAATGGGTTCAACACAACAGTGTGTGAGTTAATGATGAGGCCAAGTGCAAGCTACAATGTGCTAGAAGAAAAGTACAAATTCATACTAAAAAATTTGACTCGATAAGCTAATATCAAGAGCAGCTTAAGATCATTTAAACATTAACCCACCATAAACTGATGATTCATATTCTACTAAAAAGATTTGATCCTCATAAATCGCTTATAACAACCCTCCTAAATAAATTTTCGACACCCCTAATATATTTAAAATGTCCCAATATGTCTTAAAACACACCCCGAATACCTTTATTTTACTAAATATAATTAAAAACCAGATTTTTAGGGATGTGGTGGGCCGCAAAGACCTTGCCATGGTCTTACGCGGGCCGCGAGCGGGTGACGGATGGCACAACCCCAGCCCGCCACGTGGCAAGACACACGGACGACCTATGCTCATGACTGGCCAAGGCTAAGCCCTAGGCGACCTTACGATGGTTGTGGGCTAGCCGCTACTGATTCCGCCACCAAAGATCACCACTCGAGTCTTCAAAGAACCACCAGATGCCATCATCACCCCTTAAACTGAATCTTCTATCTGGAAGTGGGTTGATGCCCTAGATGAAAACCACAGAGATTAAGGGTTTGGAATCTGAGGAGATGAAAGAGAATGGGTAAGTGGCGGTGTATAAATATCAGAATAGAGATTTTCGTACAACAAATTAGATGAAATCGTAGAACACATATAGAAATCACATATAAGACATACCAAAAACGACTCATTAAAAAATTCCATGGATAGAAGACACAAGATTACCGATTATTAAGAAACAATCAACAAAATTACCTTACATAGTGTTGATCAAAAGAAGAATCGCCAAATCATTGAAACAAAAAGCCAAAGACGAATGGATTGAAAGCAAAAACCCTAAATATGAATAATAAAGTGATTAAACATACATTAAAGCTTAAAGATTAGAAGAAAACATACCTTTTGCTGGTTGCTTTAGACTGAGATCTAGGTTGTAATGGAACAAAGAGAGATACAGCGATGGAACAGGCAGAGATGTATGAAACTGAAATTGAAATTAGGGTTTAAAGATTGATTGAAGAGAGATGACGTATTATGAGAGCGTGTTTGAGAAGCCTCGTGAATCAAGGAAAATAAGAGAAAGAGTTTGGCGCCCAAGAGGAATTCTCTGGCTTAAGACGGTGTCCACATCAACAAAATGATTGGCTAAGAATATGCCATGTGGCTAAGGAGAATTCTTTTAGTATAGTAGATAGATTGTGCAAAGCTCAGTAACCAATATATTTGCCATCACATATTTAGAACCCGAATTTTATAGTCAAATTAAATTGTGTTCACAGAAACTCCATAAATAACCTATCAAAACAACAAAAAAAAAATATATCACTATTAAACGCAACATAGAAAAAAAATAATTACTAAAATACCTTGCTTTATTTGAATCTGATGTGTTGGGTGCCCCCAAAACACTATCACTATTTTTTATTTTTCTCGTACTTCCCTCACCATCTTCATTTTGTAAACGGAAGTAGGATTTGTAACTAAAATTAACATCTTGAAGTCTATAAGAAATAAGCATATTAGATTGGTAGTAACAAATGGAAATAAAAAAATATAGAATTATTGAAAAATAATTATACCTATCAAATGCTTTTTCATAAATAAGTGTCGCATCCAACATTAGGAATGTCGAATTCCACCTTATTTCAATATCTAGACACGGTTTCCTCTTGCAATCAATCTTTTCTTTCGCCACACTATCTTTGAAACTTAGATGTTGGGAAGAGGAATATCTCAAAAACCTTACAACATTTTGAATCCTAATTATGGAATGGATTTATTTTTGCAAACTATTTTTGACAACAAGAATGATTTTATGGGCATTACATCTCAAATGCAAATAAGGTCTCACCACCAGTATTGGTTCATCCAGAAATTACATTGCCAAAAAAATGTATCAAGAGTACCGAATTACATATTGCTAAGCCACACAAATTACTTTACCAAATCACGAAATACTTTTGTAAAAATCACCCATAAGTGACTTAGTATTACCATTAACCGCTCAAAAAATTTCCACAATGGAATGTCAACATTTAGGGCTAGTTATCGAGCGAGTTAAGCTGAGCTGAGTCGACCCAACCTTAGCATGAGCTCGAAACAAAAACCAAATTACAAAGGAACTTACCTAATCACTCTTGGTTCTCGTCGACTCTCAGTTAGGGATTTCGATTGACTACTGTTCCATGGATTTAATATTCACAACCCCGCATATCCACCACTAAACAAGCAGAGGCATGTTTAAAAGGGTTCGTAAGTTAACTTTGATTTTCATAATACGCCGCCACATTACGACTGACATAACATGTCAATCACTACACGTAAGACACGATGACCCGATGTGCTAAACATAAAAACGACACAATAACCAACCGTGTCATTTTTTTAAACACAAACACGACACAATAACTAAACCTCTCTTTTTTTTCCAAACATAAAAACAAACCTACCTATCTAGAAACATGTTAACACAACACAACCTGTTTAGAGACATAATAAATACCAAACAAAATTTCCCAAAGGTTCTTAAAAGTTCAAACAAATACATAAATACTGTTGGGATTGAACCCTACCAGAGGAACAGATAATGTAAAGTCAAAACCTGGTCACAACAGTGGATCCACAATAAGCAGCAGTTTACATTAAGCTTCCCCCTTGAAAGTGATTTATAACAACTGATGGTCTTTATCCGCTGTTCAGATACAACTACTGCTGCCCTTTCAACTGCTGATCAAAATCCTGAAGTATCCAACACTGCTGGTCCTATCTACTGATGTTAAAGCACTGCCAAGTCAAGGACTGATCAACCTTGAGTAAAGTACTGACATAAAGGGAGAGCAGCTGTTTAGTGTATTATTTGTTTTATGTATAGTCAGTGGTTAGGTTAGCAGTGTCTGTGTAAGGACAGTAGATACAGGTTGTTAGACTGTTAGACGTAGCTTTCATGGTGACGTCAGCTGGGATACCTCAGTTGTTTGGTTTGCCAATAAATGTAACAGTACCCTGTACTGTTACATTTGATTGACTGAGCGAGTTCTTCTCCTCATGTCTAATCCTTTCATCTTGTGCAATCCAACCGTGGGGTATCAGGCTGAGGGGGAGCTTAGTTTGTAAGCAGGTTTGTAATCTTTTGTTTTGATTTGTAATCTTTTGACTCTATGAGAAGCAAATGTTTATCAAACTATTTTCTCCTTTGATTGTGTTTACAAAGTTTGTTATTCATTTCCGCTGCACTTTACATGTTTTTTATATTCACTAATTGTTCAAAACATACAAACAAACACAATCATGAGAGCCTCCGATCCTAACAATTGGTATCAGAGCTTGGACAGTCAATTTCGATTTAACAGTCAAATTGACATAACAGTTCGGCTCAAAATTCATTGATACTAAGGTTGGTTGTAGTTAGTTGAAAAATAGAGTATCGAGTAAATCATGTTCAAAATGGTTATTCAAAAACTCTGTAAATCAACCAAGATGTCATATGACACACAAATTTCACACAACAAGTGAATTCATGCACAAGTCACTCATAGTTTTCAGATCTGAAAACATATCTGTTAAACTATGGAATTATTTCATGTTTTCAAATTTGATTTCAATTGCTGTTATGAAAATTGTGATGTCACCTTATTAAAATGCTAAAGTATGAATCTCAGCTTAACAAAAACCTATGTTCATAATACATTAGTGTTTTTGTTAACTTAAAAAGAGAGGAATTAAAACTTTAGTCATTCAAATCTTATGTGTTGAAAACAGGTTGAGTTCCTCAAAAAGACAAAATCAACTATGTTAAAATACATTAAGAAAATTCACAAAAACTCAGAAGTGTGTCTATCTCAAAACTTTTGAAGTCAAAAGAAAAGAGTATAAACATAAAACACTTATGAGTCAAAGTTTAGGGTAATAATGGTCATTAAGCAACTATGTGAATTCATCTGTTCAAGAAAAGGTTTTGATTCCAGTGAATGAATTCCAAAGAGGACTAGACAAATGTTCAAGAAATTTATCCATGTGTCCTCATGATTGCAATCAACTGACAAAGAAAATGGTATCAAACAGTGGTCAAAATGTATTCAGAATGTTCCACAAACTGTTGACAAACCACTGACCATTTTTAGTAACTTGTGAATGATGTGATTATATACTCTATTGAAATTATACCAGATCCTTTTTTATACTATTCTCCGAGAATCCTTTAACCATTTTTTTGTTGCGTTCAAAGGATTTTCTCGAATAACCAGGATATATTATTCATTTTTTTTAATAATATATTTGGAACTCTTGCTTGTTTTTGTTGGCAATAAGTTTCAGCTCCTGTCAGGATGTAATACCTTATTTTTGGTGGTATTTTTGTCCTCATAAATAGGTCAAAAGAAAATGGTACATTTGTTAAGATCATGTCATACTCAGTTTTGCCCTAAAAATTTTATCAAAGGTTGATTGCAAACTGTGCTTGAATTACTAGGGTACTCATGATTTAATTGAATATTAAACGAAAATGAGTTGCCTTAGCAAAAAGTTTTCATCATCTGGGGTACCAAACCACTGTCTTTTAAAATTGACATGTGGCAAAACCTTGAATGAAAATTTTCAAAAATTGCTGCTGAAACACCTGTCTTTCAGATCTGTACCATTTACCCTAACCACTGTTTTGTTCAAATGTCTGATCTCTAAACACTGTCCACTGTTGAAAGTTAACCACTGATCCCTCATTTTCTTGAAAAGCACTGATGTTCAAAATCAGTGACTTATTCACTGATATGCTATCCACTGATAGTAAAAATCATCCACTGCCCACAATTTTTACCGTTGTAACCACTGATGCTTGATAAGTCAGTGGCCCTTAAAACAACTGTTCTCCATACTTCATCCATTTCATCAGTGTTTGACACGTGGTCAGTTTTTAGCCCTCAGATCGTAATAACCGCTGCCACATCAGCAATCATTTTTTCCTAAATAAAACCCTGCCCTAAACCCCCAAACAGGGTTTTACACTGTCGAATTGAATTCCAAAATTCTCTTCAGAAAGCAGTTTCCAACCCTTCTTCTCAAAATCTTCAAAATCATTCTTCATTCTTCTCCGCAAAAATGACAAAATCAAAGTCGAAATCAAAATCAAAACCTAAATCACCACCACCCTCCAATGAGGTCGCTCAAACGACCGAAGAATCAATCGAAATACCATACAAACAATCTCACAACTATTTGGGTTTACTCACAAAACCCACAAACAACCATACCTTCGATTCCATCCTCGACACCATATCTACATCAAAGTACAAAACTTTGTTGACAATAGACGCTCCCATATATCTGCAAACCCAGAGAGAGTTCTGGAAAAATGCTACGCTTGAAAAACAAGATGATAAAGTAGTAGCCATTAACTCCTCGATACAGGGTACGACGATTCAAATCACTCCGCAATCACTATCAGAAATCTTCAAACTCGATGATCAGAAAGGTAAAGCTTCCTTTGACAAAAACGAGTTAAAAGCTGATTTTCTGAAAAGGGGATATGCAGAACAGTCAAAGGTAGATACCCTACAAAAGGGTTATTTTCCATCTGCACCCAGATTTTTATTTCACACACTTCTGATGTGTGTTTCGAATAAAACAACATCTTTCAACGAAATACCATTGAAAATTCAATGCCTGGGTTACGCTATTTTGAATAGTAAAGACTACAACTACTCCCAGGAGATTTTCAATGACATGGTGAAAAACGTTGAAAGTAAAGCATTTTTGTTGTTTCCAAGATTTTTGAGTTATTATTTTTTACAAAAATTTGATAAGAAAAATGAAAATTTACTTAAACAAGGTGTCTATTTTCAAATAAAAAGCTTGACACCTGAAACATTCACTAGAATGTTGGCACCAATAAAAACAAAAGCAGGGGTACCTGAGCAGATTTTAGCGGTTACAACTGCTCCTCAGGTATCAGCTGCTGAGCCCACTGCTCCAGGTGATCAAAGCAACACAACCACTGCTTTGAAACCCACACCTGATATCACCAAAAAGACCAAAAGAAAAACATCCAGAAAACCCACCAAACCCAAAACAAAGGCAACTCTGGAAGATGAGATCCCAGAGGAAATGCCTATGACAACACAAAAGTCACCACAAACCACTGCTGCTACTTCCTCACAGCAGTTGGAAGAAAGATCTCAACCCATGCCTAAAACTCCTCCTGCATCCTCACAAAAGGATCAGGTTGTATTCACAGGGACACCAAATTATGAAGCTCTAGATCCACTTGGCTCTATCTTCCACAGTCCTGATCCCAAGGACATGTCTCTTTCAACTCCCATCCCCTCACTAATAATAATGCCACAATCCATGCTACCTTTGTTGCATGCAGCTGCTATAGCTCAGACACAAACCAGTTCTTCTCTATCACCTGTCACTGAGAGTATACCCCCACAGGTGACTGGGTCTGATGCTACTACTTCTGCTATCCCAGCAACAATTGAGGAGGTTACACCCCCTGAGTTACAAGTAACTCTCGGTGGTAGTTCAAGTGGAGCAGCAACTACAACTGGTGGATCAATAGATCCTCAGTTGGACAGTTGTTTCATAAGTAAGTCTCCCTTGAAGGCAATTTCTTCCATGGCAACTTCGGTAACCACCAGTGAGTTGGATCTAACTACTGGTAACATCAAAGGTTTATCGAGTGCTGAAGAAAGAAGTCCCCAGTACCGAGAACAAGGGGCATCAATGGGTGATTTTTGGGACTCTGTCCCCAAGACACACATTGATATAACCACTGCTGGTGGGGATTCAGATGATCCCAGTAAAATGGGTGATGATTCAAGATATCAGGAATTGACGGGCAGAGTTGAAAAACTTGAAGAATCAGTTTCTGAAATAAAGGAGATGGTGCAAGAGATTTTAAAAGCTCAGAAAGCACAATCCACTGCTGTTCCACCTCAAGCACCTGCTCCACAACAAGCACTTGCTGCAAATGAGCTCTGGAATCTTTTTCAACCTATGCTTGAAAGACAAAAACAAGTGGCTAATCAGCAGCATGAAATGCATATACAAATGCTGACCAATATGGTGGAATCAAGGTTCAAGGATACTCAAGCAGATATCAAGGCTATTAAGGCCAGTATCCAAACTACCACTGGCAAAGCTCCTTCAACTTTGCTGTTCTTTGATGACCCCCTTGCAGATAATGCCAAAAAGGGGGAGATAATGAAGCAAATGAAGAAGAAGGGAATAGAACATGGCCTGTGTGTTGAACCTGAGCAAGCAAAGCAAACACCTAAACCACCTCCCACAAAATGTCATACAGCTGATACAACAGAAGTTACAAAAACTGCTGTCAGTAGCCAAACAGCTGCCATTTCATCAACACACACACTTTCAACACACACCACTCTATCACACACCATTACAACCACTGTTCCACCACCATCCTCATCTACAGTCATATCACCACCACTGCCTCCTGCCATAAAGCAGAAGACAACAGATGTTACAACATCTGCTGTAATGACAACAGTGATTGAAACACCAGTTGTTTCAACCACTGCCTGTCAATCACAATCACAAACCACTGCTATACAATCTCAAACCATTGATTCATCCAAAACATCATCTGCCTCTTCTTCATTAAAAAGGAGAAGGAATCTCATATCAGATGATGATTCACCACCACCATCAAAAACTACCTCACCACTTCCATCCCCTGCTCTAAAGCAGAAGACAACTGCTGACATATCAGCAGTTGTAATGACAACAGATGTTGAGACACCAGTTGTTTCAACAGCTGTTAGTCAGTCATCCACCACTGCTCTCACCTTTCCTACATCACAACCAAAGCTCTTCAACAGAAAAAGAAAGCCAATCCCTGCCGAAGAAGGTATACATGATCCTAATGCTGCACAATATCCACTGGAGCTTGAAGCCATCAAAAATGAGATGAGGCAATTCTATACAGAAGAAGATCCTGCAAAAAGAAGGTTCTCCTCACTCATAGGCTACATGCCACCAGATGATATGGATGATTACCTCAAAATCAAGGCAAGGCAAGGCAAGCAAGACTAAGAGCTAAAGTTGAGAGTGAAAAAGAACGGTTAAGCGAAGATGGCATTGCTAAAAGACTGGAGTTCTACTTCACAAAAGTAAAGCAGATAGAAGAGTTTGCACAAGACCTAAACAAAGAAAAGGCTGATCAAAAGAAAGAGTTAAGAAAACAATATCTAGCCTACTTCATGAAAGAGAAATTCTATCCTGCTGAAGAACAACAGTTCAAAGAATGGCCAGTAGTTGCTCTTAAGCGTGAGGCAGAAAGGATTGAGAAAATTAAGAATGATCCTACAAAGAAGAAGAATGCTCCAAACTGGAGAAAATACAAAAAGCTCATTGCTGACCTAACTGCTGAGTATAAGAGAAAGAAAAAGGAGCTGGTGGATGCAAAAATGGATACTGCTGAAGCCATATCAAAATGGTCAAAACAGCAGACTGATGAAGCCTATGAAAGGCTAAAGAAAAGAAAGATAACTGTTTCAAGCACCTCAAAGAAGCATGAACAAAGAATGAAGCTTGAACAGCAGATAGAAAACCTCAAAACACTGTTCCGATCTACTTTTGTGACAAATCAAGAAGAAGGAGAACAGCTGACCAGTGAAGAGGTAAAAGAAAAAGAAGTTGAGTACTTCAAAGAATCCATCATGAAAATGGGTCTAAAAGAAGAGAGCTCATAAAAACTTCAAAACCTTTTAAAAGGGATGTTAACCAAACCTGCATCATCAGACACTTCAACAGACATGACAGACATTGAAAGGCAGGAGCTGATTGAAAGAGAAACTGCAGAAGATATAGCTGCAGCAAATGATGTCAAAGAAATGGCTTTCAAAAGAATGTCTGCAAGTTTTCACAAGGCCAACATCTCCCAACTCATCTTCAAATAAATCTCTCCCAAGAAATCCATTGGGTTCGAAAGTACTAAAGTGGATGTCTGACCAAAAGACCCATGTATTGACTATTGTCAGATCCAATGGAAATGTGAAGTACATATCAAGGAAAGAAGCACTAGGCCTTAGTGTTCAAGATTTGCAGGATCTCCTTGAACTTACACTGTGTCGGGATGAAGATGATATAAGTTCCAAGGAATTTGAAGAAGAATTTAAAAGAAAAGCAAGGGAACTTTTGATGAGTAATAAAGATCCAGAATAATGACAGGTTTTGGCATTATCTGTTCCAGGGGGAGATTGTTGGGATTGAACCCTACCAGAGGAACAGATAATGTAAAGTCAAAACCTGGTCACAACAGTGGATCCACAATAAGCAGCAGTTTACATTAAGCTTCCCCCTTGAAAGTGATTTATAACAACTGATGGTCTTTATCCGCTGTTCAGATACAACTACTGCTGCCCTTTCAACTGCTGATCAAAATCCTGAAGTATCCAACACTGCTGGTCCTATCTACTGATGTTAAAGCACTGCCAAGTCAAGGACTGATCAACCTTGAGTAAAGTACTGACATAAAGGGAGAGCAGCTGTTTAGTGTATTATTTGTTTTATGTATAGTCAGTGGTTAGGTTAGCAGTGTCTGTGTAAGGACAGTAGATACAGGTTGTTAGACTGTTAGACGTAGCTTTCATGGTGACGTCAGCTGGGATACCTCAGTTGTTTGGTTTGCCAATAAATGTAACAGTACCCTGTACTGTTACATTTGATTGACTGAGCGAGTTCTTCTCCTCATGTCTAATCCTTTCATCTTGTGCAATCCAACCGTGGGGTATCAGGCTGAGGGGGAGCTTAGTTTGTAAGCAGGTTTGTAATCTTTTGTTTTGATTTGTAATCTTTTGACTCTATGAGAAGCAAATGTTTATCAAACTATTTTCTCCTTTGATTGTGTTTACAAAGTTTGTTATTCATTTCCGCTGCACTTTACATGTTTTTTATATTCACTAATTGTTCAAAACATACAAACAAACACAATCATGAGAGCCTCCGATCCTAACAAATACATTATCCTTAACATGATAATCCTTACCATTCCTTACCATGTTTGAAACAAAAGTTCATAAAAGTCGGATCGATCAAATAATAACACTTTCAGGTCCATCAGATGAAACTAAACATCAACAATTATTTTAGAGATTAACACTTACAAGTCCATCAGATGAACCCAAAACATTGCCATTTAGGCGGATTGGTATATCAAGAAACAATTGCATGATAACACCTTAAAATTCTTCAAAGTAGACAACAAGTCACCATTTACTTTAAGGAAATAGCAAATCAAGTAACATATACAAAATAAAACCTTCAAATCTATAAAACGAAACAATAAATCACCATTATTTGAGAGATTAACAAAGCAAGAAAAAATTACATGATTATCAACGTCGAAAGGTCAGTTAAAAACAAGTTAAATATTCGGTCCTAAGTAGCTTACAAGCAAGGGTAAGTAGGGGTCATCTTCATAAGGAATACGTGATTATTATTTGATTGTAAAAACCTAAATTAACTAAATATTAATCCTGGAAGGTTTGGTTAATCACGCCACGTTAGATTCAACTAGGCGCAACGTCATATGTGGGGCTTTAAAGCCCTTTCCTTTAACTTGTTGGGTGTGGTATAAAGTCCCCCTATTAAACAAAAAAAAAGAAAAAGATTTTATTTGTTGAAAAGAGGTGGGCCTCACCTGCACCCCTTTTTGCTCGTTAGCAGCATGGCGGAAGAAGGATGGCGCCCCCATTTCATTTGCTGGGTGTGGACGATGGCACCCCAGGGGCACTGTGTTTGCCTTGTTCGCGGGGTGGCGTTAAGCCACACCCCCCTAACCTAATAAAATATGTTGTTTAATTGATTGTGATTAAGAAAGTTATCAACTATGGTTAAGAAAAATAATTCTTTTTTATATTTTATTTATTTAACTATATTCTCTGCTACTCAACTATAACAAATTAACATGTAGGGGTTATGTTTGCGTGTTGAGGTGGTTAAATTATCGCTTTTGTCATATTAGAACTTTATTTTTTGCGTTTTATCTTTCGGTTGTTGTAGATTATTTTTGTCATATGGAGTCCGTAATCTACTCCACAATTGCCTCTTCCTTTTTTATTTACGAATATCTTGTTTCCTTTATGTTAGAGGTGTTAAACGGGTCGTGTTTGAGGGTTGGTGGGTTCAATCCGACCAAAACCCGAAAATTTTACACGAACCCGAACCCGAAAATCGTATAATACAAAAGAACCCGAACACGACCCGTTCAACCCGTTTTTTTTTTCCTGAAATTAGTATGTTAAAATTAAAATTTACTTAAAAAACACAAATGTATATAACACAATTATATTTAAGTTATAAAATCTTATGTTAATTTCTCTTTTTTAAGTTATAATTATGGCATAAAATACACACCTCATTTAATTTATAAAATAAAATATATTGTAAAAAAATATAATATAATATAATATAAATGTGTTAAACTAGTCAACCCGCCAACCCGACCGGGTTGACCCGAACCGACCCTTTAGCCTAAGCGGGTTCGTGGGTTCAACATAAAAGAGACCCGAACCCTTTTATATTAAATCTAAACCCGTAAATTTCGTGTTAGATTCATGTCGTATTTTCGGGTCGTGTCAGAAATTCACACCCTTACTTTATGTATTGCTCAATATTAGGAGCCTGATTTTATTTCTTTTTCCTTTGTTAGTCATCGCCCTTGTGTATAAAAGGCTGCCTTCTTTTGTAATCAGTACACAATTTTGAGGTATCAATAAATTATAAAATAACATTATAATCAAAATTATAAATATTACAACTTTATTTTTTTGCATTTTATCTTATGATTGTTATAACATACGCTAGTACAGTAACGAATCGAAACCGACAAAACTCTCACTGCATTCCCGTCGAAACGCACGGGTTAAATAACTAGTTTTAGTAACATGTTTAATTAAAAAAGTCTTTACCAATCAACCCCAAAAAAGACATTTCCCCGTACTACACAATGCACGATCCGCCACTCGAAACCGAACCAATCAAAGCCATTTATAACTCATCACACGGATCACAATCGTGCGGTACTCCACCCCTCACCTCTCCACTAATCAACGGCTAAAAACACCCCTCCAAAAAAACACAAATCCCCCACCACCACATACATATACACCCACCCCACCAACATTTCAAAACAAAAAACCCAAATTCATTTCTAGAGAGAGAATACCTAGAGAGAGAAAATGTCAGGAAGAGGGAAGGGAGGCAAGGGACTGGGAAAGGGAGGAGCGAAGCGTCACCGGAAAGTTCTCCGGGACAACATTCAGGGCATCACGAAGCCGGCGATCCGGCGACTTGCTCGAAGAGGAGGTGTGAAGCGTATAAGTGGGTTGATCTATGAAGAGACACGTGGAGTGCTGAAGATATTTCTTGAGAATGTTATCCGTGATGCGGTTACGTACACTGAACATGCTCGCCGGAAAACTGTTACGGCGATGGACGTTGTTTATGCGTTGAAGCGTCAAGGCCGTACTCTCTACGGTTTTGGTGGTTAAGGTTTTAATTTAGGGGTTAGGGTTATTGTCTTGTTAATCTTTTATTTGGTTTTGGTATTAATCGATGTTATGAACCGATGTTACATGTAATTGGTGGTTTTAATACAATATTAGTTTAGTTATGAACAATTGCGATTGCATTTTCAATTTTTTTTTTGTGCAGTTAGTTTGATTTTTAGTTTTTGTTTTTGTATTTGTAGTTCTGTTTTTTCAAGTTTAGGGTTTGGTTAACTGCTGATCTAATATTTGAATATAATTTGTATTTTGTTGCTTATCTTAGATCTGGTCTATTATCTAGTGTTATTGGTCTCACAAGTTTAGTTTTGTAGATTTTAAAATTAAATTTCGATGGTTTGTGGTACAGTGAATTAGCCACAAATTAATTTGGTGATTTGTTTTGTTTTAATTTATTCAAACACCTAGATACTGGTAAAAAATTAAAAGAAAAATTGTGATTGGTTGTAAGGCTATGAGGTGTGGTTGGAGCCTCATGGGGCTTTATCAAGTCCACCTAGGATCCACCTCACCTATGGAGTCCCCCTTTAATTTACATGGTGTGGATGGAGCTCCTATTAAACAAAATAAAAAAAAAACATTTGATTGGTTTAAAACTAGTGGGCCCCACCTGAATATGTGCATATGGGCGCTACCACTAGTTACCACCATGGAGAGCCCAAGCCATGGCGCCCCCCTCTTCACTTGGAGGGTGTGGTGATGGAGCCCATATGGGCGCTATACATGGTGAGGTGGCGGTAATAGAGCCCCCACACCCTCCAGCCTAAGGGTTGGGATCTACTATTAAATCCTCTCTTTCCTCCTTCATCACTCACCGATTTTAAGCCGGCAATCATTCACCGCTCGACAAACACACTCCCCGAAGCCTCTTCCCGAGATCATACAGAGTACCCTTAACATAATAACGAGAAAAAAAGGGCATGTGGTGAAGTTGTTTCTGATGAGACTAGAATGTGTTATGGGGTCTCATCGTACATTTAGACCATGTAGGTATAGAGGCAGACTAAGACCACTCCAAAGGGACCAACCGTCACGTAGGCGCCAATTAAGCAAAGGTGGAGGACCATTCTCTTGGGGACTATCTAAGGGTGTGGTGGATAGTCCTCCCCTATTTTATTATTATTTTTTTTATTTAGTTAATTAATTAAAACAAAGTAAATAAAAATAAAAAATTTACATTTAAATAAAAACCTACAGTTACATTTAAATAAAACCTAAAAAACACACACTTAAAAAAACCTGAAGTTACATTTAAATAAAAACTAAAAAAAAAACACACTTAAAAAAAACCTAAAGTCTATACTATATAATAAAAGAAACTATTTTAGGGACACTTGTCATCATATTAGATCATGTCTTATTGATAATTATTATTTTAGTTTAATCTCTTCAAATTAATTATAGATAATCCTCATACTAAATATTATTTAGTTTAATTATTATTTTTATCTATTTACTTCAAATTCAAACTTAGTTATCTAATTTGATATAAGAGTAAATTACGATTTTGTCCCCTGTGGTTATATCACTTTTACCCTTTTAGCCCAAAAATGAATTTTTTAACATCTGAGCCCTCAACGTCTTTTTTCTAACCCTTTTGGACCCCAACGTCTATTTTTCTAACCCTGTTGGCCCCTAAAAGTAAATGGATTTTAGGGGCCAAAAGGGTTAGAAAAAAAGACGTTGGGGGCTCAGATATTAAAAGATTTATTTTTTAGCTAAAAGAATAAAAGTGATATAACGGCAGGGACCAAAATCGTAATTAACTCTTGATATTAAGTATGTATTTGAACGTTTTGTTTAGTTTAGTATCAAATAGATTTTACGAAACTTAAAATAAAATTAACTAATATTATTTATCATTTCTACATTTACAAGTTCTAAATAAATGGTTAAATTTATTGAGACTTCATTACATTTACAAGTTTTAAATAAAGGGTTAAATTTATTGAGAGTTCGATGTGTGACACCTATAATTCATTGTAAGCATTTATTTTATGATTTTCTCGTCTCACTTCCAAACTTATCGTATATTAATTAATTAAATAAATGAATAATGAGCTAATATTAAATTTCATCCTACTTTAAATTTTGAATACAATTTTTCTATTTTTCTAATAAAATATTATTCTAAAATTTAAATTGTTAATTTAAGATATTTTTAAATAAAACAAATTTTTATCACGAAAACCAAACTTTGTATTAATATATGAAATATTTTTATTTTCATTACTAAAAAAATTATTATATAAATTTTATTACATAATTTATAAATCAATTTGTCGGAATTGGTACCAACATTTTATCACTCAAATAGATGTTGATTTGCTTTTTGAATAGCATATCTTCTTTTCAAGAACCATCTTCACAATCACCATATTCATCGCATATCGAGTATTATCCATTAGTATATTGAAATATATGACTTTTTTATTATTGGTATATAAAATTAGATTTATTAAACCCGTGTAATACACGTGGTTTTTTAAACATATACCTTTTTTGATTATTTACTATACAAAATTACATTTATTCGATCCGTGTAATACATGTGGTTTTTTAAGATATAACTTTTTATTATTTGATATATAAAATTAGATTTATTTAATTCGTACAATACACGATATTTTTTTAGGCAAATTGGAAAATAATAATCCCATCTTTCTGAAATTGGCCGATAATAATTCCAACTCAGTTATTAGCTAATAATAATCCGACCTCGTCCAACTTTTTTGTAAAATAGTCTGCCGTTAAAATAGCTTAACGGAGTTAAGTGTTTTTCCGAATTACAAACCGATGTTTTAGGGCTTTTGATTAGAACGAGAATACGAGTCGATTGATGTAAAACTTACCTCGAAATACTTCCCCCAACCCACGAAAACGGTGCTTCAATTCGGGTGTTTAACTTCTGGCTAATAAAATTCAAGCCATTTCGAACACAATTTCGAGGTAAGTTTTACATCAATCGACTCGTATCCTCGTTCTGATCAAAAGCCCTAAAACATCGGTTTGTAATTCGAAAAAACACTTAACTCCGTTAAGCTTATTTTAACGGCAGACTATTTTACAAAAAAATTGGACGAGGTCGGATTATTATTGGCTAATAACTGAGTTGGGATTATTATCGGCCAATTTCAGAAAGATGGGATTATTATTTTCCAATTTGCCTTTGTTTTAAGGATACATATTTTTTATTATTTAGTATAGAAAATTACATTTATTCAACCCGTGTAATACACATATTTTAAAAGATGTAACTTTTTTATTATTTGGTATATAAAATTACATCTATTCAATCCGTGTAATAAATGAGGTTTCTTAAAGATGTATTATTTTATTATTTGGTAAACAATATTACATTTATTCAACCCGTGTAATACACGGGGTTTTAAAGATATAACTTTTTTTATTTGGTATATAAAATTATATTTATTCAACCCGTACAATATGGTTCTTATAGATATAACTTTTTATTATTTAATATATAAAATTATACTTATTCAACCCGTGCAATAAAGGAGGTTTTTAAAGATATATTGTTTTATTATTTAGTATATAAAATTCATTTATTCGACCCGTGTAATACACGGGGTTATAACCTAGTTACATTTAAAGAAAAACTACACTCCCCCACTCCATTTTTTCCTAATTTTTTCCTTCATCATTTGTAAGATGTGACGGTCTTCCTCGGGATATTCGCTAAGGTCGGTGGTCATTATTTTCCATTCCTCCAACTGCTGCGTTTCTTCTTGCCTCCTTTACTTCTCCTCGGCTTGTCGTTTCTTCACCTTTACCTTCTCGGTTTGCGTCTCGGTAAAGGTTTGGTTGAATGCTTTCAACTCGGCCATAATACCTTCCAACTTTGAACCACCACCACTTCCTGATGCGGCTTGTTTCCTTTTTTCAGCCGCTATCTTTTTACTTTTGTCCCTTCCTGGGGGACGTTCTTCCTCTCCAATCGGCTCCTCGTCATACTCGGGCTCGTAGTTGATATTTATTTGGCAACAAACGGTTGAGCCTCCAACGCTATAACTTCCTGACTCGGAAGTTTTAGACAGTTTGGTTGCTCGTTTCACGCTTGCAACCTCATTTGGAGTTGCCTTCCATTTTGGATGATCCTTTACAATTTGCCAAGCACGGACATGTGGGAAAAAAGTTTTATGTTCATTTTCGTATAAACGCAACGCTTCATTGGAAACATTGTCGTTGTTCCACCCACTCGTTTTGTTGGTGGGCGTTGTCTTATAAAACCCACAAAAGCGTTGGATCAACGTATTCATCTTGCGCCACTTGGAGCCGATAGAATCAACGGTTCTGTACTCGCCTTGTTCCATAATCGCGTGGAATATATCAAGGGTTTCTTGCCAAAACCCATCGCTTGCTTGATGGTTACCAACAAGTTAGTAACAATAATAATATTTTGTTAGAAAAATATAGTGTACAAATAAATGTTAGTAACAATAATAATATTTTCTAACAAAAATATAATATACAAATAATATTTAATAACAATAATAATATAATGTACAAAAAAATTAATTTTTACCGATTATAGGAGACGTTGACGAGCCAATATATGCCTTTGCCAACGCCTCTTCCTCAATTTTTGACCATGGCCGTTGTTGTTGTTTGGCGGCTGCGTCTTCTTTTTTACCCTTTCCCTTTGTATTTTTCTTTTTTGAAGGTTCAGGTTGCGTTTCTGGCACAACCTCTACGTCATCATCTTCTTCCTCGATTTGTGTTGGACGTGCTTGTGGCGGTAGTTGATATGGCATATTTAGCGGGTTTTGCATTAGCTGCTGCATTTGATATGGCATTTGGTTGAACGGAATGTTGGGTTGTTGCATTTGCATTTGGTTGAACAGAATGTTGGGTTGTTGCATAGGGTATTGGTTTCGTTGGTTGAAAGCGTAGGACATTTGTTGGTACCCGCAAAATAGTTTTCCATGACAGGTGTGTAGCCGGGTGACGAAAACGAGAGTGAACTTGAGTTGGGATTATTTGGGTTGTAGGGATCCATAATTTTTTTTTTAGGTTGGGAGAGAATTTTTTATAAAAATGGGGTGAAAAGTGGAAGTTTTTCGTAAAAAAATGGGGTGAAAAGGTTGAATATATAGTGGTGGGGTGATTTTTTTTTTATTATTATTATTTTTTTTATAAAAAAAGGGATGTTACCGTTGAGGGGGGCCCACTTTTTCAAACCATTCGCTCCGTCTCCAACGTCTCGTAGAGGACGATGGCGCCGCGACGGGCCCCAGGGGGCGGTGTGGGACGATCCACGACGAGGGGACGGGCCGGAGACGAGGCCCATACCCTTTGGTCTAAGGTAGCATGTGTAGTGTTGTAACCACAATTTGGTCATCTGAGGACTGAATGTTGGTATGACTATATGCAATGAAATGATGAAGAGGATTGTAAGCTGTTTTAAGGCCCTTTTTTCTAGTGACGTATAAGGGCAACATATGGTTCATTGGCAGCGGGTGTTCGAATCAAATGCCTGACCAAAGATCCGTGTTTAAGATCTGGATGAAACGAAACGAGTAAAGGCGCAAATGGGAAATGGAAAAGCCATGATATTTAATACATACGTGTACACGCAACTGACTTGATGGTTGGAGCTACGATATATGACCCTTTCTAACATGTTTTCCTACGTTGCAGCTCTAGGTAAGGCGCTCAAGAAAGGTTAGATTTGGTCCACAAGACTCTCATACCCGGACCTAACCACCAATGTAGTAAGATTAATTCAACAAAATGTTTTTCGTATATCCGTCATGCATGACTTCATTATTGTCAAAAATATGGTATATTTATATAATCAAACGAATATGAACAGTTTACAAGAACAAATCTGATCAAAACAGATTATAACTCTCAACAACAAACACAAGTACACAACTAACCTATTAGATCATTAACACGGCGATCTATATTTACTAATACTTGATCTAACAGGTAAACGAACAAACAGTCGACCGAGAGAGAGGCGACTTTTAAATATCACCCACACAAGTCTTCTTAAGCCCAAACTGTTGCTAAACTTCTAAGCCCATAAGAAACAACTATCCAAGCCCATGTTCGAGTGCAACACTTCAACTTCAAGCCCAGCAATCCAAAGCCATCCATCAATCGAAAACCATACAATCATAAAAAAAACATTAGAAAATAATAATATGTTTGACATTAAATTGAATTTAGGCATACATTTCAACAATTATTATATGGACCCACCAGAGTTATTTACGATATGTATTCACTTGGTTACAAATATGCACAAAGATGCATTCACCAAGTATGTTTACAAATATGGACCTACAAGTAACATTTAAACTGATGTAAAATGAAGTCGATCAGGGGCGGACCTATAGCTTATTAAGGGGTGGCGTCCGCCACCCCTTGGTCGGAAAAAATTTGGAAAAATTAGTGTAAATTTTGGAAAAATTTGACGTTTTTTCGATTTCGTTACGGCTTATTTATAAAACGTTACCCCTTGGTCGGAATCCTAGATCCGCCACTGAAGTCGATAATCGTTCTTGTGTTTGTCGTACATTCACTATTAAAAAAACTAGCCTAACAATCTGACATACAATTTTGAATACATAAAGAGAATTTAATTCAGATCCTCCACTCAAAATGTTCAAATTCCGCCCATGCTAAGAGTTCAATGTTCTTCAATGGGTTCCTCCTCACAGATAATCATCGTGAATTTCCACCGCATATCCGCTCTGAGGTTCCACCCAACATTAGCCTCTTCAATATAATATCATGATTGCTGTCGGGTGAAACCTCAAAGCGGGTATCCAGTGAAAGTTCACTTTAAAGCAACAAGGATTAGTATGAAAACGAAACTCAAATTAGAAGTTTCAATGAGGCTCTTTAATGAGGGTTGAGAAGATTTGGGAGAAACACAACTAAAAAGAGTCGTTCCTTTAAAGACTTGCACTATTTAGGGTTTTAATTAAATCAGAAAAGACGTGACCACATAGTTAATATATAGGTGTAGTAGTGGCGTTAATGTAGCGGACTAAAATATTAGAAATCCACTAAAATCGGATTTGATAAGAAACTAATGAAGAAAATTGTATGAGATTGCAAGTGATCGTCTTATTTCATTCTAGAAGAAGCAACCTATATATAACAATATACAAGAGTATAAGAGTATATAATACAGGCAGTTACAAGGTATTAATACAAGCGGTTACAAGGCGTTAACTCCAAGGCAGTTACATGGGGAAAATGTATATCTGGTTTTATAACACTCCCCCTCAGATATACATACCGTTCATTATACACTATTAACAACATTCTTCAGGATGATGTTAAATCGATACTTCAGGACCAATATGATAAACTGATACTGCAGGACCAGTTATGCTGCCTCGTTAAAAACCTTGCTAAGAAAACCCAATGGGATAAAACTTAGCCAAGGAAAAGAGTACAGCGTGTATAATGCTCCCCCTCAATTTAACTAATGTCTTTTAACCTACGTCTTTCTGCAAGTCTTTTAACCTACGTCTTTCTGCTAGATTTTCACTTGACTTGATCTGGTGAACATCGATTTCCCCTTCTTTCTGCAAGTCATATGTTGAGAAGAACTTTGGTGAGATGTGCTTTGTTCGATCACCCTTGATGTAACCTTCTCTGATCTGAGCTATGCAAGCAGGATTGTCTTCATAAATAATTGGTGGCTCCTTATTGATCTGTTCTAATCCGCATGCTTCTTGTATGTGATTAATCATTGATCTCAACCACACATATTCTCGACCAACATCATATAGTGCTATCAATTCGGCATGATTTGATGATGTTGCTGTAAGTGTTTGCTTAGTTGACTTCCAAGAAATTGTTGTGCCGCCGTATGTGAATACATAACCTGTCTGAGATTTTGCTTTGTGAGGATCTGATAGATATCCGACATCAGCATACCCAACAAGGTAGGACTTTTGATCTTTCTGATAGAAAAGACCTAAGTCTTGTGTCCCGCAAATATACCGGAATATATGTTTTACGCCATTCCAGTGTCTACGTGTTGGATTCGAACTGTATCTCGCTAGTACATGTACTGCAAATGTAATGTCAGGTCTTGTGTTATTTGCGAGATACATAAGGGCACCGATCGCGTTTAGGTACGGTACTTCTGGACCAAGTACTTTTTCGCCTTCTTCTTGAGGGCGATAAGGATCCTTGTGTGGATCTAGCGGTCGGACAACCATAGGTATGCTAAACGGATGTGCTTCATCCATATTGAAACGTACTAACATCTTCTAGATGTAGTTTGATTGACGGACAAATGTGCCATTGCACAGATACTCAAATTGTAGTCTGATGCATACTTTTGTCATACCAAGATCTTTCGTCTCAAATTCCTTCTTTAACAACTGAGCAGCTTTCTCTATCTCTTCAGGAGATCCGATGATGTTGATATCGTCAACATAGACTGCTATGATAGTGAAATTTGAGAGTGATCATTTTATAAAGACACATGGACTGATTACATCAGACTTGTATCCTTCCTTTTCGAGATATTCACTAAGTCGATTGTACCACATACGACCAGATTGTTTGAGACCATATAAAGATCTCTGGAGCTTTATAGAACACATATCTCGAGGTGTTGATTTTAATGCTTCAGGCAATTTTAATCCTTTAGGGATTTTCATGTAAATGTCATTTTCAAGTGTCCCGTATAAGTATGCGGTGACGACATCCATTAGTCTCATATGAAGTCCTTCAGAGATTGTGAGGCCGATTAGGAACCTAAGGGTTATCGCATCCACTACAGGGGAATACGTTTCCTCATAATCAACTCCTGGGATTTGGGAAAACCCTTGTGCTACAAGTCGAGCCTTATATCGTACAATCTCATTCTTTTCATTTCTCTTTATTGTAAACACCCATTTATAACCTACTGGTTTGACGTCTATGGGCGTTCGGACTACAGGTCCGAAAACATGTCGCTTTTCGAGCGAATTCAATTCGGCGTTTATGGCTTCTTGCCATCTTGGCCAATCATTTCTGTGCATGCACTCTTCTAGAGTTTTAGGTACGTAATCATTTTCATTGATTACATCCGTTGCTATAGCATATGCGAATATATCATCAACACGTGTTTTATTCCGGTTCCACATTGTACTATCTTGTACATAATTAATAGAGATCTCATTTTCGTTTGGTACCGGTGTTTCTTCTGAAACTTTATTTTCCTCTGGATTCATAGTTGTCTCTTCTGGGACATTTACCTCTACCGGGGTCTCACTTATAATCTTTTGTGAGTTTTCACCAACTGCGTTACTTTGCTCTTTTCGTTTCCGTGGGTTTTTGTCTTTGGAACCGATTGGTCTCCCACGCTTTCGTTGTATAGTAATCGCTTCTGGGATTACTTCAATTCGAGCAGGTGTATTTGATGCTGGTACATGTGACTTTGTCAATCTATTCGTGTCTGTGAATGCATCTGGTAATTCATTCGCTATTCTTTGCAAATGTATGATCTTTTGGACTTCATATTCACATTGACCACTTCGGGGGTCGAGATTTGATAGCGATGATGCATTCCACGTTATTTCTTGTGTTACCAGTCTTTCTTTGTTCTTATCTCCCCCTAAGACTGGGAACATCGTTTCATCAAAATGACAGTCAGCATACCATGCTGTAAACATGTCTCCCGTCATTGGTTTAAATATTTAATAATGGATGGGGAGTTAAACCCAATATAGATACCCAGTCTTCTTTGGGGTCCCATTGTAGTACGTTGTGGTGGCGGTATTGGTACATATACCGCACAACCAAAAATTCTAAGGTGGGACAAACTTGGTTCTCGTCCGGAGACCAGTTGCAATGGGGAGTATTCGTGATCAGCAGTTGGTCTCAATCTAATCAGTGCAGCGGCATGCAAAATAGCATGACCCCAACCGTTTTGTGTGTGAACATGAGGTACTGAATGTTCAACATTGATCCCGATTGACATACAATAGTCATTAAAAGCTTGAGATGTGAACTCTCCCGCATTATCCATCCGGATGTTTTTAATTTGATTATCCGGGAAATTTTCTGTCAATCGTATGATTTGAGCTAAAAGTCGGGCAAATGCTACATTTCGAGTAGCTAAAAGGCTCACGTGTGACCACCTTGAGGATGCGTCAATTAAGACCAAGAAATAGCGGAATGGTCCACACGGAGGATGAATGGGCCCACAAATATCCCCTTGGATTCTGTCAAAAAAATGATGGGGTTTCATGTATCAATTTAGTTTGTGAGGGTCGAGTTATAAGTTTACCTAGAGAGCATGCCGCACATGATAATTCTTGTGATAACAAGACTTTTAAATTCTTAAGAGGGTGCCCATTTGCACTTTTAATTATTCGCCTCATCATTATGTTACCAGGGTGACCTAGCCGGTCATGCCATATTGTGAATGTGTCTTTATCTAGTACCTTATGGTTACTCACCACCATGTATGATTCAATAGGAGTAATATTTGTACAATATAATCTAGAGGATAAAGCGTTTAGCTTTTCTATAATGGTATCTTTACCATTTTCATTTGAAGTAATTTGTAAGTATTCAATATTATTTTCGGATGTTGTTATGAGGTGGTAACCATTTTGTCGAATACTTTTAAAACTAAGTAAATTTCATCTTGATTTACTAGAGTATAATGCATCATTTATAATTAGTTTAGTACCCGATGGTAATATAATGCTTGCTCTTCCAGAGCTTGTAAACATATTTCCTCTTGAAATAATAAAATAAATTAATATAACGAACTACTTGCTTGAGTATGATAAAAAAAATCACATCACACAAATATGAATCAAACATCACAAAATTTTAAGTGAAACCATAATAATAGTTCAAAACATAAAATACCGCTAGAGTTGAAATAAAAACCAAAAGGGAAGAAAAAAAAAACATAGTCTAAAAAAAAAAAATCACATAACATGCATTTAATGATTTTGTAGTATGAGTTTGTTGTTTTGTTCCACGACCAACAAATATGATATTAGCTCAGAGTATTTTGTAAAATTACGTTCCCTGTACTGCTGCGCCAGGAGCATGTTTGATAAAGGGAACGTTGAGATAGTTTGCTCAATCATGTCTTTGTCGGTGATTTGTTCACCACAGAATTTAAGCTCAGAGGTGATGCGAAGAAAAGCAGAAATGTACTCACTAACAGTCTTATGATCTCGTAATTTTAAATGAACCCACTTGTAGCGAGTTTTAGAGAGTAAGACCAACTTCAGGTGGTCAAATCTTTCTTGAATGTTTTTCCATAACTCGAGAGGGTCCTCCACAGTACGGTTTTCCCTCTTTAGGTCTTCATGAAGATGAAGGCGAAGGAATGTCATAGCTTTAGCTTTTTCTTGAAGGGACGTTTTATTCCCATCAATGATTGTCTCCCCCAAACTCATTGCTTCCAGATGAGTTTTAGCATCAAAAGCCCAAGAGGGGTAGTTGTTGCCCGAGATTTCAAGTGCAGTGAATTTAAGATTTGACAAGTTCGACATGGTATCTACAAATGATATTTTCATGAGAAATTTTGTGAAATAACACAAGTAATATGAAAATATTAGCAAGTGGAGAGTTGGATAAAGTTATGAAGAATGTTTTATAAAATTAGAGCGACTAGCGGTAGAGGTAAGATTAATTTTAAGGAAAATCTAACTTAAACAAAGTTAGACTAACAAATTTATTAAATCTTTAAAATTGAGGGACCTAAGTGTAAGCTTACAAAATTTATTTCAAAAATAAAAAAAAAATTGTATGTAAACATGTAAGGTTATAATACTATTATAATATAGTATAAAAAAATCCATTCCTTAAAAAGGAGTCAGAGAACACCGAGTTACCAAAGCATATGAAAGAGTGGTCAAAAAGTTGACCTTCAAAACACAAAAATGCCGCCTACAAACAGTTACAGTAAAACGTCATTTTCTTTTAAAACCTTCGCTAATTTTTAGGTGATTATTATCATTAACGCGTTTCCGTTTCTTTTTCAAAATCAAACAAGAATTTAATATATAATCATGGCTTCATTCAGTTACGTAACATCTTCTAGTTCCGAACGGTGTAAATCTCGCCGGTGGGTGTATAGCGGCTGAAAAAAAAATCGGTGGCGGTCGACGATGATGCTTGTCACAAGGGTGGTCACCGGAGTCTTGCTAGAGGAAACGTGAGATCGAAAAATACAGAACAACCAGTGATTGTAAACATAACATCAAGCAATTGAAACAGAGTGTGCATTACTCCAATATCCAAAGGTGAAAAGAGTCCGGAAAAGTTGAACCTTAAGTATCACTCTTATTTAATCGGTAATATATGACGGCAGTGGTTGTCGAACTAATTCGTGTTTCGTAGTTACAGTACTAAGGCAATCTAATTCGTGTTTCGTAGTTACAGTACTAAGGCAATCTAATTCGCGTTTCGTTACAGTACTAAGGCAAGGTCTAGATCTAAAAGCATGTTTACGATCTAATAAACTACGAGAAAGAAAATGTTGATTGTCGATTTCAAAATCCTACTCACAGACAAACGATTATATATCATATTACTTTGAACAATATTTTGCAAGATTGAATCACAACAAAAAAAAATTTATACTCTTTACGATAAACCAAAATTGCATCTTCTTCATCATTCTTGTTTGTTCTTTGATATACAAATCGATACTTAAAATTTTTTAGGTTCGATGTTTCCGTAAGATCAAAACAGAGGGAAATCCTATGTTGTTTCCTATGTTCTGATTCTGTTAAAAATAATAATAATAATAATAATAATAATAATAATAATAATAACATGGAAGCATTGAACGGAGATGTGTACCCGGATTATGAGGAACGAAGATGCTCGGAATCCAAAAACGATGTTTGATGAATTCCTGATGCTGAAGATCGTTGGTAAACTTTTCCGTGAAGAGTCAATTCGTGCTGATAACGTGATAAGAAACTAATGAAGAAAATTGTATGAGATTGCAAGTGATCGTCTTATTTCATTCTAGAAGAAGCAACCTATATATAACAATATACAAGAGTATAAGAGTATATAATACAGGCAGTTACAAGGTATTAATACAAGCGGTTACAAGGCGTTAACTCCAAGGCAGTTACATGGGGAAAATGTATATCTGGTTTTATAGCAGGATTCATATTTTGAAAATCGAATCCTTTTGGTATTTTATTTTTTATATTAAATTACTCTGTATTTTCTAAAATTAACAGTTAACATAAGATATTTATTTTAGTTTTTCTTTGTTATACTTCAAAGATATTATAAGAATTACAATAACATTCGGTTTCTAAATCCAGATGAAACAGTCTAACCGACCTGACAGCGAAGCAGTAGAAGATAGGGATGAGCAAATGGTACCCAGTACCGGTACCGAATTTACTGAACCGAGTACATTTTCAGTACCGACTTTTGACATTTTCGGTACCGGTACCGAACCGTACCGTACCGGGTATATTCGGTACCGATACCGGTACCTACTTTTGGGGATTTTTGGTACCGGTCGGCACCGAGCTCATCCCTAGTAGAAGAAGGTTCGACTATTGATCCTGTTTTTTAATTGTTCTATTGTATGTTTGTAAAATATTTTACCTATATTAAAATTAATTATATGGTTAGTATCCGTGGTTTACTTATTTTGTCATTTTAATACTTATTTTTTTAGAAATTACACCGTTAGTACCAACTTTTACAAATTGTTTCACCATTAGTACCTAGGGTTTACTTATTTTGTTATTTTAATATCTATTTTTTAGAAATTACACCATTAGTACCAACTTTTACAAGTTGTTTCACCATTAGTACATGTGGTTCTAGAATTTGTTACATGATTATTACCTGTGATGTACTAGGGTTGACATTATGGTTTGGGGGTTAGGTTCATTAGTGAACAACCCTCTTGATTGTAAACACTAGTGAACTAATCCTAGCCATTGATTATCAATAGAAAAGCGTAAATACAAGTGTAAATCAATGGCAAGGATTTGATGATGAAAATACATTAGTTGTATTTTACGATTTGATGATGTAAATCAATAGCCAGGATTGGTTCACTTAGTTCACAAATATACTAGTGTTCACTCTAGAACCCCATCCTATGGGTTGGTTTATATACATACATATATATAATTATAATTATTTAGTCCAAGTCATATATTGTCATGCATGGAGGTAGGAAGAATTCCATCCAATTAACCTCATTGTACGGATTCACCAAAGCACAAAATAATCAACTTAGTTGATGATTTAGGTTGGTCATGATTATGAGAAAAACGAAAGTGTATAATTTACTAAGTAGCCAAATGAGCTCAACCCGACATCTGCATACCTAACATGACAAATGTTGGAGACGAGGTGGGGTTAGCTCACTTTGTTTCTTGGAAGCTACTTAGAATGTACATCATCTGAATCAAGTGGACAAGCGAAACTCAAACTAGACTAGTGCATTCCAATCATGGCAAATGTTTGGAGACTTGGTGTAGTTTGGACACTTTGTTACTAGAAAATTTACTTGATGATTTAGGCTAAAGAAAATGGATTAACTAACTAAGTGAGGTAATTGAATCATAGTTGGAAAGGCAAGGCTTCATTGTTCACACTTTACCAAAATACAAGTCTCACAATGTATCATCCCTATTTTCATCATAAATAAAAACTTGCAAACCTTCCTAATTATGTATTTTATCTATGATAAATAAAACAATATTGTTGTAGCATATAAGGTTTTAATTTAAAACCTTATTTAGAAACTTACCAGTGAGTATTTTGTAAATGATCAAGAAGGAGGGGTGAATGTGGAAATATGAGTTTTAGTTAACTAAATAAGTCGAGGAGGAAAAGAAATCTCCAGAACCTTAATGCGTGCAGTGAGGTGTATGACGATGGAGAAAAAGAGACTAAGAGAAAGTGATTTCCAACTTGAAATTTGGAAATTCAAAGTGTAAATCTTGTTAATGCAACTTTATAATCGGATTTATAGCATCATCATCTCTTTTTGTAAGTACATATTCTTCTTGTTCATCTCCTTTCTCTTTTATGTGGAGATACATGTGGGGTTGATGATAACATGATAAATTGGATGATTTGTTATGCTATTTTTGTTTAGAAACATATTTGTATGTGGTAAGAATTCATCAATTTAATTGTCTACATTGTGTCTTAGATGAATTAATAAACTAGGGTTCATGATGAAATTGGGGCTTTTGTATAAGTTGTAGTGAGCACATGACATGATGACTCTTGAATGGATTTTAAATATAGTTTGGTTCATAATAACTAAGTTTGATGTTTCTATCATAATGCAAGTGTTTAATTGGTGTTCGAGCCATGAAATAAGGGTGTATATAAAAGGTTGGGTCGAACTGAAGAAGAAAGTAAACCTGGATTTTCGCAGCTTTTACACTGATTTTAGGTTGTTTTGTAAAAATCATATAAAATCAGCCGAGTGTCCGTTTTGGGTGTTCTTTATATGCTTGAAAACCTTGTGGAGTGTAGATTGTACAGAATTTTAGAACAAGGTAAAACATGGTCGTTAAGTGGGTCAAAAATGTGAAATACTACAGGCTATACATGCTGTGTAAAATGTTAAGTTCAGCTAATGAATCTAAAAAAATAAATAAAAGTAAAAATTTATTTCTCAATTTAGGTAGAACTTGGGTTATAGGTTCCAATAGACCAAACATGTTTACAAATATATGATTTAGTTACTGTGAATCCAAAAGTGTGGTAAACGAACGTAGTATGCAATATGAACTTTTGAAACGGGTCAAACATGAAGCAAAAGATTCATAGTTTTTATAAGTGTTTAATTGATACCACTTATGTAAACATGATTGAATATATGGGTTTTACCTAGTTTCCTTCTTATTGGCTAGTTTGAATTTAGAAGATTAACTAAAATCCAACAAGGAACGCAAGGTGGAAGCGTTGGGCAAACAAGGTAAGTGTTTTATTCTACAATTCTATATATAAGATTGTGCATTACAAGAATCCTTTACAGATATACTAAATTCTTCTTTGAAGTTAAGTATTGCTGGAATATTAAAGGTTAATTAAGGAGACTTTGAGATCTTAGATATCATCAGGGAGATAATATTCTTTTAAAGGGTTGGTTTATACAAATGGATTGAAGTTTACTAAGGTAAGTAGCTCTATGTGAATTATATAAATATATTCACGAACATGATTCTATACTAAATTGTAGGAATACCGATCCAAGTATATTGAATGGTTTGGAAATATTGTGCTACTTAAAGGGATACAAATTCAATTTTTATTTTTATTTTGAAATTGAAAGGGGTGGGGTTTTATGAGTACCATGGATTGAAAATGTTATATACTCCCCTGCACATCTAGAATGAGTTATAACAAGCAAAAGTTTTGGTTAAATGAAGTAACGGGTCAAAAGATTTCTAAACAGGTAGTTTTCCCAGGCTTGCGCAGGACTCATCGTAGGATATGCCGAGTCTAACATAGCTTACACCAGTATGGATTGTGATGTTATGTTGCCTCTATGTTCCACCGGTTAATTATTTTCAAAAGATGTTGATTTACTTTCAGTATTAATACATGTATATACATGATTATACTAACCCTTACATTGTATAATCATGAATAGGCAAGGCATGGCCGAAGTGAAGCTTATGATACAAGTCTCGGATCGGATTCAAGAAGAACATTTTATATATGATATTGTGAAGACCCAATACCACATAGGTTGTAGGGGTAAAATGTGTTTACTTGTATATATAAAAAGGTGTTTGATCAAAACCTGCTGAACATGTATGTTATGGTCGTTTTTAAATGGCGATAATCTATTTAATGGTTATCTCAAATGACGTGTGTTTTTTTTGTTTAATAATGAAAAATCTGGGACCGTTTTCCGCTTGTGTATAAAAATGAGTTTAAAGTTATGGGTGTTTCAAGTTGGTATCAGAGCACCGGTTTAAGGGATTTAGGTATTAATTTGATACTTATACTCAAACCTTGTGTGCTCATGATTCTATAAGAGGATTTTGATCTGAGACTTGAGCAACAAAGGTACACATGTTTGAAAAATATTAAAGAGGTAATATTTGAAATTTTACTTTTATATTTGTAATATTATACGGTAGGTATAAGAATACTTAAGTATATCATGTTAATTTCTACACAGGGCCCGTGTAGTAATCAACGTGATGCATTCATGTATTCTTATGATCGGCTCTATAGTATTACAAAATAACAAGGGGGAGATAGTTGGCTTATAAAGTCTTTGATTTCAAGGAGTTACGTGAAGTCATTTGACTTTCATAAAAGGATGTAATGAATTCCTTGACTTCAAGGAGATATGTGAAGTCATTTGACTTCTACAAAGGAGGTAGTGAAGTCTTTGACTTCAAGGAGTTATGTGGAGTCTTTGACTTCAAGAAGTTATGTGAAATCATTTTACTTTCACAAAGGATGTAATGAGTCTTTGACTTCAAGAAGTTATGTGAAGTCATTTGACTTTCACGAAGGATATAACGAAGTCTTCGACTTTAAGGAGTTATGTGAAGTTTTTAACTTTCACAAAGGAGGTAATGAAGTCTTTGACATCATAAAGGAGTTGAAACAAAGTCTTTGACTTTGTAAAGGAGTATTGTGGAGTCTTTGACTTCACAAAGGATTTCATAAAAGTTTTTGATATCATAAAGGAATAAAATAATGATTTTGACATTAATTTACAAACATGATAAAGGTGTTCAAAATATAACTCGTACTTGGAAGTTATAAATGAGAAGGAGATTATGTCTTTCATGCGTGGGTAAATAAATGAGTTTGGTACTTAAATTACCAAAATTGATAGAATGTGCACGACATTACCCGTAAGAGGTAGTTATAAATAAGAAAGAGCTATTTTATGATAAACATGATGGAATGAGTATTCCATAAATGTAGTAGTAATAATTAAGTTACTAAACGTTCAGTTGACAATCAAGAGTTATAAGTCAAGAGCAAGGAAAAGGAGTTAATAAACAAAAGACTTTATGTTAAAACTTGTATATAATAGGTATTCTTGGTTTTAAATACATTTACGTGGAATTTATACAGGTGGAATAAAGATTTGCTGGTAAAACAGGAGGTCTTGGACCTCATAAAGGAGATGGAGAATCACGTTAATTGTGATCAAGTGGAGGTAATATACAAATATCATAAGGTGTGGGTAACGAAGGTCAATAGGCAAGTTATGCTAATTTGTAATATAAATGATAAATCTCTGAAGGTGTAAGTTATTTAAGCTGAAATCATAACTTAAACACATTATATGATAACAACACGAATGTATTTGTATGGGGTGTTGAGATTTCATTTCGCGAATGAAATCTAAAATGCATAGTACAAGTATGGTCTTGAAGTAATCATATTATGTGGATGGGTTCTGATGGATTGAAACATGATAACATCATATGGTCTTGGTCATTGTGTAATTAATAACCATTTGGTTTGTGTGGGCTGAAAATATGTGATTGTATATACCGACCAATCATGCAGGATAATTTATATAGAATATTCACAAACTGATTTGATTATACTGTTAAAATAGAAATGGTGGACTCAAGGCTAGGTAAGCTTTGATAGAGATAGTGGTCTCAAGAAAGAAAGTATGGTACTTGAAGACTTCGAGCCACACAAGTAAGTTGAAATGAATTATTTAATATAAATTTAGGTAAGCAATAATTTGAATAATCACAAGTTGTTAAATGGCTAAAGTCGACCATAAAGATGTTTAGAGGCCCTAAGCCACAACGAAGGTATTAAGAAGTCTTGACTTCTTTAAAATTGTATATAATTCTTCTGACATAAAATATTGATAATTATATTAGTATCGACTTAAAAGGAAGAAATATTTATTTAGTTTGACCCCTATTGATATATTAGGCTTGGATTTGCTTATTGGAGCCATGATGCTCATCGAACCATTTTACATTTTCCTGAAAGTATATAATGGTCTATAAACCATATAAGGAGCCTAAAAGATGTATAAGAAATACTATGACTCATTCAAGATAGAATGAATTATAAGGTTTATCAATTCCCAAAAAGAAAATTTTGTGGTTTGCAAATTTGTGAACTTGCAAAAGTGATTTGAATAAATGAATCTGGATGTGTATGATCAAATAGGGAGGTTTTGAATGGTTAAAGATATGTTGGGCTTTAAATAATGGACAATGACAAATTGTCGATAATATAGTATAAATCAAAATGAAAACGAAAACGGTAGATGGAGTTATGAAACTATAGTGCGTGTCGTTAAAAGTGCAAACTATGATTTGTTACACACATAGGTGTGTTTATAAATTAATGTGGACGAGCATATATCAAAATGATTTGAAATTTTAATCATTTAGCATGATATTATGATTGTAATGAGGTGTTAATTATGATGGGTGTCTCATACTCAAAATTTGAAAATTGGTACATGAAACCTATGGCTACAACAGGTTGATATAACAATGATGCTATTTTTTTATTATAGAATTAAATAATAGAAAGTGGAATTACAACACCGATGGAATGATTAAAAGTATATAACGATCAAGAATGATGTGTGTACAGAAGACGAGCATGCAGGAAACTCTTTGGGATGCAAAATAATGATATAGTGGCACTCGAATACATGTTAGGTGACATGCGACGAGCATTCCCTTGCAGATGGCTAGAAATGTGTTTAGATTGACTTATGAAGTCGAACCTGAGGAAACAGAAGGAGTTGATAAAACAACAGAGCATATGAGTTCCGAACCTAGCAAACATTGATATTTGCTATAAGAAGGTAAGAAGTGTTTCAACCTTGATGGTTAGTTTGAAAAGAAGGAAGTTGCAAACTCAAAATCAATAAAATCACATGATCAAAGTAAGTGTCTTTATCCTTTATGTTCATGTAGTGATAATAAAGGATCTAACCAAATGGGTCTTTTGACATGTTTGGTTAATAGCTATTTGAAATTCTTTATATAAGAGTTATGCTTTGGAATTTGAATCTTCGTAGATTAAAAGATGACACGACATCACACACTCACTATAAGTATTGGTGTATAACATGTATGTAATTACTTGAGATGAAAATGTATAAATGAAACTTTGCTGAAAGTAACCTTTAAAGTGAGAGAAAGAAAAATTAATTAACTTTATTTTTATAATTTTATATGCAAATAAATGTTGATATTGATTATAAGTTGTAAAGGACCAAGTAAATAGTAGTAAATGAATCAAGCATAGCATTTTGGGTGCTTAATTTGACCACAGGAATCACTAGATTAAATGAGAGTTGTGGCTAATGTACTCATTGACCGGGTGAAGGAAGTATTTGCAAGATTGAAGATGAGAATTTTACTAGTGTGTCTTTATGAGGCAATCGCATTGTAATACTTGAACTATATTACCTATTTTGGATTACGAAATAGGTGCAAAAGGGAATGTGAAATGTTATTCTAAAATTTGAATAGGGTGACTTATTTCATAAGGAAGATGAGACCAATGGATAATATTTCCAATCCTAGTAGGTAATTCTCTAACCATTGGTCAGATTGAAGGATAAAATTGATGCCAAGAAAATGTGTGTGAAAAGATTCATAGGGTAGGGTTTCAACTTCTATAATATGTGTGAAAAGAATTCATCACAGTAGAATAAAAGACCATAGGGTAGGGTTTCAACTTCTTTAATGTGTAAATTGGTTTCGAGGACGAAACCTATTTAAGAGGGGTAGAATTGTAACATCCCTATTTTCATCATAAATAAAAACTTACAAACCTTCCTAATTATGTATTTTATCTATGATAAATAAAACAGTATTGTTGTAGCATATAAGGTTTTAATTAAAAACCTTATTTAGAAACTTAGTAGGGAGTATTTTGTAAATGATCAAGAAGGAGGGGTGAATGTGGAAATATGAGTTTTAGTTAACTAAATAAGTCGAGGAGGAAAAGAAATCTCCAGAACCTTAATGCGTGCAGTGAGGTGTATGACGATGGAGAAAAAGAGACTAAGAGAAAGTGATTTCCAACTTGAAATTTGGAAATTCAAAGTGTAAATCTTGTTAATGCAACTTTATAATCAGATTTATAGCATCATCATCTCTTTTTGTAAGTACATATTCTTCTTGTTCATCTCCTTTCTCTTTTATGTGGAGATACATGTGGGGTTGATGATAACATGAGAAATTGGATGATTTGTTATGCTATTTTTGTTCAGAAACATATTTGTATGTGGTAAGAATTCATCAATTTAATTGTCTACATTGTGTCTTAGATGAATTAATAATCTAGGGTTCATGATGAAATTGGGGCTTTTGTATAAGTTGTAGTGAGCACATGACATGATGACTCTTGAATGGATTTTAAATATAGTTTGGTTCATAATAACTAAGTTTGATGTTTCTATCATAATGCAAGTGTTTAATTGGTGTTCGAGCCATGAAATAAGGGTGTATATAAAAGGTTGGGTCGAACTGAAGAAGAAAGTAAACCTGGATTTTCGCAGCTTTTACACTGATTTTAGGTTGTTTTGTAAAAATCATATAAAATCAGCCGAGTGTCCGTTTTGGGTGTTCTTTATATGCTTGAAAACCTTGTGGAGTGTAGATTGTACAGAATTTTAGAACAAGGTAAAACATGGTCGTTAAGTGGGTCAAAAATGTGAAATACTACAGGCTATACATGCTGTGTAAAATGTTAAGTTCAGCTAATGAATCTAAAAAAATAAATAAAAGTAAAAATTTATTTCTCAATTTAGGTAGAACTTGGGTTATAGGTTCCAATAGACCAAACATGTTTACAAATATATGATTTAGTTACTGTGAATCCAAAAGTGTGGTAAACGAACGTAGTATGCAATATGAACTTTTGAAACGGGTCAAACATGAAGCAAAAGATTCATAGTTTTTATAAGTGTTTAATTGATACCACTTATGTAAACATGATTGAATATATGGGTTTTACCTAGTTTCCTTCTTATTGGCTAGTTTGAATTTAGAAGATTAACTAAAATCCAACAAGGAACGCAAGGTGGAAGCGTTGGGTAAACCGATCCAAGTATATTGAATGGTTTGGAAATATTGTGCTACTTAAAGGGATACAAATTCAATTTTTATTTTTATTTTGAAATTGAAAGGGGTGGGGTTTTATGAGTACCATGGATTGAAAATGTTATATACTCCCCTGCACATCTAGAATGAGTTATAACAAGCAAAAGTTTTGGTTAAATGAAGTAACGGGTCAAAAGATTTCTAAACAGGTAGTTTTCCCAGGCTTGCGCAGGACTCATCGTAGGATATGCCGAGTCTAACATAGCCTACGCCAGTATGGATTGTGATGTTATGTTGCCTCTATGTTCCACCGGTTAATTATTTTCAAAAGATGTTGATTTACTTTCAGTATTAATACATGTATATACATGATTATACTAACCCTTACATTGTATAATCATGAATAGGCAAGGCATGGCCGAAGTGAAGCTTATGATACAAGTCTCGGATCGGATTTATGAAGAACATTTTATATATGATATTGTGAAGACCCAATACCACATAGGTTGTAGGGGTAAAATGTGTTTACTTGTATATATAAAAAGGCGTTTGATCAAAACCTGCTGAACATGTATGTTATGGTCGTTTTTAAATGGTGATAATCTATTTAATGGTTATCTCAAATGACGTGTGTTTTTTTTGTTTAATAATGAAAAATCTGGGACCGTTTTCCGCTTGTGTATAAAAATGAGTTTAAAGTTATGGGTGTTTCAAGTCACAACATTGAAGATTGTGGGACTTGGATGGTTTCAACACTTTGTAGGTTGTTTGGAAACCTTTAGGGCAGTAGGTTCTTGAGGTTTTTGAGCCTCTAACCTCCTGGAAATCAACCATACACTATCCCCACAACCATGAGTTTGATTGGGAACAAGGTTGGTACAAGATTCTCACAAGAAGAATAAGTAATGAAACATGTTTGCAAAGTTTTTATAAAATTAAATTTAAATATGACTTTCGAGCCTTATGCAAGTGATGTACCACCTTGTTACACCTTGGTGAACCTTGTATAACATCCTTGAAGGTCATCCAAGTAGATTGATGCAAGAAAACAAGAAGAAAAACTAGAAGTGAGTTAGAAGTCCCTTAGAACACTTGAGAATATTCTGCCCAAACAGAATTTTATTGAGAGAATTTGAGTGTTTGAGGAAGATTTGAGAGTTTATAAAGTGTTAGGAGAGTGTGGAGGACATGTATATATAGTTGGGGATTAGGGTTTGGGTTTAAAGAAGGTTGGAAGGTGATTGGAGAGAAAGGAGGTGGAGGTCCAATCCCGTGTTTTGAACAATTATGACCGCCCAGAGGGTGATTACGGACCGTAAGTGTCTGGTTATGGTCCGTAACCACTTTCAAATTTCAAAAATTTTAGTTTTGGCTCTTTATGTTTGGTGGTTTGTTCAATTATGCAATATTTTTAATATGTTAAGTGTTTTTAGGGCATTTTAAGGCATCTACAAGCATGTGTATAGTATGAACGTGTATGAGTATAATCCCGAACATAAAATAAACGTCAAGTATAATTCGGTTTCGTATATAAAACACGTATTCGAGATTGATTAAGTATCATGTATGTATGAATAAACGAGTGTGAATAAAAATGTATTCGAGATTGATTAGGTATCATGTATGTATGAATAAACGAGTGTGAATAAAAATGTATTTCCATTATGATCAAAGTCTCAAGATTACATAGATTGAAATGAAATATGATTACAAAGTTTCAAAAATAGAAAGTATGAGAATACAAATCGTTACATTGGACGGTTTGGAATTACAAATGTTCAGGGGACTACGTCAAGGCAACTCGTTGGTGCCATTCCTTTTTATCTTGGTGATGGAAGCCTTAGAGGTGTTTATTGTCACACCCCAACCGATCGCGGAATCATCGGGGCGCGGCACTGAGCGAAACAGATTGTCCAGGAGAAATCCATAACAACTAAATTACCAGATATTTAAATATTATGTCCCATACCATAACATACCAAAGTAAATAGTTATTACAGACCAAATATCTCAAAGACAAATAACATGTTCCGACAACTCAGATTTTATTAGATTTGTTTCTAGACTCCATCCTAGCTTGATTCCAACAAGTAACAAGCAAAGCATCCTAAACACCTGTCACATACGTTAAAATAGAGGTCAATACACATAGTGTAAAGGTGAGCATACCAGTTTAATAGTATAATAGATAGTGAAAACGTTTACGCATAACCAGCATGTAACATGTAGCAAAGTGAAGCTAGTAGGTTATCAACAATGACATATGCACAGACGTGACTGCGAGTTGTAGAATGCGCAACACATATCATTACTATGACACGTGAAGAAATACCCTTAACAACCCCCGTCCACGACATGCGCTGAGTCCAAACTATAGTACTATCATTGCTAGGGTGTCAGGCAACAATCACTGTGTAAACATAACATACAAGCATTCATCGAGTGACACGTATAACATGCAGTAACGGTTAGCGTGTAAAAGTGTTGCGTTGTGTGTTGATTGTGATTTGAATAAGTAACGTATGTAACACCCAAAAGTGCGTAAAGCAAAATGGGATCGAGTATACTCACAGATTGTGTTTAGTAAATAAACACTCTCTTGGATTGAAGGGAGCGCTGGAAAACTAGCCTGATTACAGAACGATAGCATAAGTGAATGAACGACACGTTAAACGAGGATGAAATGACTAAGTGAGGAATGGTCATCCGATCGGATGACAATCCGAACGGATGGTCATTTGATCGGATGTCAATCCGTCCGGATGGTCATCCATTCGGATGGCCATTCGGTCGGATTGACATTCGTTTGGGATGGATGTGTTTATGTATGATGGCTTTGAAGTTTTCGTTGTAGCATTTTAAAATTAGGGAAGTATCTCTACCTTTCAGGTCGTTCGATCGAACGGTCATCCGATCGGATGGTCGTTCGATCGGATGGCGATCCGATCAGCGAGACATTTCAGTTGAGAACAAGTTCACAGCAGGATGGTCTTCCGATCGGATGGCAATCCGTTAGGAACTAATGATCTTTGAAAATTATGAAAGTGTTTAAGTGTTTAGACCAAGTGCAATCCGTCCAACAATCTGATCGTTTTGAAATTTGTTAAGTTTTGAAATTTTTGTAGTTTGATCGAGACGGTATGACAACTTGTTAAATAATGGAACCTCGTCAAGTCCAAGTCCTCCGACCGAAGTGGGAATCACCCCAGTCCGATCAGTTTACTGTTCGTGACGGTTGTTCATGTTCAATCCGAAATCAGTTGTCTCTTTGATAGGAATCAGATCTCAGACCGACACTTCACTAGGAAAACGAGTAGAAGGCCTGAACGAGCTCCGATTCTATCGGTTTTGAGTGCATTGAGTGTAAAATAGTTGAAAGAAAGTGGTGAAACCATCTTTCAATCCTTCTAACCTTGAAAATGTTTAGATCTATGCGAAAACAGTGTTAAATCATGTTGAAATCCTTTAGATCTGAGTTGTTCTTGGTGGAATGAGGCCAAATCTTGAGGTTCATAAGAACCCCATGATGACATCATCCTAGAGCACCTCAAATCCGCTGATTTCACAGTTAAAAGTGAAAATTCAAAGGTGAAAATGATGAAGAAAGGTGTGTAGATGATAGATGTACAAGATTTGAGTTGAAAACTTACAAGAATCGTGAGAAATCGAGAGAAAAAAGGGCTTGAGCGTGCTGGTCGAACAAGAGATCTGTCACATCACTGTTTGTGATGTGACAGGGGGTATTTATAGGTTTCCAAAAGAGGAAAGGGGCACATTTGTCGAATCGGATGGCATATCGATCGGATGGCCATCCGATCGGATGGCCATCCGAACGGATGACCATTCGATCGATGGTCATTCGATCGAAGTGGTCCGGCGAGTTAGGTTTCGGCGTTTCGTTTGCGTGTTGAGCGTTGCGATGCATTTGAGCGAGTGTCGATTAAGCGATGCGATAGATCTAAATACTAGTCACACAAATACTATATCTAATATACAATCAACATAAATAATCTTTCGTTTAGCGTTTGCGATTAGATTGTGTTGCGATAGAGTTGCGATTGCGTTTCAATTAATCACCACAATCATAATATAAACATGCATAAGTAACACATAACTAGCACACACACGTAAAACAATATACATAACCTATAATTCAAGTTGCGAATGCGATTGCGGTGCGATTAGCGATGAAATAGATTAGCCATTAACATGCGATTAAACCTCGATTATTACAGATACTCCATATAATACAACTAAAGCAATTAAATAAAAGATTCAATTACAAGTCAAGAAGCATAAATCAGTAATTAAGCAAGGAGTGACATATCGCAATTAGCAATCTTTTCTTCCTTTGACTTTGACTTTGACATGTACCTTGACTTTGGAAACACGGGTTGTTACAGCCTCACCTACTTTAGGGAATTTTGTCCCGTAATTTAGGCCGTAGGCATAACAAACAGCTGTGGATACTTCGCCTTCATGTCACTTTAGAGTTCCCAGGTGAACTCTGCGCCACGTTTTCCTTCCCAGCGAACCTTCACAATGGGAATGCGTGAGCGCCTGAGCTTTTTGGTTTCTCGGTCCATGATCTCGATAGGCTTCTCCACGAAGTGTAATGTTTCGTCCACTTGTAAATCCTGCTCGGCTAGACACTTTCTGAGGTTCGATACATGGAAAGTCGGGTGGACATTGCTAAGTTCCTTCTGTAGTTCGAGTCTGTAGGCCACTTTGCCGATCCTTTCCAGAATCTTAAAGGGTCCAACATATCGAGGCGCGAGTTTCCCTTTCTTGCCGAATCTGATCACACCCTTCCAAGGTGATACCTTTAGGAGTACGTGATCGCCAACGTCAAATTCAAGGGGCTTGCGGCATCTATCAGTGTAACTTTTTTGACGACTCCGAGCTTTCAGCATATTGTCTCGAATTTGGAGGATCTTGTCAGTTGTTTCTTGCAGAAGCTCAGGACCGGTTAATTGCGCATCTCCGATCTCGTGCCATACAATAGGCGATCGACATTTTCTCCCTTACAATGCCTCAAACGGTGCCATTTGAATACTAGAATGATAACTGTTATTGTACGAGAATTCGACCAAGGGTAAGTGCGCGTCCCAATTACCACCGAAATCATTGACACACGAGCGAAGCATGTCTTCAAGGGTACGAATCGTTCTTTCAGTCTGACCGTCGGTTTGGGGATGGAAAGCGGTACTTAGATTAAGAGTAGTACCGAGAGCAGATTGAAACGTTTCCCAAAGGCGCGAGGTAAACCGACCATCGCGGTCAGAGATGATGTTACGAGGCGTTCCGTGTCGACAAATAATCTCGTCGGTGTAGATTCGGGCTACTTTTTCTACCTTAAAGTCTTCTCGTATCGGCAGAAAATGAGCAGATTTAGTTAAACGGTCAACGACAACCCAAATGCTGTCGTGACCTGATGGCGTGCGCGGGAGTTTCGTTATGAAGTCCATAGCTATGCTTTCCCATTTCCACATCGGGATCTCGGGTTGCACAAGCAAGCCGGAGGGTCTTTGTTGTTCGGCCTTGACTTTCGAACAAGTCAGGCACTTTGAAACATAGATAGCGATATCTTTCTTCATGCCCGGCCACCAGTACTTGTAACGAAGGTCCTGGTACATCTAATCGGCACCGGGTGAATAGAATATCGAGATTTGTGGGCTTCGTCCAGCAGAATTTGTCATAGGTTGGTGCGCTTGGGGATCCAAATTCGGTCTAGATAATGGAATATACCATTCGATTTATTCTCTAGCTGGGCGCCATCGTTAGGAATCCTTTCCTTCTTCAACGTGCGTTCGGTAAAACAAGCATGTTGAGCGTCGCGGATAAGATCTTCGAGATTATGCTGGGCTTGGATATTACGAACGCTATGTAAATAGCTTCGTGGGCTTAGAGCATCGGCAACGACATTTTCCTTGCTAGGGTGATAACGAATCTCACAGTCGTAATCGTTGAGAAGTTCTACCCATCGGTGTTGGCGCATATTCAGTTCTTTTTGGCTGAGGATGTGTTGTAGGCTCTTATGGTCTGTGAAGACCGTACATTTGGTACCATAAAGGTAGTGTCGCCAAATCTTAAATGCAAAAACAACTGCACCAAGCTCGAGATCGTGTGTTGTATAATTCTTCTCGTGGATCTTGAGCTGACGAGATGCGTAAGCAATAACCTTGTCCCGTTGCATAAGAACACAACCAAGACCAAGTGGGTTGTTACATTTATGCACAAAGCGGTAAACTTTGGCATTTTCATGGAGTTAAGTCACTGAATATTGGCCTTATTGTCTCACATGTTTGCTATGCAGATGATGTGATCTTTATTGGGGGGGGGGGGGGGTGGGGGGTGGATACTAATATCCAAAACCTCAATCTCATTCTAAGATGTTTCTCTCTTAGCTTGGGGCTTAAGGTAAACTTGTCCAAAAGTAGCTTGTTTATTGTTGGGGTGGAGAAAGTGGTGTGGCATGCGTCGACCTCCCTTAGATGTAAGATAGGAGAGTGGCCTTTTACATACCATGGCATTCCAATTGGCGCTAATTTAAAGAGAATTAAGTATTGGAAGCCCGTAGTTGATAAGTTTCAATCCAAACTCTCGAGGTAGAAAAGAAATTATATCTTTTGGCAGTAGATTAACACTTGCTAAGGCGTTTCTAGGTTCCCTTCCAAATTACTATTTGTTGTTATTTAAAGCCACGTCCAAAGTGATTTCTATTCTTGAAGGTATTAGGAGGAACTTTGGTTGGGGGAAAGAATGAGGGAAAACACAAAATTAAGTGGATCGCTTGGAACAACATTCTCTAGCCTAAGGTGCACGATGGAGTTGGGCTAGGTAATATTCAAGACACCAATCTCGCCCTCCTAGTAAAATGGCGATGGAAATTCAAGGAGGAGCCGTCAACCTTATGGGCTCTGGTGGTTCACCTGATCCATAATAGCCCAAAATCTGTCACACCCTGACTTTTGCAGAATCGTGATTATGTGTGACTTGCTTAATATCATTGCATTCAACCATAACAAACAACTATATGATAAAACCAAGATGTTCATCCTTTGATTAAGTTTTAAAACATCACAACAACATTGTTTTAGAATCTAAACATAGACTTCAAAATCCAAATTACAAACCATGCAAAAAGGACTCGACCAAAGACATTAATAAAAACTAGGCTTGAGATATGTATCCTATCCAGGATAGAATACACACTCCAAACCATTCGACACCGGATGACATCTTTTATTCCAAACAACACTTGAAAACTTCAACGCCCACCAGATCCATACTTAGTTTCCTGAAATACATGTAGTTTGAAAACATCAACAAAAGTTGAGCGAGTTCATGTGTTTAGTGCGTGAGCTTGAATAAACTTTGTAATCATTATAAGTAAGTATGTAATTGTAAACCCTGTATGAGAGAGAATATGAACAGATCGATTAATGGTTTGCAAGTCCATTAATATGTGTGCAACGGCGTAGGAAGGCTCAAACCTTTGCGTATTTCGTACCGGGCCACCCGGCTGGAATGACATAGTCACCACATGCGGCCAACTCGCGGACCCATGGGTGGGGCTCGCAATACCCAAATAGATCTATCACTCATGCCCCTCGGTCCTTATAATAGAATTAATGGTCTCAAGTTAACGCCTACCCATTCACATGATCTAATAGTTCATTTCTTGACTAACAATACCATTTGTAATCATAATCATTTGTAACATGTATTTCACCCCCGAAGTTATAAAACTGAAAACAGTTAAAAAGAAAAGGGGGACATGAACTCACAGTCTTGCGTTCTTCGTAACCAACGGTAACTCAAAGCTTCTTCTGGTGTACACGACTACCAACAACGTACTATGATCTATTAGACGAGCGGGTCGTGCCTTGACTTAGTATTAATTAGTGTCTTTGAGTTACGTTTCATTGTGTCCTTAATATTAGTCCAAGTTATATAATTATTTGTTAAAATAATAAGTATTTTAACTTAAATTATATTTAATTTATTTTGGAATATTAGTTAAAATAATATATTTTAACTTGTTACTTTTTATGTATTTATACATGTATATCCTTCCCAAGGATGGGTGTATTTTGTATTCGTATTCTTATACTTGTATATTTTGCCATTTATTGGTGTCGTATTCCGGAGTGTATTTATACGTACGAAAATACGTATTTTTATTGTGTTTGTTAAGTATCCTGATACTTAATTTGTATTAACTTTCCCGGAATAATATTTCTAGTAAAAATACATCAATATATATTTCCAAAATATATATTTTACGAAATATTATTTAGAAAAATTATTCATAATTTTTCCCTTGGAAAAAATATTTATAAATCTCATACAAGTCTCAAAAATAATATATTTCCAAGTCTAACTTAGAAAATATATATATAAATCCATTTTTCATCCAAAAATAATATATTTCAAGTTTATTTACGAAAATACATTTTCTCCCAAAAATAATGTATTTCTTATTTGTTTGAGAAAAATATATATTTTCTTCCAAAAATAATACGTCTTCTAATAATTTTAAGAAAAGTATATATATTTTTATTCACCCAAAAATAATATATTTTCTTCTTGTCAAAAATATAATATAATTGTGTGATAATTGTAAAAATCATATTTTCGTTCTCTTAGTGTCCAAAATATTATTTACCAAAATATACTTACGAATAACTTTCTGGAATATTTTGTAAGTTATATTTCTTTGTTTGGTTTCACCAATATTTTGGGCATTCTTTGTATATTCATTCTTTTGGAATTTTGGTAATATTTTGGATTGTAATTTTTGGTATTTTGATGAGTTATATGATTTTAAGTCCTAAAATAATATAACTAATACACATAATATACAAGTAATCACACACATGGTGACTTCTAAATATATGTTTCCTAAATACATATTTGGTCACTTTTATTTATAAAAAACCAACCTCCAATATTTATAATTTTTGTAACAAAAATTATGGCAAACTTTATGTGAAAATTCATGGTTAAAAATATACTTGTAAATATTTGTTTAAAAATATTTCTTTAAGTGTTTAATTTTTAGAAAAATTTTGCCATAGTTTCCCCTAAAAATGGAGGTTTCCATGCCTTCAAGGCCTATCATTTTCTTTTGTAAATCAACATAATCAACAACAAATCAATCTATACTTACCAATTTGCCAAAATCAAGCATAAACTACTACCTCGTGAACTTGAAAATTTGTAAAAAAGTGTAGTAACTCACTAATGTATTTAGTAAGTCTTGTTACCCTTTAAAGTGTGGTTGTTTATTTAAAAACTCCGTTTTTGAAGAAATTAGATCTTCACAACTTGTAATTACATTTTCTGAAAATATTTCTTCTTGGATTTTTCTTGTTACATATGTGTTCCTACACTTGATTAACCACCAAAAACATGGTTGATTTCTTTAAGAACCAAGATTAAGTAAACTTTGTATTTTTAACTTGATTTCTTGAAAAACCATTCTTAAAATCATAGATTTACAAGACTTATACCTTACTTTGTTCATCACTTAACAAGAAAACAATTTATTCTTTCAAGTTCATGATTTATGTGAGGATGATCTATGGATATTTAACATTTTCATCCTCTCATCTTGCTAGATTATGTTTTTAATCATTATCTAGCAAGATCATATGATGGTCTACATCATTAACTGATGTGTGTAAAATGCAACATATAAATTACATCAAATGAGGCATAAAACTAACCCTTTTTAAGTACTAATGTTGGAAAAAGAGTGTTTTTGTCTTCCTTTTGTATTTTCAGGATTAAATGAGCTCAAATTCACAAAAGAAGCAAAAAGA
This sequence comes from Helianthus tuberosus, assembly GCA_030545235.1. NCBI lineage: Eukaryota > Viridiplantae > Streptophyta > Magnoliopsida > Asterales > Asteraceae > Helianthus > Helianthus tuberosus. The sequence goes on along the minus strand of CM060407.1, from coordinate 23,800,767 downwards.
CAGCTAAATCTAACATAAATACAAGGAAAGGAACATAAGTGGACTGCCCGACCCCTCAACGGCATCTTCCCAAGCAAAATAGAGAAGGCAGAAGACTGAACACGCCCCGTGCTCAGCCAGCACGGGGCCGTGCCCAAGAAGCAGCAGAAAAGACAAACCTATAGAAGCTTCTATTGCCCACCACGGGCCGTGTCCAGCGAACACGGGGGCGTGTCGAAAGTACAGCAGACGCATTAATTGTAATTGCGAATTACAATTAATGAAGAGAGAGATTGTCAGACAGGCACGGGGCCGTGCCCAGCCTTCTGTTCAGCCTATAAATAGGAGTGCTTGGTTTCATTTCAACTCATCCCTTGGCACACCACCTCTCTCACACTTCATCCACCACCCACCACCACCATAACACCATCATCCACCACCATCATCCATTGTCCATCGTAGAGTGTGTGAGTCGTCTCGGGATCCAAGATTGATCGTAAGAGTTCTTGACAATCAAGGCCATGTTTGCCTAAGTCTCTTACATCACTTGGTGAAGACAAAGTGTCTAGTATAATACTTTTTATTTCTAATCTTTTGCACTTTTTATTTGGTTTTGTATTAATGACTTTAATAACTAGTTACTTATGTTGAAGGTGATCTTTCCTTATCGTTTGTCCGTGGTGTCTTGGCATTATTTTACTGTCTATATAAAATAAAGGATTTTCACCATTCATATATCCACGGTCTATATGGAGGTATGTTGGCTACCTGGTCGGGGGTTAAGGGAACGGTTTGGTAAAGCTCTTGCCATTGTTCAGCGTTTAGAGGTCCTGCAATGGACCTGGGTCAAATTTAGTAGGACCTCCTTCAATGCTTCACGGTATTGGATGGCGGGGGTCCAAACTCTTTGATCCCCTCATAAGTTAACTACTATTAATACTTTAACCCGGCTATTTAGGACTGTATCCCTGCTGACTCAGACTACTTAGCCGAGGGTAACGTCACCGCCAAAAGCGGGGCCTACCACAATATTGCATTAATAACTTAGTTCATTATCTTCCAATAATCCACCCTTTTAGGATTGTATCCTTGCTGACTCAAACTACTGGGGTGAGGGTAACGTCACCTTCAAAAGAGGGGCCTACTACAATAACTAAGATAATCTCTTAATTATGTGCAAAAGTGCGGAAATAATCAAAGGTTATACTAGATACGAGTCGGAACCAAGTGATTCATCTTGTCTATCTGTTTTTTCTTTTATTTTTATTTTCAGCATTTTAGTTAGTTTTTATTTTTCTTAGTTTAAAAACATTTTTCTAAACTTTTTATTTTGATTAGACGTTGAGGATAAACCGGTACTAAAAGCTCTTGTGTCCTTGGATGACCTCGGTATCTTACCAACGCTATACTACGCTCACGATGGGTGCACTTGCCCATATATGTGTTTAGTGTTAGTAAAATATCGTGTTTTATAAATTTAAAACTTGGCTAAAATAAGTGTTAAAGGGGCTTAAAATATACACCTAATATATATAACAACTTACCGCACATCAAGTTTTTTGCGCCGTTGCCGGGGACACAAGGATTTTAAGAAAGTTAGGAATCAACGGCCTAATCATTTTTCCTTTTTTCTTTTTAATTTTTAGGATTTTCTTAGTTTTTCAGCTTCTGCAGAGCTCAGCACGGGCCGTGCCCGCTGAACACGCCCCCGTGCTAAATCATTGGAACTGGCAATCCTGTTTTAAGTCAGACAGTAAGCTGAACACGGGGCCGTGCCCACTCAACACGCCCCCGTGCCCAAGTTTCAGTTACTGAAAACAGAACCGTTAGATCCCGGCGGTTGGTAATTTCTGACATAAACATGAGTGATATTAATTGTTTTTACTTTCGGCACTCTTATGGTACGTGGTGTCAATTATGTGGAGGCGAACATAAAGAATTAAAATGTTACTTTCTAAATTATAGGCCCCACTACATAGACCCACCGATTCCTTATAACCTTAAGAGGGGCGAAAGTAAAAATAAGCACTATTTCTCCCTCGAGTGCGCCTAGCCAGATATTCTAGGAGAAATGCTCCTTGACGAGTTATTTCAACTAGAAGAGCTAATTCTGAATTGGTTAGAAGAGCTTGGGAAGGACTTTATTGATCCACCCCAAGACAATAACCATGAAGAAATGTTGGAACCGCATTCCGACAACCTCGTTGCTTCCAAAAATACCTTCATACCTAGCAAAGACGTGGACGATAGTCGTCCCTGTGCCGATTGTGCCGTGAAGGACTCTCCATCGACTTCATTCGGTGCATACATAGACCTGAGCGATTCGGCATACACCTTCTTTAACGAGAGCCCGGGAAAGGGTTGGACTTGTCCACCTAGAATAAAAATAGGAATTACCCTCACCGACAACCTCTTGCGTTCTCGCCTTAGTCTAGGACAATTAAGGTATATTAGGCACTTTGGGGTTGTTCCAACCAGTAAGGAACCACCCGATATCGACGAGATCCTTAGAAGTAACAAAACTCCATGAGACAGCCTCCAGACACGGGGCCGTGTCCAGGTCAACACGCCCCCGTGCTCACCAAAAAGATTCTCTGCTGATTTTGTCAGAATACGGACAAAATGTGTCAGGATTTCCTCTGCACACGGGGCCGTGTCCAGTGCGCTGTCGTTTTCTTTAAATGCAGCCTGATCCCTGCTCATTTTTTACCACTTCAATAGACAGAGATTCCTGGGATCTTCACTCATACCATCCTAGGTAAGTGCTAAAAGAAGGTTCTCAAGGACCATCTTGTCCATTCCACTTTTATTCATTTCCTCTTCTTTCAAAATTTTTTCAACATTTCCTCCATGGAAGCTTGGAAATCCCATGATTCCAACCCTCTATGTGAAGTTTGTAAGATTATTTGCTAAGGATTCTTGTTCAAAGTTAGTTGTATAACTTTATTTTAAATTATCTAAGCTTAAAACCCAGATAAAAATCATGAAAATAATTTAAAACTCCAAGATTCCTTAGCCTAAAATCCTGCAGACAAATGGACACGGGGCCATGCTCAGCGAACACGGGCCGTGACCGAGGCACTGTTTTGTAAAAATTTAGCTTTCTTCGGTTTCTTTCACAGAAAATGGCAAGCAGAACAAGCGGATCATCTTCAAGAAGTAACCGACAAGGGAGGAGATCTTCAACAACAGAAGACTCTCTTGTAAACTATGTTTACGCCCTAAGGGAGGCTATTGACGAAATGACAGGAGTGGAGGAAGCATTGGTCGACCGTATCAACCATCTTACAGTGGGGCTAGAGGGCTGTCTCCGAGAAGTAGACCTCTTGCACCAGAGGTTAAACCTTCTCGCCTCCCCGCCTTTGGTGCCTATAATAACCCAAAGGGCGTGGAACGTGGTGCCCGAAGTTGTCATTCCGGCCGAATGGTACGCCATGCACCAAGAACCTCCGCGGAGAGTGGTGCAAGGAGTCCCGGTGAATGTTCCCCCTCAGCCACCAGTTGCGGAGGAAAATGAAGCCGCATTCTTCCTTCCTAGGGAGATCGAAGAATGGCTTTAAACAACATTTAGGGAAGAAATCCCTCGGCTAAAAGTCCTACTGTATCGGGAAACTATTCTCGAAATTTTCTTAGAATAGTAGAACTCTGTATGATAACCTCGTGTACCTCCTGACCTATTTAGTTAAGTTTTTGTTTTATCTAGTTTAATTTTAGGACTATGTAAGGTCTCTCTATGATGCAATGAAATTATGGTTTTTAAAGTTTGGATGGTTCATAAGGAATAAAACACACTCATGTTGGTAAGGGATGAAAAGGGGAACGAGAAAAATGACCCCATGCACAAGAACAAGGCAGCCCGACGATTTTCTCCATTACAGAAGGTTCAACACGGGCCGTGTCCAACCAACACGGCCCCGTGCTGAACCCCCTACAGAAAAATGCCCAGTTCAGGTAACTGGACACGGGCCATGTTCACCAGACACGCCCCCGTGTCCAGGCTTCTGTTTCTTTTCTTTAATTTCTGTTACTGGCACCTGAACACGGGGCCGTGTCCGGTCCCCACGGGGCCGTGTCCAGACTGCCAGTAACATAAATCTTTGCTTTTAAACACTATTTTACACATCTAATCAACCTTAAAATTTATTTTTGGGACACATTGAGGACAATGTGTAATTTAAGTGTGGGGGGGATGCTAAAACCTTGAAATTTTGCAAGTCCTAAATACAAGCCTTACACAAAACTCTATTGGAAATGCTAATCACCCCAAATTTTTTTCAAATTTTTTTTTTCATTTTTTACTTGTTTAGGTTTAACTCGGGAAATTCAAGTTCTCAAAAAGGTTATATTTTTACGAATTTACAACCGATAGCGTCGTGATAAAAAGAACCAACATAAGAAAATTATGAAAAGGCATAGCAAACTTAGTTAAAATTTGATTATATATACTTGATCACATAAAAACCCATTCCCACAAAAGAGAGTTTTGAGCCTTTATTGAGCATACAAATTTACATCTTTTAACTAAATGCTCATTTTTCGTTTCTTGTGTGAATAGCCGCTTGGTTCTTACGACTCTAGAACTTGCCATGACGATACATTCCCGGTCCTTATCAACTTAAACCCGAGTAAGTAAATGATAGAGGCATTAGGACTAACCCGTTTTTATTTCTACACCATTATTTTTCTTTTTCTTTTACCACCTACCCAAAATCCCCCTAGTTAGCCCCTTTGAGCCTAAACCTTTTTCATTTCATAACCCAAACCAAAAAGCATTTTACCCACCAAAACCTTTTTCATTTTTAACCCTTTGTTTTAGTAACAAGTTCGGTTTTTCGTATGGTCATTCAAAAAAAAAAAATGTGTTGATGATGAAGCAAAAGAAAATAAACAAACAAGTTCATCAAAAATAACTTTGTTTGAATAAATAGCTTCATCAAAAATAAAAGTTATAAAAAAAAAATAGAAAAGTCCTACGAAAACCGACACTTGTTACGCTTTTTCACCTTTTTTCTACTAACCACTAACCACTAACCCAACCACCTACCTTTAACCCAAGCCTAACCCTTCACCCACAAAGTCCTCTTGATATTTACAAATGTATAAAAGTTAAAAAGGAGGAGGATTGATTGCTTGGCAAGCTTATGGTAGGAATAAGTTCCATGCCGCTCTCGAGTGATTCACTAAAAATACACCTTCGGCCGAGTGTGAGTGATTTCTCCCGTGAGGTATGTGAACTTGTATATAAATGGAATTTTAAAAAGGCATGTTATGCCCAAACAAGTAATTTCTCCTATGAAACGTTCTAAATAAATCATTACGAATAGGATTGTAAATAGATAAAAATAAAACCCATAAGGAATCTTGGATATCCCGACACTCTACGACAAGCCCAAAACCTTCTCTTCTACCCATTCCATTTGGGAGTGTAAGCCACATATTAAAGAGTTTTGCTTGAGGACAAGCAAAAGTTCAAGTGTGGGGGTATTTGATGTGTGTAAAATGCAACATATAAATTACATCAAATGAGGCATAAAACTAACCCTTTTTAAGTACTAATGTTGTAAAAAGAGTGTTTTTGTCTTCCTTTTGTATTTTCAGGATTAAATGAGCTCAAATTCACAAAAGAAGCAAAAAGACAGCTAAATCTAACATAAATACAAGGAAAGGAACATAAGTGGACTGCCCGACCCCTCAACGGCATCTTCCCAAGCAAAATAGAGAAGGCAGAAGACTGAACACGCCCCGTGCTCAGCCAGCACGGGGCCGTGCCCAAGAAGCAGCAAAAAAGACAAACCTATAGAAGCTTCTATTGCCCACCACGGGCCGTGTCCAGCGAACACGGGGGCGTGTCGAAAGTACAGCAGGCGCATTAATTGTAATTGCGAATTACAATTAATGAAGAGAGAGATTGTCAGACAGGCACGGGGCCGTGCCCAGCCTTCTGTTCAGCCTATAAATAGGAGTGCTTGGTTTCATTTCAACTCATCCCTTGGCACACCACCTCTCTCACACTTCATCCACCACCCACCACCACCATAACACCATCATCCACCACCATCATCCATTGTCCATCGTAGAGTGTGTGAGTCGTCTCGGGATCCAAGATTGATCGTAAGAGTTCTTGACAATCAAGGCCATGTTTGCCTAAGTCTCTTACATCACTTGGTGAAGACAAAGTGTCTAGTATAATACTTTTTATTTCTAATCTTTTGCACTTTTTATTTGGTTTTGTATTAATGACTTTAATAACTAGTTACTTATGTTGAAGGTGATCTTTCCTTATCGTTTGTCCGTGGTGTCTTGGCATTATTTTACTGTCTATATAAAATAAAGGATTTTCACCATTCATATATCCACGGTCTATATGGAGGTATGTTGGCTACCTGGTCGGGGGTTAAGGGAACGGTTTGGTAAAGGTCTTGCCATTGTTCAACGTTTAGAGGTCTTGCAATGGACCTGGGTCAAATTTAGTAGGACCTCCTTCAATGCTTCACGGTATTGGATGGCGGGGGTACAAACTCTTTAATCCCCTCATAAGTTAACTACTATTAATACTTTAACCCGGCTATTTAGGACTGTATCCCTGCTGACTCAGACTACTTAGCCGAGGGTAACGTCACCGCCAAAAGCGGGGCCTACCACAATATTGCATTAATAACTTAATTCATTATCTTCCAATAATCCACCCTTTTAGGATTGTATCCTTGCTGACTCAAACTACTGGGGTGAGGGTAACGTCACCTTCAAAAGAGGGGCCTACTACAATAACTAAGATAATCTCTTAATTATGTGCAAAAGTGCGGAAATAATCAAAGGTTATACTAGATACGAGTCGGAACCAAGTGATTCATCTTGTCTATCTGTTTTTTCTTTTATTTTTATTTTCAGCATTTTAGTTAGTTTTTATTTTTCTTAGTTTAAAAACATTTTTCTAAACTTTTTATTTTGATTAGACGTTGAGGATAAACCGGTACTAAAAGCTCTTGTGTCCTTGGACGACCTCGGTATCTTACCAACGCTATACTACGCTCACGATGGGTGCACTTGCCCATATGTGTGTTTAGTGTTAGTAAAATATCGTGTTTTATAAATTTAAAACTTGGCTAAAATAAGTGTTAAAGGGGCTTAAAATATACACCTAATATATATAACACTTTACCGCACATCATTAACATAAACAATCAACATTCAACAATCATAACAACACATAAACAATGTGTATTCTTATGATTTTAAGCTTATGTTCAAGTTTCAAGTTCAAGATTCTTAGTGTTCTTTATGATTGCTTCTTGTATCATTCTTTAACCAACAAAATATGATGTAAAAGGAAAAGTATAGTGTTCTTACTACTAGCTCGAGGCTAGGGATGATCACTAGAAGAAATGAAGTGGTTAAAAGCACAAGAGAAAGGTCCTTCAACTTCCGAAAGCTCCAAGCTTCCTTGTATGGCTTCTAACACCTTTGAGCATATGTGGATTGGATGGAAAATGATTGATGATGATGGTAGTGTGTAGGGTGTTCTTGGCCGTGAGTGAATGGAGGAGGAAGGATAAGTTCAAGTGTGGTGTTAAGTGTGAGAATGAAATGGTGTGATCTTGTGGTTAATTTATAAAAACTTCCAACAAATAAGTATCCATAGGTCTTTACGTTTAGTAAAGTAATAACAAGATCAAATAAATAATCTAAATAAAATATATGGGTGGGGCCCTTGTTGGCCGTGAACTAGGTGGGGGGGGGGATGAGTGATAGATCTATTTGGGTATTGCGAGCCCCACCCATGGGTCCGCGAGTTGGCCGCATGTGGTGACTATGTCATTCCAGCCGGGTGGCCCGGTACGAAATACGCAAAGGTTTGAGCCTTCCTACGCCGTTGCACACATATTAATGGCCTTGCAAACCATTAATTGATCTGTTCATATTCTCTCTCATACAGGGTTTACAATTACATACTTACTTATAATGATTACAAAGTTTATTCAAGCTCACACACTAAACACATGAACTCGCTCAACTTTTGTTGATGTTTTCAAACTACATGTATTTCAGGAAACTAAGTATGGATCTGGCGGGCGTTGAAGTTTTCAAGTGTTGTTTGGAATAAAAGATGTCATCCGGTGTCAAATGGTTTGGAGTGTGTATTCTATCCTGGATAGGATACATATCTCAAGCCTAGTTTTTATTAATGTCTTTTGTTGAGTCCTTTTTGCATGGTTTGTAATTTGGATTTTGAAGTCTATGTTTGGATTCTAAAACAATGTTGTTGTGATGTTTTAAAACTTAATCAAATGATGAACATCTTGGTTTTATCATATAGTTGTTTGTTATGGTTGAATGCAATGATATTAAGCAAGTCACACATAATCACGCTTCCGCAAAAGTCAGGGTGTGACAATTTTGATTCACGACACTTAGGAAGGCATTTAGGATCATTTAATCATATTTCTGCATGATATTAAGTTGTTTAAATGTTGAATTTTGCTGAATTCTGCAGAATTCTGCAGTTTATGTGAGTTTTAGGCACTTTCCGGCAGTTAAACTATCACTAGGAAGACAGTTTTATGATCCTTACTTTCCTACACACTATACTTGTGTAATACTTGGTTTCTGGCTCATTCTGTGTCTCAATACAATGTCTGTCTATTTACTGAACTCCGTCAGCATTTTTCTGATTTGTCTGATAACTGTGCTAACTATGTTTTGTGCATTATTTGAATCAAGAAAGTCCCCATGCAATAATGATATGACATTAAGCAATATATGATGCACATGTATGTGTATGGCAATAATCAGAAAGTAATTCAAGTCATTAATTGAAATTCAGCACAGTCATTAAGCACTAATCATTGTTTAATAATTGTACGGATACCCGGAATTTTGACAGTTTTCACAAAATCTCTGCAAGATATCCCTCTCAAAAGGAGCATTACGGGTGTTTGGAAAGATATATGTGCCACAAAGAAGGTGTTTAGTTCAAAAAGTTTACCTTTGCAGGAACACATCATTGAAACAGTGAGGAATGGAATCACTACCGTTTTTGGATAGATAATTGGCTTGGTGGTGGTCCTTTTCGATCTATATTCCCTGATCTCTTTTCTTTATCCGGAAACAAAAACGTCTCAGTAACCGATTGCGTCTTTTGGACTTGTGACATGCCTTTGTGGAGTTGGGCTTGGAAAGGTGGTCCTTCATATCCTTATGAATGGCTGCTATTTAAGTGCAATTTGTTTTTTAAGAGGTAGAATGTCTGCAGTCTGCGGACCACATCTGTAGAAGAAGAGGTGGACAAAACATCTGCAGTCTACAAGAAGAAGGTTTATTTTTTTAACGTATGTAGACTTTTAAAATAAACTGTTGGCGGGGACGGTGGTGGGTGGTGGTGGTGCTGGACGATGGTGTTGGACGGTGGTAGTGGGTGGTGGACGTGGACGGTGGGTGGTAGTGGTGGACGGTGGTGGTAGACGGTGCTGGTGATGGACGGTGGTGGGTGGTGGTGTTTAACCCTCTGCAGACCTTAGAAGTGGCTGAGGCAAGTCTGCACCAAGAAGAGCTCGCGTAGACGTTTTTTAATGAAACGTTTTCGGAAAAACAAACAATCTGCAGATGATAATGTTAATTATTTCGGGTGGAGAGTCTGCCTAAGCAAAATCACTTCTAAGTTCTAAGCTTGTTAGTCCGTTGTGGAGTTGATGTCCCAAATCTGTCAAGCTGTCGTCAGTGTGGTTTTGCGGACGAATCTGTCGATCATTTACTCATCTCTTGTACGATAGCCAGGTCCATTTGGTGGTGCATTTTCATTTGGTTTTAATTATCGGTTTCTGGTCCGATGATTTCATGCCTTGATATTCCGGATATCTTCTTCAAGCTTAAATGTTCGATGATGTGAACGAAGGTGCTTGGGGTGAATCGGTGATCTGCTTGGCTACTTTATGGGAAATGTGGAAAGGTAGAAATGAGAAAATCTTCAACAACAAGAATGTCTCAATTGCTAGAACGATGTATAACATCAAAGAGTCGTCTTTTCTTTCGATTTGAAGTAGGTCTAAATTACATGCTTTAATTTTGTTGTTTTTATATTATCTTTTTGCTTTTTATAGTTTTGAAAATTTTATTTTAATTTTGTTGTTTTTATATTATCTTTTTGCTTTTTGTTGTTTTGAAAATTTTATGTAAATTATGACGTAAACGACTACTTGTAATTCGTAAAATTAAGATATTATTTAAATGAAACCACATTAAAATAGCAGGTATTTCTTTATTATATGTATAGATGTTTCATACACTATTTAAATTAAGAAATTAAGAATCTTTTATTCAAGAACGATTGTGCCATCACCACCAACAAACCGCCACTATGACAACGATGAAAACAAAGAAGGAAAACTAAAAAATTAGGAAGAGAAGCTAAATGCATAATGTCAACCATGATGTAAAACATATAGTTGTAATTATAAAGCGTTAGTTAAAACAATTTATCTGAAATTATTATTATTATTATTTTTTTGAACGGCAAATTAGGATCACTGACGGACCACTGGAGTATCATCGTACCACGAGCAGAACCACCCGATCATATCCATCTCCACTAGGCAATAATGCCTATACACCAATTCAGGAGGAAACCCAATAAATCTGAGAAAACCCCCTTTGTGGGAATTGAACCCATGACCTAATGGTCATAAGCCTTATCCCACCACCAAGATACCACTAGGATATAATGCCATGGGTTTTATTCAAATTATTCAAATTAATTTTAAAAACTACTAATAATAGATATATAAAATAAAATTTACTTTGATATATACATAAAAGAAGAAGGTTTTATTATTTTATCAAAATATTAAAATACCATTTTCCCTAATAATAGAATAAAAACTATTACTTTTTGGTAAGCACAGCCTCCACATAAACCTAACCCTCTATTCAAAAGAGGTGGGGAGTGACCACACGAGATAGCGATCCTTGAATTCGAACTTGTGTCGTATCCTCAACCAATTATGTCATGAATTAAACTCCATATTAAATTTCACTTGGGCCCACAATATTTTGTTTTAAAATATATTGAGGATGATTAAATTTGATTTATCAGTACAATGAAAGATCCTATCGGGATTTTTAAAGTCAAACTTTGACTAATGACCCAAATAACGACAAGACGTGTCATACCCATGAGGGCCTCACAAAGTCACAAGTCACAACAAAGCGTGATTATGGGTCTTCAACAGTTAATATAATAAAATATTATGAATGATTAATTATGGGGCATATTTTACAGAAAGTGAAAATAATTAAAATAATCTAAGATCTCAAATTTCACAATTTTTACAATGCCTGTTTTTTGTTCTCTATGGATTAAGAGTTCGAACATTACAAACATGGTGTGGCTAGTTGGTTGCGGCATGGTGTGGCAACCATGGGCAAGTTCGGCGGCTCCACTCCTTGGCTTTCGGCAGGTTGTGGCAAGCGACAAGTGGCAAGTGAGAGCTTGATTTTGCTTCCCTTGCCGAATTGATCAAGAGGGTGAGGGTGGGACCCTTTCAACATTAACCAATCACATCTTAGTTAACTTTTTCAAATTAATTAAAAAATTGGTTGTGGCATAAGAGGCATATGAATACTTGTGATTGGCAAGTTGTGGCACGTAAAAAACAATTAGTGGTGAAAGCTGATGTGACGTTGATGTAAAGGAGAGAGGTGTCACGGCAAGTGCAGCAAGCACTCCCTCCACCCCCGTGACTTTTAAATATCACAAGACAAAAAAGCATACCCATTTTCAGACCGGCCTATTTAACCAACTTTTTCTAATTAAATTTTTCAGTTTTATACTTCATGATTTTATTTCACTAAGATAACCGAAAGAAAGTTGTACATAACTTAAAAATGGTAACTAAACTACTCTATCTTTTCACAACTCTTGAGAAAGCAATTAAAATTTTGAAATCTATTTTTTTTGGGTAAATGGGGCAGTAATACTCTAACAAGTTTTATTAATAAAAGATTACATAATACAACATTGTAATGTTATTGGAGATTGATAATTGGGTTTCAAAGTCAGAATGATCACTAACATTATGAGTGAAGCCTCTATATTGGAAGTGTGCTTATTCTAGAAGACAGGGTAATTAAGTAAAATCCTAATTAAGTTTGTTGGTAAAGTCATCACATAAGAAAAGGCTAAACACACACACAAAGAAATTCTTGTTGAAGAATTGATGGGATCTCTCAAAACCTTTAAGATGAGTCTGACTGAAGATTATGTAAAACTTAAGAGATTGCATTCAAAGTCAAGAAAGAGCAAACCAACCCTGATGAGACTGTTGCAAATCGTATCAAGATGTTCAACAAAGCCATGAAATATTTCAAAAGGTGTGATAGTGATGGGCTTAGAGAAGAAGAATATAATATTTACTACCCTTATGCATTCAGATCCAACCCACCATATTTTCATCTTAAATTACACTAAAAAATACTACATTTTATCTCTCATTTTCAATTAAATAATATTTTTTATACCTTTATCATCACATTTTCTTCCTCATTCACTCACAACCACTTTCAACATATATTAAAATATTATAGGGGGTGAACAGTGTCCCCCCAAATATACATATGAACAGTAACATTTTCTCTCTCCTCCACTCACAACCACTTTTTATACTCTTTATATTTTAAAAACAACACACACATATTTAGATTCCTTGGATGTGCATGCTCTTAATCGTATGTAACACGGTTTGATTGGTCCGATTGGTCCGACCAGTTTAGCCAATGACGTTGTTGATTCATCATCAATTAATAAAAATAGAGTATTAATATATATGTTTTAAAATATGTCTCATACATTAAAAGATTACATAAGGCTTAAACATTTTATCTTTGTTTTTTTGTATATTTTATCTTGTGTTTGGTATGTTTATTATTATTATTATAATATATTTGTATTCTTGTATACATACCTAGAAATTATCATGATAAGAATAAGAATACCATACACTAAATGACATGGGAATATGCCACAATGAAGATGGCTATGTGTTGCCAAACCCATTTCCCCATATTGTATTTATATTATCCTATGTATGTATACTTAAATCACGAGTGCATGTACATTTTTAATGATACATGATTTCTTTTTGTAGATGGTATATATATGTCTTCATACATCTATACACTTTGACTCCTTTTATACTTTAAATTTCACCATCATTAACTCCAAAACACACACCCACTTTGTAAACATGGATGTCAACAATGATGATCATCAAGAACTAGAGTCACTCGAGACACTTTCCCTCACAGATTTCCCACTAACAAGAGATGAAAATTCATGTGGTCAAGATCATGATCATGATCATAACCATAGACCTCCACCGTCACCTAGCCAAGATTTATTTGAATTCTGTAGCGGCGAATCCAACCGGTTTTATGAAGAACAACACATGGTATCTGATGCAGAAGACATGATTTCTGGTGGCAAGCTCGTACCCACCAACCCGAAACACCCTCAACGCGCAAGGTGTGAGTCTATGCGCGAGTTAAAGAGCACCAACGACAAGGGAACCGCGAGTACTCAACTCTTTAAAAACAGTTACTCTTTTGATTCCAAAAAGCGCACCCGAAACCTGAAGTTGAACTATGAACCAACCGCGGATAACAACCGCAATAGTTTGAGTAATAAATCGTCTTCTTCGAGGTGGACGGATCTTGTGTTTGCGCCCTTGAAGATACCTGCTGAGATGGATCTTAAGGACATCAGGAACAGGCAGCTTGTTCAAAACACTTCAAAATCATTGTTCCCTACAGTTGAATCCAGTGATCGTTTTGCGGTTAACCGAGTTGGTCATCACCGGAAGACTTCATGGGGAGTGCTTGGATTCCTTAGCTGCAAAAGGTCCGGCAGTGTTGCCGTGACGATGCCGTTAAGTTGATGAAAAATTAAGTGTAAAGAATTTATGACTCGTTGGTGCCCTTTCTTTTTCACAACAATGCCGTATGGGGTACAAAGTGAATATTATTGTATTATGATTTTGGAGTTTTTTCTCTTGTTTGGTAGTTGCATTGATTTCAGGCTTTCATTACAATCATTCCATGCATAAAGGTTGTATACTCCGGACGTAATTTGTTTATATCATAGTCTTTCAAAGTCCTTCTACATGATTGTATGTGGTTACAAACTAATAAAATAAATCAGCAACATTATGTTGTTCTATAAAGAGATCCCCAAAACCATATGTATCCGTTTGAGCCATCCTGTTTGTTAATTATATATGTTTTGAAACCAATCATTGGAGTGGTAGTATTTCTCTAATTACCATAAACATTGTTCGAGAGTTAGTTACGGGTCATTACGTAGGTTTTAAGATTTCGTATGGCTTGGATAACTTTCTAAATCATGTAAACTCGTTTCCATATTAAAGTGCTTTGTGGGTGCACGAAATCAATAATCGGATAAGGCACAAGTGTTTTTCAAGAATGAGAACGAAATGATTGGATTTATGTTAGACAGACCGAATGATTCATTTATATAATAGTTGTACCATCACATTGATTTTGTTGCAATGTTTGAAAGGGTTGATGACCGTGTCGTTCAATTCCGATCATGCAAAAACCTAATTAATCTAGGTAGCTAGGGTAAGTCAGGTTTCGTATCCGCCAGGAGTATGTGGTCAATGTTAAATGAGTTTGGTAATCTAGACTATTTATGAAACAAATGTAAATAACAATTATGAAGTTTGCAATGATCTTTTCTTGATTTGATTAAGAACGTTGATGTTAATGAAAGGTTGAATAATTGCAAACAAGTATGTAAAAGAACTGATCACACCCATGTTTCAGATTACAAGTAATTAGGGCAAACTTACACAAAAGATTTGATCTTTAATGAAATACAATTGATTTCTTGAATTTGTTAATTTGAAAACCAAATTGGAGACATCAACATTTGTCTATCACATGTAAATGGTGTAAGAAAACCTTCACGATATGAATCCTGAACAAATGTATGTTTTATGAATCAAGAACAATTAACAAACTCTAGCAAGAATCAAAACTAATGGCAATTATCATCTCACAATGTCAATGATGCAAGAAAATCTTCATTTTCATGCGTTCATAACAATACTAGCAATCAATTCATGCAATTTCAACCAAATGATTACCAAATTTTATGTAACACACCAAACATGTAAGAAAAACCCTAAAATTTGCAACTTACATGCGGGGATGATTTTGAAGAGATTAGCCACTCATGATGGCAGATTGATCTTCAAAAACCTTCATTGAATCTTGAGATACTTGATGGAATACGAAATCAGGTGGACTGGAAGGCTAAAAATCACCCCTAAGAGCCATAGATGGAGTGTGTGGTGAATGACATTTAATCCTCATTAAAACTGGCCAAAAGGGGGATTTTAACGTCAATAACTGACATGGGATGCAACTTGCGTCCTCAAGGACGCAAGTTGCCCCCTGATTTCTTTGCCGACCTACGTCCCTCATGACCTGATGGGGACGCAAGTTGCGTCCCTGAGGAAGCAAATTGCGCCCTTGAGAATCTAGGATCTGGATGAATTCCTTGACCGTTGAATGCGTACCGACACGTGAAATGTGCGAAATCCAATCACGTGTATGGAATGAACACGAAGAAGTAATTAACAATGATTTCTATTACTGATTTGACAAAGTTTACACCATGAAATCAAATGGGCAGAGCTTCGCTATAAGAATGCCCAAAAATTACAAATGACAAGACTCAACACATATATATAGGAAAATAACTTCGTACGAAGCCTTGATTTGGTGCCTTCGTACGAAGCTGGTGGCTTCGTACAAAGCTACCTCAGCTTCATAACATGCTCTTTTCTATGCATTACCAGTCTTGTATCATCTGTTTCAGCTACGGTACATGATTGACATAAGCGATAGACATAACATAATGCACTCACAGCCCTCACATGGTTTCTTCTCATTTCTTCATATAACCAATCTTTGTTGCTTCAATGTGCTTCCAATCTCACAATTAACTTCCGAAAAGCATTCGTTTAAGCTCCATTGACCCCCCAAGCATATCATTTTCTCGATAGCTTCATTGCAAAGCCCTGTGAAGCTTTCAAAATGTAACTTAAACCTGTCGAGGCCTGCAAAATACAAACCATCTCAAAATAGTGTATTCTAGTACTCAGTTTCACACAAACTGGTAAAATTAAACACGTTAAGATTTGGAAATTAACCAAACCATCAAGGGTATAATCATTAGGATGTTATAATCAACCATTATAACTGCTATGTAGGTATCAAATGCATCAGTACCACTAATAATTTCCCTTGATACACACTCGTAACTGATAACCATTTGCCACTGCCACTGATCTTCATTTTCCACTGATGATCGGTTACCACTAATACCACGGATCATCAATTCCACTGACTACTAGTTTGTTACCGCCAAATTAAGTTAATACTGCTAGGCGTTGCCCCAGACCCTACCAAGGGGGTGTTGTCCCCTTGGAATCCCAATGGTATAGGGAGTTCACCCCCCCCCCCCCCCAAATCATTGAGGTTCCATAGTTCCATAAATTACAATAGTCTTGGACAAACATGTACTTCACACCTCCTAACTTTCACCAATCTATACTGTAGTTTATCATTATATAGAGTTTAAGTCAATCGCAGTTACTCAAAATATCTTGATGACATGAAATTCATGGATTTTAGTCTGGCAGAAAGATATGGTTGTTGTCACGACATCAAGAATGTAGTGCCTCCTCTAGGGTCCTTAGGATCACATCTAGGGAACAATAAATTATAACTATGGGTTTGGATATTGTTTAATTATAGACTCCTGTTGAATTAAAGAAAACAAGTCATTAACAACTTCATCTTAACTAACACTTGAAGAAAATTTGAAATCAATAAAATTTCTTTAGCTCGTTAGTGGGCTAGCCTTGTCACATACATCATGTGAACTATATTATATTCCTTTACTCTATAAAAATATTGGACTATTAATTTGGTTTGCAATTGTTTGTGATGTTTGTTTGGGTCAAATTCCCTAACAATCAAAATCATAATCTTAGGGTTCTAGTATTCTTTAGGAGTGATAGCAAAAGATAGTAAGTAAGATCACTAAGTTTGGTGACCACGTTTTTTGTTTCTTAAGATAGAATTTGAGGATTACTTGTGGCAAAAAGAACTACATGAGCCGGTATTAGAGATAAAACCTGAGAATGAAGTATAAGGATGAAAATTATTAGATAGACAATTGATTAGTATGATTAGGTTATATTTGTTGAATACTTATGGTTTGATCAAGACATTGTCCACTATGTATGAGAAGTCGCTCCCATCAAATAAGGATTTCTTGATTTGACACTAGCTTTGTCAATAAAATACTTATGGTTTGATCAAGACATTGTCCACTATGTATGAGAAGTCGCTCCCATCAAATAAGGATTTCTTGATTCGACACTAGCTTTGTCAATAAAAAGATGAAGGAGGTTGCTTTTACACACCGTGTGAATAAACCTAATATAATTCTATCCCGGTCAACTCTTGTTGCTATTATACACGATGAAAAAGTACTAAAGCTTATATTATTTTCTCCATAGTCAGAGAGTTGGTGTGAACATGTCACATTAGTTAGTAGTTCGTCTAGAAAAACCTTTTGAAGGAATTTATGATTTGATCATCGTTCGTAAGAAGCTCTGTGGTAATTATTCTAGTTCTTCGGATTAGGAAAGCTGACATAGGACATGGGGGAGGCAGATCTAGCTCCATAATGAAATAAAATGAAATCAAAAGTCAAGATGGATGTATAATGTTTGAATTGAAACCAAAGTGCATCCCTGTTCATGAAAGAGCACAAGAATAAGAGTTGCAGCCAAAGATTCTAATGATATCTTGATTTACAGTGTTGCATGTGCTATAAGAAAAAATGTGCTCGAGTTGAAGAAAACACTAAGGCAACGGTGCTTGTAAACCTTGTACCAAAATCAAATTTAACACAAGCCTCACTAGTTTAATAGTGGGCATTACATGGTTACACAGACCAAGTGAACAACATGTTATGCGTGTCTTCTCTATTATTCTTGCACATTGATAACGGGTATTTGTTTGGGTAAGATGTCCTTTCAAGAGTTACTTAAATTGGGTCAACTAATCCTAATCCTGGTTTGTTTTGTTGTATGCATAATGAAGAAGAAAATATGTACTCCAGCGATAATAAAGATGAACAATGCCACACCTCGTGTTCTCTTTCTTCTCTCAGATCTTCAAAACCATAAGCACATTAAAAAGGGTCAGAGAGAGACCGGAGTCTTTGAACCTCTGTCTGACACTTAAGTTAGTATTGGATTCAAAATCATAGATATGTATGAATATAAACATGATAGTATGTTGAGAGAATTCTAGGATTATGAGACAGCCTGTTGAATATTGGGAAGGAGACTCATATTTATAGTTAGTGGTGATGAGGGTTTTCTTTTTGTTTAGGGATAGGGATGGAAGACCTAACTGATTTAGGTTGATATATCTCTCCACCTTGTTAGGGATATACCAACAGCATTTGAATATTAAGGGAAATATCTCCAAAGTCTTCAGAGAGAGAGAGAGAGATTACGATTGATATGGATAAGTATACCACGTTGCATATTTATTTGATTAGTTCCAATCGAACTAGGTTTTATGTGAGATGTTCGGTTAAATAGAATTAATTCAGATCATACCTGTTTTGGTCAAAAATTACCGAAGCAATTAAGTGATCAAATTAGTTAAGTGAGGTAGTGTGCTAAAAAGTGTGTTGAAAATATGCTGGTTAAGTTGTTTGGAAAAACAGTATTCAGGATACGGCTCAGGATATTGAGCTGTATCTACGATCAAACAATGAGCAAAAAGTAAAGGGGGTGACACGAGATATACGAGGAAAGCCCTTGATCAATCTAGATCGCCGGCATAAAACCTCGGGAGCTGACAATCGCAGCTGCCTTGTTCTTCTTATTGCTTTAAACTTCAGGATACAGTGCAGGATATTGACCAGATCGCTAAGTGTTACAATGCTTTTGTGCGAAAGTGAAAATTGCTAGAGAACAAGTGTAAGAGTGTAGTGAGTGTTGATGTGATGTCCTATTCGATCTGATATACCCACCTATTTATAGTAACGAATTACAAACGAAAATTCCTATAAATATGGGATGCTCCGAATATTCCATTGTAAACGTTGTAGACCGAGTAATGCGGCTTCAACGTCTTTATTTGAACGACTTGGACCGAGTCTTCCGCGGAATGAGTCCTTGTGAACGTTGCTAGCTTCTAACCCGCTTACCTGCACATAATCCGTTAGTGATCCTGAGGATACCATTCAGGATGTTACCAATATCCTGAATCAGCATCCCAGATGTGAACAAATATCATATAACCAAGATATAACCCAAGATATTTCTCAGGATATGGGCTCAGAATTTCACCCATAACAATTGTCCCAAAAAATGTTACCTTTTAGTATCCTGCCACTAACGGTTACATTTTTCACAGAGATCGAGGCAATTAAGAGATAAGACCAATGATGTGACCGTTTGCAACTTACTCAGCCTATATTTACTCATTGCACCCCTATATCTTCTCATCCTCATCTCTTTTTTAATCACTACCGATAAGGAAAAAGGTAAACATTCTCTCTCTAATCTTCATCTTCATCCTCCTTTTCCGGTCAAAAATTCAGGCGATCAAATGCCGAGACATACAAGATCCAGTTCTGGTGATTTGGCTCCCACATTCATCCAGCAGAATCTTTTCCAAGAACCGGAGAAAGAGATATGTTCTTTTGATAGTGCCCACTTATCGGCTTTGAAATCCTCCGGTATCTTTCCGAAAGGAACGGTATTCCGGCCGTTCGACCGGGAAATCCGGTCGGATATGGTCTCCAATGAGTGGTTGTGCTTTAGTGCCTTTCCCTTCACCTTAGGGTTACAGTTCCCCTTTCCAGACTTCATCACCGAATTCTTCAAGATTACAAAAATCTCTTTCAGTCAAACAATGCCAATGTTTTGGCGTGTTCTGTCCGTTCTTGACCAGATCAAGAAAAACCATATCCCTGATCTTTCTGTTCATGATCTCCCCCTAGGTTACCGGCTTAGATGCCATGGATCATGTAGATTTTTGTTTTATTCCCTTCACCTTAGGGTTACAGTTCCCCTTTCCAGACTTCATCACCGAATTCTTCAAGATTACAAAAATCTCTTTCAGTCAAACAATGCCAATGTTTTGGCGTGTTCTGTCCGTTCTTGACCAGATCAAGAAAAACCATATCCCTGATCTTTCTGTTCATGATCTCCCCCTAGGTTACCGGCTTAGATGCCATGGATCATGTAGATTTTTGTTTTATTCCACCTCCGGCGACCCGCTGATACTTCATGCCACCAGGAACGAGGATAATTGGCAATCTAAGTTCTTCTTTGTAAAAAGAGACTCAATCCCTGGTGGAACGGAATATCCGGTGAAATGGTTGAAAAAGGGTAGGATTTAGGGTTTAAGGATGATCCTGCCTCTTATCCTGTTCCATATCCTGAACTGATTAACTTTCTTTTCTCTGTTGTGCACGCAGCTGATTTCAGGAAGATTGCACCTCCCCTTGCTGATTCAAAGAAAAGGATTGACGCCATCAGACTCCTTCCAGAGACTGAAAGAAGTTTCAACCCGTCTCCACCATCTCCAAGTCCTCTTTCTAGTGCAAACATGTCTGGTAAGGATCCTGCAAAATATCCTGTACACACATGTCTTTATTTGATATACTTAGGAGAAATTTTACTCCCTGTATGCAGACTCCAGCAAGGTTCCAGTCTACCTAGACCTTGATGAACTTGACAGCTATCCTACCCCAGTCATGGTCAAGAAAGAGACCCCTGCAACCACCAGCTCCAAGCCGCTCCCAGCTCCTAAGGCTAATTCGAGGACTCGTGCTTCCACAGCAAAAAAGAGGAAAGGTCCTGAAGTCAGTGCTCCAGGTCCAGAAGGGTTCTTCTACGATGAACTCAGCTTTTCTGACTACTTAGAGCCAATGACATCCTTCCTCAACAAGGTAATATCCTGCTACATATATCCTGATAGGATATCCTGATTAATATATTCTAACTCATACCTGAACTTGATGTGCAGGGCCTCCAGCATTTGCTCCACCTGTACAACGATGCATATGGTACTGCTGCACTCCATGAAGCCAGGATCAAACAGCTTGAAAGCACCGTTGCCGACCAAGGTGCCATTGCTGAAGCAAAGACCCGACACTACGAGGGCATGCTGAAGAAGGTCACCCAAGATGCTGAGCTCAAACTTGCCACCGTCCAAATGGATCACGAACAGGCCATGGTTTCTTTCCGGGAAGGAATCAAAGCCTCTGCTATCGTCTCCCTGCTACAAGCTCGCATCAAGATGGCCTACGAGGCCAAGGAGACAGGCCTTGTATGCCCATCCTGGCAGGTTGAATCCTGGGTGGCCAAGCTGAAGGAGCTTGGAGGCAAAGCTGTGCCACTCCCTGCTGAAGCCGGGGAATCCTCTAAGACAGCAGAGGTGGTAGACAAGGTTGGAGATAAGAAGGATGCTGGAGAGGATGCTGGGACAGATGCTGGTGAGGATGCTGCTCAGGATGCTGAAGCTGGAAAGGCAGAGAAGGTTGGAGAAGATGCCGCTGTGTGAGGGCATTCAGGTGGGCAATGATGGATATATGTGCCAAGGCCGGAGCCCACCTTTTTAAATTTGAATGTTGGTCTGTAATCCCCAAAACAATTTACTTTTTCCGCACTTTACTTTTCTGCACCTGAACAATTTACATTTCCTGCATGCTTTTTGAACAATACAACAGTTGGAGGTGGATGGGTCTCGGTTTGAGATGAAACCTTCAACTGTTGGGTAAATATGTTTAAAGACTAATTGTGCTTTTGGTGGATGGATCTCGGTTTGAGATGAAACCAAAAGCACAAACTTTTGCTATGTTAATAATATAACTTCTCTTTTGGCCTTACTATTGTTGTTATTAGTGTACAAATTTCACTTATGAAAACTGTTTTGTTTGAACATTCTTGGGAATATTATGGGAACACATTCTGAAAATATCCTGACAAGTATCCTAAAAGATATCCTGGTCGGGATATTGTCATATAACTTAGAAAACTTAAGTCATTTGAAAAAAGGAAAGATCATACCAAAGACTCTTAGAGAGTCAATTCCAATCTTCCACCTTAGGAATGTCCCCAGTTCATACTTACAAACTTGGATCCATCATTTGAATAGTATAATGTATGTCCCCTGTGTACGACACAGAAATGCAAATGTATTCACACTTTGGCTTGAGTAAATTCCGAACACCCCGAGGCAAAACCCTTGATATCCTGAAATGAATCCTTAGCATACTGGGGATAAACCCTTAATATCCTGGGGATAAACCCTGATATCCTGGGGATAAACCCTTAATTTCATGCGCTACAGGCGAGAGTGTATAAACTCCAAATCTTTAAAAGGTGAAAACCTTTAAACCTTAGAGAGTATGAAAATACCCTTTCGTGAGAGAGGGTGATCAATCCTCATATACCTTCAGGATCCAGGATATAGCCAACAGTAACGAAATTGTCAGCCACTTTTACATGAACTGGTCCCGCTACCTTAAACTATACCTAGATAACTTGCGCTCCAGGCGAGGTGTTTAAACCCAATTCGAAAGAAAGGTGAATACCTTTAAACCTTTGAAGGGATCAGGATCCCTTAAATGTGAGAGAGGGGGCCAATCCTCTAATCTTTCGATTTATCTTGAGTGCATATCCTGGAGTTATATCCTGAAACATATGCTGCAAAACAACTGTAAACTAAGGTGGGTGTTAGCTTGGCTAACACCCCTCCGATGCTTAAGTCAGTATTGGGTTCAAGATAATAAACAAATATATTTAAAAGAGATAGAATACATACCCTTTTGAGATAGAAATTAAATTCTATTCTTACTTGAAATAGAGCTTTAAGTGGATTGCATTCCAGGATCTCGGTAGCATATCCCCTTCCATATTCTTGAGTCTATATGCTCCTTTCCCTGCTTCTGACTCAACTTCATATGGTCCTTCCCATTTTGGAGCTAGCTTGCCATCGGCAGGATTAGTGGTATTTTGAAAAGCCTTTCTTAGCACCCAATCACCAACTCGAAATCTCCTAGTCCTTATATTCTTGTTATATGCTCTGGATATTCTTTGTTGATATGCTGCCATCCTTAGCCTTGCTGCATCTCTTTTTTCATCTATAGTATCCAAATCTCGACATAAGGCTTCAGGATTCTGTTCAGGATCCTGAAGGATAGATCTTGCAGTAGGTATCGCTATTTCCGTTGGAATCACTGCTTCTGCTCCAAATACCAAGGAAAACGGGGTTTGGCCGGTTGCATTCTTTACCGTTGTCCTATCAGCCCACAAAACAAAGGGTAATTCTTCTGCCCATCTTCCTTTTTTGGCTCCAAGTCTCTTCTTTAAGTTATTGACAATTATCTTGTTCGAGGATTCAGCTTGTCCATTCGCTTGAGGATGTACCAGAGTAGACGTGATCATTTTAATTCCCCAACTCTTGCAAAAGTCAGTAGTCCGCTTGCTTATAAACTGGGACCCATTATCACAAATGATTTCAGCTGGTACCCCAAACCTGGTCAAGATATTCCTCTTTATGAAGGATACTACTTCTTGGTCTCTGACTTGAACAAATGCTTCAGCTTCAACCCACTTAGAGAAATAATCCGTCATTGCTAGCATAAAGACTTTTCCTCCCGGAGCTTTTGGTAACTTCCCTACTATATCCATCCCCCATTTCATGAATGGCCAAGGGGAAGCTACAGGATATAGTGGTTCAGCTGGTTGATGTAGTATGTTACTATGCCTTTGACATGCATCACACCTTCGAGCATGTTCTGCAGCATCTTTCCTCATCGTTGGCCAATAATATCCTGTCCTTAATACTTTCGAGAACAATGATCTGCCCCCAGTGTGGTTACCACAATCCCCTTCATGTATATCCTGAAGTACTTCTTTGGCTTCAGGATCCTCCAAGCACCTCAAATACGGTCCTGCAAGAGATTTCTTGTATAAAACATTATTTATAATAGTGAATCGTGATACCTTCATCCTAAATGCCTTAGGATTTTCATCTCCGGGGATGTGTCCTTCCTTGAGATATCTCATGATTGGAGCCGTCCAGGATTTAGGATCCTTTTCAGGATACTCTGCTCCAGGATCCTGAATACCCGCTACTTCTTTATCCTGAGGATTCGTTGCAGGATACAAGATATGTAATATTGGTATTTGGGTCCCTTCTGGTATCCTGATCGATGATCCCAGATTTGCTAAGGCATCTGCTTCAGCATTATCCTCCCTTGGTACATGTTCAAGTGTAAAAACATCGAAATATACTGCTAATTTTTTGAGAATATCGATGTATTCGATTAATTTCTCACCCTTAACTGCATATAATCCATTAAAATGGTTAGTAATTAACAAGGAGTCAACATATACTTGCAAATTCTTGATACTCATATTCTTAGCCAACTCTAATCCTGCAATTAAAGCCTCATACTCTGCTTCATTATTAGTAGCAGGGAATTCACACCTAATAGCCTGGGGTAATATGTCCCCCTGTGGCGATTTTAGTAGTATTCCCAATCCTACTCCTCTTACATTAGATGCACCATCAGTATATAACGTCCAGGATCCTGAGGATTCTCCTAACTGTTGGACTTCTAAGTCTACCTCATCCTGAATGTCACTACTGAAATCAGCCACAAAGTCAGCTAAAGCCTGAGACTTTATGGCATTTCTAGGTTCATATACTAAATCATAAGCACTCAACTTTACTGACCACTTGGCCATCCTGCCTGACATCTCTGGTTTCCTAAGCACATTTTTGACAGGATAATTTGTTTTAACATGAATCCTATGTGTCTCAAAGTAATGTCTAAGCTTCGTTGATGCCATAACTAATGCTAGTATCAATTTTTCTAAATGAGAATACCTAGTTTCAGCATTTAACAAACTTTTACTAACATAATAAACAGGATATTGCTGACCTTCATGATCCTTTATAAGGACGACACTTACAGCATTCCCTGATACTGCGAGGTATAGGGATAGTGGTTCACCATTCTCAGGCTTCATCAGTAGAGGTGCAGTTGAAAGATATTGCTTCAAATCCTGCAGGGCTGCTTCATGCTTCTCACCCCATTCGAATTTCTTGTTCTTCTTCAGGATATCATAAAACTCTTTGCATTTCTCTGAGGATCTTGAAATAAATCTGTTTAATGCTGCCACTCGCCCTGTTAATTGTTGAACATTCTTCATATTTGAGGGTGATTTAATATCCAAGATGGCTTTAATCTGCTCCGGGCTCGCCTCTATTCCTCTTTTGGTCACCATATATCCTAGAAATTTTCCTGCCCCCACTCCGAAATGACACTTAGCAGGATTTAGCTTCATGTTATATTGATCCAGGATATCAAATGCTCCTTTAATATCCTGGAGGTGATCCTGAGCTTTCCTTGATTTTACCACCATATCGTCAATGTATACCTCCATGGTGTCCCCCAGCTTGTCTTTGAACATCATGCTTACCAATCTCTGGTATGTTGCACCTGCATTTTTCAAACCAAAAGGCATAGCCGTATAACAATAAATACCTGTTGGTGTCATGAAGGCAGTATCCTCCTGGTCAGAAGGCTCCATTTGAATCTGCTAAAATCCTGAGGATGCATCCATGAAGGTCAACATTTCATGCCCGGCAGTAGCATCCACCATTGCATCAATGTGAGGAAGAGGAAATGGGTCTTTAGGACAAGCCTTGTTCAAGTCTGTATAGTCTACACAGACTCTCCATTTCCTATTTTTCTTCTGTACCACGACTACGTTTGCTAGCCATCTTGGAAACTTGACTTCTCTGATCATCCTGGACTTCAAAAATCTTTCAACTTCCTCTTGGATAATCGTATTCCGCTCAGGAGCAAATTTCCTTCTTTTTTGCTGAACAGGCTTGAATGATCTGTCAATTCCAAGCTTGTGAGTGATAATGTCTTTGGATATACCTGTCATATCCTCATGCTTCCATGCAAACGTTGACATCCTGCATTTCAAAAAGTTAGTTAACTGCTCTTCAATATCCTGAGGGATATTGGTTCCTATGAGCACCGAGATATCAGGATTATCCTGATCCAGGATAATTTTCTTCACATCCTGCTCCGAACCCTCCACGATATCCTGGGCCCGCATCTTTAATTGCTATGCTGTACTAGGCTTGGTTGAGGATTTCATCGAGGATGAGTAGCATTCTTTTGCCTCTTGCTGATCACTATCAACCTTGACAACTCCCCAAGGGGTAGGGATCTTGATGCATTGGTGATATGTTGATGGCATAGCCTTCATATCGTGAATCCATGGTCTTCCCAGTATGATGTTATAACAGGATAGAGAATCCATCACACAGAAACGTTGTATCGAGTTGACTCCTTCAACATATACTGGTAACTTTATCTCTCCCATTGTGTTCCTAGCCTCTCCACTGAACCCAACAAGCACAGTGGACTTTGAAGTGATATCCATCGGAGATACATTCATTCTCTTCAGAGTCTCTAGTTGGATTATGTTGACGGAGCTGCCATTATCAACCAATATCCTGCGTACAAAATGGTTAGCCACATATAATGTTATTACCAGAGCATCATGATGAGGATCCTGGACAGTATCCCTGTCATCAGCATCAAATGTGATCACTTTGTCAGTTGTGAGGGTAGTCATCCTGACAGGTTTGTCTCCCATTTCGGCCTTAGCTTCTTTTGCATGTCTCTTCGCCGCCGAATACGAAGTCCCACAAATGTCGGATCCTACCGAAATAAAGTTGATTATCTTGGCATCCGCGGGAGGTGACGCTGCTCGCTCAGGATCCTTCTCAGTATCCTGACTCTTATTCTTCTTTCTCCCTAAGAGATCTTTCAGATATCCCTTGCTTAGAAGATAGCTTATTTCTTTCCTTAGAGCGATGCAATCCTCAGTTACATGTCCGAAATCTTCGTGGAAGGCACACCATTTTGACTTATCTTTCCAATCGGCTTTTTGTTGATTTTTTCGAGGCCACCTAGCCTTGTCTCCTAAACCCTGCATGGCATACATCAATTCAGGAATGTTAACAGAAAAGCAATATTCAGATAATTCAGGATATTCTTCAGGATCCTCGTCTTCGATAGCATTCACTTTCTTGTTTTCATTTCTACCATATGGCTTAGGGCGATATGGCTTAAATGAGGATTCTGACTTCCTGTTAGTTGACTCATAGGTGTTGGATGAGTCCATCCTCTCTTGCATCTTTCTGTCATCCTCCAATCGAATATATCTTAGGGCCCTGTTTCGGGCTTCATCCAAGTTCCTGCATGGGTTCATTACAAGGTCTTGGTAAAATTGAGAATCTTTTTGCAGCCCCATCTTAAAAGCTTGCACAGTTGTTGCAACATCAAGATGCGGAATGTCTAAGGATTCCCGGCTGAATTTGTTCACATAATCCCTTAGGGATTCTTGAGGCCCCTGTGTTATCCTGTAGAGGTCACTTGTTAGTTTTTCAAAGCTTCTACTACAAGAAAACTGACTATTAAATAAATTGACTAGGTGAGCAAAAGATGTAATCGAATGAGGAGGAACATTTAGGAGCCATTTCAAGGCTGATCTTGTTAAGGTAGAACCAAAACCCTTGCACAAGCATGCTTCCTTGAGCTCCGGAGGGATAGGGTTAATCTCCATTCTTTCCTTATACTGGGCAATATGTTCTTCAGGATCCGTTGTTCCATCATAAAGCTTCATGTTGGGGGTTTGAATTCTCTTTGGAATCTCAGCATCACATATAGGATATGCAAAGCGAGATATCATGTGGCTGTCTTGGGACACTTCCAGGATTGGCTGGACCACTCCAGGTACACTGGATATCATGTCCTTCAACTTCTGAAGCTCCCTAGTAAATGCTGATGTTACACCTGTATCCTGCAAAGATCCACTATTGTTAGCAGCATGAGTATTGTTATTATTTGACACGTTACCCGTAAGAGGATTCTGCCCATATCCTGAACTCCTCATGGTCGACATCCTGACCGAGGAGGGTACTTCAGGAGTATGATTCTGAGGAAGGTTGGGCACAATATTCCCCCTATTATCCTCAGTGTACACAGCTGAACTGAAGTTCAAAGTTCTGGGTTGTAGTGGAGTGACGATATCCTCAGCAGATCTGCTCGAGCCAGACTTCAGGAGTTGTATTTCCCTCAACAGCATTTGGTTTGTTTCCTGTTGCTGCCTCATTTGTTCTTGCACACTTCCAAATAAGGTTAGAATTTCATCATTAGAAGTTAAAATGGGAGCAGATCCCTGAATACTCCGAGTAGGGATAATATCCTGAGGCTGTGAAGAAGATTGCATCCTTGGAGGAGGTGGTGGAAGCACCGGACCAGTAGTAGCAGAAGTTGTAGCAGACGCAGTGGAGGAGCTCATGTTTGATCTTGAGGCCATTGTAAACAATGTGGCAAAAAGTTTTGAAAACAGAAAACCAATTAACGATTTCACAAAGATTTTTAGTAAAGAGAGCACCACTTGCCCCACGGTGGGCGCCAAATTGTTTTGGTCAAAAATTACCGAAGCAATTAAGTGATCAAATTAGTTAAGTGAGGTAGTGTGCTAAAAAGTGTGTTGAAAATATGCTGGTTAAGTTGTTTGGAAAAATAGTATTCAGGATACGGCTCAGGATATTGAGCTGTATCTACGATCAAACAATGAGCAAAAAGTAAAGGGGGTGACACGAGATATACGAGGAAAGCCCTTGATCAATCTAGATCGCCGGCATAAAACCTCGGGAGCTGACAATCGCAGCTGCCTTGTTCTTCTTATTGCTTTAAACTTCATGATACAGTGCAGGATATTGACCAGATCGCTAAGTGTTACAATGCTTTTGTGCGAAAGTGAAAATTGCTAGAGAACAAGTGTAAGAGTGTAGTGAGTGTTGATGTGATGTCCTATTCGATCTGATATACCCACCTATTTATAGTAACGAATTACAAACGAAAATTCATATAAATATGGGATGCTCCGAATATTCCATTGTAAACGTTGTAGACCGAGTAATGCGGCTTCAACGTCTTTATTTGAACGACTTGGACCGAGTCTTCCGCGGAATGAGTCCTTGTGAACATTTCTAGCTTCTAACCCGCTTACCTGCACATAATCCGTTAGTGATCCTGAGGATACCATTCAGGATGTTACCAATATCCTGAATCAGCATCCCGGATGTGAACAAATATCATATAACCAAGATATAACCCAAGATATTTCTCAGGATATGGGCTCAGAATTTCACCCATAACAATACCTCATCACATAACTTGCTAGGCTCACTAGCATAAAGTGTTTTGTCGAAAACCGAAGGCATTGTCTAGTCATTTTGTTTGGGGATTGACTTTTGGTTAAGTATATTATAACGATAGTTGGTATATGCTTAGGCTAGAGGGTGTGGTTTAAAGCCCTATGGGCTTTATTACGCCACGTAGATGACACGTAAGCAGGGGCTTTATCGCTAACTTACACGGTGTGGATTAACGCCCCTTATAAAGCCCCTTTTTAACTATTATTAAAAAAAGATAAATAAAAAACTCTGATTGGTTTACATTAGGTGGGCCCCTTGACTTCATCTCTCGCGCGCGCTACTCCTTTGGCGGAAGCCAAGGATGGCGCCCCCTTTAACGGAGGCGGGATGGTTTAACTAGATGGGGGCGCTAAAGTTGGTGATGTGGCCGGGGGTGGGGAGCAGGGCCGGTCCTGAGAATTCGTGTACCCTATTCGAGCTCGAAAAAATGTGCCCTTAGGCATTAACGAAATTGGGTATTTGACTCACTAGAGGTCTAAACCTAATGTCAAAGGGGTTAATAAGTAATCTAAACCATAAAAATAATTTTGTAAGAGGGCCTATGTTACTGTTTGTATGGGTGTACCCTATAAATTTTTTTTTACATATACATATCGGGTTTTTTTCATAAAAACGTGCTCCTCGAAATATCGGGCCCTGGCCGGTGGTCCTCCCCGCCCACCCCCAGGGCCGGCCATGGTGGGGAGACACACCCGCTGGCCTTATAAATTTATTAAGTAGTATTGATATGAGTCTTATTACATATTTTGTTCTTAGCATAAACCCATTTTACATGAGTCTCGTGTCCGTTTTTTCTTTTACGGGTGATTAGATAGCATATCGACAACAACTAGCAAGGCTTTTTATTCAATCATTTTAAATTAGAGTTGTCTTAAATGCATGAGTACAATCGGTTGAAGGACCAAAATGGAAACCTATAAATAGCTGATACAAAGATGAGTGAGTAAAGGACTAGGACAATCTTCGTCTCTTCTTTCTTAAAAGCAATAAGACGATTTTGCCCCTGTCAAGTGTTTTTGCTATCAAACAATTATTTTGGGAAAGGTTTAGATGCACCTTATTTCCTTTTTAAATAATATAATGTTGTTTGCATGGTGTAGTCATGAAGACATCAAACATATGCATCACATCGTGAATATTATCATGCAAATAATAGTAACTTAGTTAATTAGATTTATGGAATTAATTGTTTTAAAGTAGTGGGTTAGTAGGTTACCATTATCTATTTGAGTGGGTAGTTATCCTTTTAAATAGCAAGTAGTGGGTATTGTATTGTAAGGCTATATATAAGTCGATTAACAATTGTTTAGATTAGGAATGAAAATGTTGATTTAGTCTAATTCTCTCTAAATATTCTATCAAGTTTCTCTCTATTTTCTTTGAAGCTTGACCCACTTTAACGGGTTATCTATCAAACCAAGTGGTACATATCATATAAATACATATTTTAATATTTTCCCGATATGCATGTGGATTTTTAATTTGTCTCTACCCATGGTTGGTGGTGTTCTTTATGATTGATGTGATATTAAAACTTTTGGAATGATACACAAATTCTTCAATACATTATAAATAAAATATATTTAACATGTTGATGTTGGGTTCACTTATGTTACTTATTAATTAATAACTAGAATTACGACCCGCCGCAATGCGGCGGGGATTCTTTAGTTATAAGTCGATTTAGGACGCACAGGTTATGTTGAACCTGTCAAATGTGAAAAAATAGACGATGTAAAACGTTCACCCACACACGCACGTTGCGTCGTGTTAACTCGCAAAATTTAGAACGAAACGTAAAAACGTTAAACCAAAGACGCACGTTGCAATGTGTTAAGTCACAAAATTTAGAACGAAGCGTAAAGCGAAAAATTTGCGGAAAATGAAAACTATAAAGGACCAAAGTTGAAAGTAAAAAAAATTGTGAGGATAGATTGCAAAAGATAAAAAGTTTTGTGTTAAAAGAAAAAAAAAAACAAATAGTTTTGGGTTAAAAGTAATCTATGAAATACTTTTGGGTGAAAAGTAAAAAAATTTTTTTTGTGAAAACCCCCCAAAGCCAAGGTTACAACAATCATATGCATAACCATTTTTTCTTTGAAAAACCCCCAAAGCCAAGATTACAACACGTAAGTAAAAAAAATCAAAGTGGTTAAATCGCAAAAGATGAAAACTTTTGAATTAGAAGTGAAAAATCAAATTAATCAAAGGGGTTAAATTGTATAAGATGAAAACTTTTGAATTAGAAGTGAAAAATCAAATTAATCAAAGGGGTTAAATTACCAAAGATTAAAACTTTAAACTTAAATTGTCAAAGATTAAAACTTTAGGGTTAAAAAGGAAACACAGATTAAAACTTTATACTTAAATTGTCAAATATTAAAACTTTAGGGTTAAAAAGGAAAATTCAATTTTTTTTTTTTGAAAAACACCCTAAGCCAAACTTACAACACATGTATGCATAAAGATGTTGCTTTACCAAAGATTAAAACTTTAAACTTAAATTGATAAAGATTAAAACTTTAGGGTTAAAAAGGAAACAAAGATTAAAACTTTATACTTAAATTGTCAAAGATTAAAACTTTAGGGTTGAAAAGAAAATTTTCATTTTTTTTTGAAAAACACCCTAAGCAAACTTACAACACATGTATGCATAAAGATGTTGCTTCTTTATAATGTTTAATTAATAATTAATGTATTATTATGTTATGTGACTTTTCTAGAAACATCAATGTTAATATCGTGCCAAGTTGCACCAATGCTATACTACTGTCAACGACTATCAGTATCGGAAAAGCTCGTAAAACAAAATAAATAAAAATGGAAAAAGTAACATTGGGCGAAACGTAGACGTAAAATCATTGAACCACACACACCCATTGTGGCATGTTAATACGAAGAAATTAGACCGAAACGTAAAATATAGAAAAGAATAACTAAGTCGATATAGGACCTGCGAGTTGCGACGAACCTATCATATAAGAAAAATAGACGTAAAAACATTGAACCACATACGCACCTTACGCCATGCATGGACACGGATACATTTAAAAATATAAATTAACTAGTATTAAGCCCCCCGCGTTGCGGCGGGGGCGTAAAACCGTGACAAATAGCACCAAACAGCCAACGACCACCAACATTGAAGTTGCGACGTCTTAATGTGGAGAAATTAGACCGACGTATAAAACAAAGAAAATGATGACTAACTCGATTTACGACTCGCGCGTTGTGACGAACTTGTTAAACGGGAAAAAATAGACGACGTAAATACACTGAACCACATGTGTACGTTGCGACATGTTAACTCGCAAAATTTAGAACGAAGCGTATAACAAAACGTAAAATCGTTGAAACACACACACATTGTGTCGTGTTAACTCGTAAAATTTAGAACTAAACGATAAATTTTGCAAAATATGAAAAAATATAGGGGATCAAAGTTGAAAGTAAAAAAGTTGTTAGGTTAAATTGAAAAAATTAAAAAATTTTGGGTTAAAACTACAAAATCAAGTAGTTTTGCATTTAAAGTGAAATATAAAAATTGTTTTTGAAAAACCCCCCAAAACATAGAGTACAACACTTCAAAGCATCAACTTGTTGCTAATTTAGATCATGTAAATGCATATTACAAAAATAAATACATGATTGAAATAAATAATAAAACTAAAACAAAGAAATCATAAAATAAATAATAATAATAAGAAGAAGAAGAAGAAGAAGAAGAAGAAGAAGAAGAAGAAGAATAATAAAGATAATAATAAAAAATAATGTCTCATCGACCTACAATCAAACTTTTTTAAAAAAACTCATAAAACCTAAGGTAAAATACATTTATGCTCAATTATTTAGAAATTTTATTCTAGAAGTCTAGTAGATTGGATGACTACTGGATGACGATAGTATGGAAATTTTATTCCAGAAGTCTAGTAGATTGGATGACGTTTTGACCCTTGAGTGGCAATGTGGCATGATTTTGGTCCAATATTTCCATTTTTGTTATTGGGATTATTTTGATCCTCCGTGAATACAATATTTTATCTATACCTTTTCAAATTATATATTCACATAAACTTGAAAATATGGTTACATCAAATTGTCTCACATTAATATGTTTAGTTTATTTATGAAGTTAACAGAAAAATGATGTGATGTATTTATTCGAATTTTGGTCAATGTATATCCATTTTTATGGTTTTTGGCAAAAAAAATTCGATAAAAACGGAGTTGGATATGCAATAGGGTTTTTTTTAATATCGTAAGTTATAGTGGGTGTTAGTACCGGTACTTGTGCTAGTGAAGTTTTTAGTTTTTTAAATATTACCATACAAGTTTCTAACTTCCTGATTGCACACAGCCAAGAAAGAGTAGAAGAACTTTGGCTTTCTTTTTTAATTAATCATCAGGATACATTTTGACAAGTGGAAGTCAATATGAATTTATATTGTACAATTTAGGAAGTTTATTATTCATTTATCTTTCCTTTATTAACTTTCGAATTTAGCAAATAAACTTTTGTTTTAAAATTTATTAGATACGTTAGTTTTGATAAAAGTTTTGTTCAAAATCGACAGAGTCATATATAATTGACTTTTTGTTCTTACCGCAACGAATCAAACTGATACCGTTCGAACAACTTCATTAGCAATACCAATATCCATTTTTATGGTTTTTGGCAAAAAATTCGATAAAAAGTTGGATATGCAATAGGGTATTTTTTTAATATCGTAAGTTATAGCGGGTGTTAGTACTGGTACTTGTGCTAGTGAAGTTTTTAGTTTTTTAAATATTACCATACAAGTTTCTAACTTCCTGATTGCACACAGCCAAGAAAGAGTAGAAGAACTTTGGCTTTCTTTTTTAATTAATCACCAGGATACATTTTGACAAGTGGAAGTCAATATGAATTTATATTGTACAACTAGGTTATAACCCGTGGTACCCACGGTTCGCTCTATTTTAAGGATATTAATATTTTATTACAAGGGTTTTTTTATAAAATCTGTGAGGATATTTATACAATGATTCAATGTGAATCGTATATAATAATATATGCAAACAATGCAATTTATCAATGGTAACAATTACCATATAATTTTCAAAATATTACCAGATAATTTTCTACGTATGT
The DNA here is from genome assembly GCA_030545235.1 of Helianthus tuberosus. NCBI lineage: Eukaryota > Viridiplantae > Streptophyta > Magnoliopsida > Asterales > Asteraceae > Helianthus > Helianthus tuberosus. Next base: position 23,766,212 of record CM060407.1, on the reverse strand, counting down.
AGAATGATTCAGACCAAGATGAAAGGATGATAGCCCGTCTCGCCATTCTCTGGATATACATTTGAAGCGATGAATTGATATAGCATTTAGGTTGGTTAAAATCTCAAAGAGTAGCATTTCAAAAGGAATATAAAGCATTGTATGAACGAATGAAACATATAAATGTATTACTGAGTATAACATGTAGATTAATAACCTAATTTATAAAAGTAAAATGAAAATAGGCTTGAAACATAAATTCAATTTACCCTATATCCATCGATTGAAATGGTGATTACTATTTAATAGAATCAATTAATCCATTGAAATATTTGTTGAAAGTTATTGCAAATATTTCACTTTTTCAAAATGTTGAACCATCTATATCTTAGCAATAATATAAACATCTGATTATTATATTTTGAATTATTAAATATGAATAAGTCGATTGCAAACATAATGTTAGTTGTTGTAATGCCCGGCTCTTTTGAACTTTCCATTTATAGAAAGTTTTGTTCGTATTTCTATTTTTGGAAACGTTGTATTCTTGTAATCGTTCCTTCTTTGTAATCGTTGTAAAACCGAGACTTGAATCATTAATGAAACTCGTATTTTGTTACAAATATGCTGTACACACTTTATGTATGCCCGTATGTTCGAATCGGTGAATCAATTGGTGTTTAATCATTATTCTTGGAAACTATGTGCTAAACTTGTAATTAATCTAAACTTATGCCTAAAGCGTGTCTTGAACATAAACGAAACGTGATTATGATACTTATACACTCAATTATACTTCGGTTTTGATCGCCATGCTTGAATGTACCTTAAACTATGTTAATATGCTGAAACAAGTCCCTAAACTATCAAGAATGCATCAAAAGGGATCAAATAGGAAACTTCAGGGGCTAAATTGTATTTTTTTGAAACTTGTACGCGAATCAGAAGTGGCGGGCGGCCCGCTTCAGCTTAGTGGTTATCTAATGCGGGCCGCATGGCCTTCATCTTCACAGAAAACAAACACAGCTGCAATCTGACGCGAAATTTGCACGAAATCCAACTTTTAAACACTCCCCAATCACCTTAAAGCCACCTCTAATCACCTCCAATCACCTCCAAACTCTTCCACTATAAATACAACCCTTCTCCACACCATTTTACACTTTCACAACACTCAAATCTCTCCAAAATACTCTCTATTTCTTGCAAGAATCTGAAATTCGGACAGATTCATAACCTTGTGCAAAAGTGAGTGTAACTTGCTCATTTCTCAACGAAATCACTTGATTCTTCTTCCTACTTGCTTGGATAATCCTTGGGTTCGATTCCTTGACTTCTCCTTGGAGAAATCAGACCTGGAATTGCCCTGAAATGGTCCAAGAACTTTCTGTTTTGTTCAAACTTGTTTAAACTTCATCCAACTTGTGTCTAACACATCTCACACCAATGTCCTAATGCTTACAACCTCTCTTATGGTTGGTTAAGCTTAAAAACATGGTTGAGACACTTAAATCAGAGGATTAAACCTCATAAACTTTCTGTTTTGTTTAGGGTATTTCACCCACAAGTCATGTTCAAGCTAGTTCTTGATGTAGAGTGATTATGGAACAACTTGGGTTGTTCCAACATAAAATCCTCACATGATTTGATGATTTCCTATTAGTTAGATTGTTTATATTATTGTACCTACCTTAGTTCTTGACCCTCCTTGGTTGTTTTTACATCAAGTGTAGTGGTGAACATACAAGGGGTTCCTAAATGGAAGCATGTTCTTCCTACCCCATACATGACATTCATGATACTAGAGGTGCCTAAATGGAGATTTAATCTCCTACCTCCTACTTGAATCATTGGACCTAATAATATACTAACCTAATTATTATTTACATATACTTATTCGAACCTTTAATGATAAACTTATGTTTATATGTTGAAGTAGTAGGATATCATCTAAGACCTAAGACTCTAAAGTATGATTCTAATGGGTGTATTTCCCATGAAAACATTTTTACCACATTGGTTACATAGTGTCATACAAGGGTTACTAAGTCAAAGATGATTATTTTCATATCATGATACTTTATGTTACATTTACAATCCGAATCTTTAATCTACCGTATACGCCAAACTCACACACCTATGTTTCCTCGTGTAGAAGGACTAGGTGCTCCAAAGTAATCCATCACCAACTCACTCGTGGGATTTCAAGTAGGAAAGCTTGCAACCACCGTGAGTATACACGATCCCTTTTTCCCCTTTTCATTTTGGGATGCAACATGTACATTATGTAAACAATCTTTGAAACTAGAAACTAAACATACTCAATCCTTGTACAAACATGAAACTAATGTGCTTTACTTATGATTCTTGTATGCTCTATTTGAACGATTTGGAACGTATATGCTCATTAACTTTGCTAGCCCACCTTAACAATTATAGCGCTATAGGATTTACGCACCGCCCTTGAGACTTGGGGGTATTGTTAAGTTAAACATTTACTATCCCGCTATCAATTGGGATTAGACTATTTTATGCGTTGGATTCTTGGGTTTGATCATAGTGTACGCCAAAATTGCATACTAGTAAATTCACATATTATGAATCATGTTGGATTTGAGCTTTTATTCTATTATGCTATGTAATCAAACTTGTATACTCGCCATTGCTTTTGCATTGAAACTTTATTTCAATACATGTTGCAGGTTAGATTGTTGAAGTATGGATGAACGATGAAACAAGTTTAGGGTGGACTAGATACACACCTAAATTATCTATCTTTCTTATGTTATGTTATTTCTTGAATAATGTTGTATTTCTTTTTGGGGATTTTGTATGACAATTTAGTATTGAAATGAAATTTGGATCTAATTAAATATTGTCACATAGTGTTATGATGTTTTGAGCAATTTGTTCATCTCATCCCGATGTTTCCGCCATCGGTTGGGGTGTGACAGATTGGTATCAGAGCCATAACTATAGGGAATTAGGAAAATTGCCATGCTTTTGCCCTAATCTATAGTTCTAGGAATTTTGCCTCTTATGTGTTGTTTAAAACTTTTGTACTCTACCATGCATGCTTCCTAGCTACACTTCTTGTTGATTTAAATTTATATGCCTTTCCTAAGGTTAACATGAATACACTTTGTTTATTTGTATACTCTTGTAACACAAATGAGACAACTTTACCAAAATAGGCGTGAAACCCACAATTTGGTAAACGACTCTCATTCTACCTTGAACTATTTCTTTTTGCACGAAATTACACCATTAAGCTAGGAGTGAAATCCACAACTTAATGGTAATTTCCATTTCAACTCTAGTGGACCCTTGTCATAGTGTCGAAATTTTATTTTGACCCGACAAGTACCAACCACATTTAGGGTACGAAATCGTCAAGTTAGGGGTGAAACCCGCATCTCGTCGATTAAGTCCCATTCCTCGATTTTCAATCTCACCAAAGTCCCGATTGTTTCAATCAATTAGAGATGTGTAGTAACCGGAAGGGTAAGATGCCGTTAATCGCTCCTCGACGAGAGTATCTTACCTATAGGCCAAAGCACGTTTTCTCTAATTCGAAAGGACCTTCGACCTACTTTGGAATAGTCGACGTTTCTCTACCCGAAACAATCCTATGTTTTATTGAGCCTTTCTTTTATGTATCTCAATTTATATGTGGTTTTATACTTGAACGTTCGTTCATTTCAAAATTTCGTTTTAATCATTTCGCACGTTATCGCAATCACAAACGCTAATAATCCCTCGTGAACAAACTAAATTTACAATGCTTTCATTCATCCATGTTATGCTATGTTGGACTCATGACCATGCTATATGTGACATCTAAACTCTTTATGTTATGTGAATCAAATTGAAACCTTTATACTATGTGACCCTTTATTCTATGTGAATCAACTTATGCAAACGATTTTTCTTAACCAAACATTATGATCAAGTCTCACCTATTCGTTCTTTTGAATCTTAGATGTCTTCTCGTCACTCCAACTCGTCTAAGAAGTCAAAGTCCCGTGCTACGAAGAAGATGATGGCTTTCATGGCCGATCAATTTGCGCGCGTCGTTCCAAAGGTCATTTCCGAGATTCGAGCTTCTGAAACTCCGAACTCCTCCGTCGACTCCAAGGTCAAAATACGCAAGCCCGCTTCGTTCAACTTCAAGCATTTTTCATCGTGCAATCCCAAGCCGTTCACCGGCAATGATGGGGTGACCGCCATGCTCGAATGGTTTGATAGCATGGAGGTCACGTTCATCAACAGTGACTGCCCCAATGAGCTCAGAACGCGTAGTGCGACTGGGGTATTCCAAGCCCGAGCTCTCGAATGGTGGACGAACGAAAGGAACATTCGTTCGAACGAACTGGCATATGCGTTGGAGTGGGAAGAAGTCAAGGCCCTGATGATGGACGAGTTTTGCCCTCCGCATGAGCAACAAAGGCTAGAGGAAGAATTTTGGGCGCTAAAACAAGTGGGAGATGAGAACCTAGCCTATACCACCCGTTTCAAACAACTTAGCTTCATAGTTCCTCACCTTGTTATGACCACCGACCGCAAGATACGGAAGTATATCAATGGGTTACCTCCTGCTATGCGCGACACGATCGAGGCTGCCAAACTCGACAATATCGAAGTTGTTTATCGTTTGGCCGCTTCCCTGAACAACAATCGTGTTCGCGATAAACAAGCCGCAAACCCCGTTTCTCTCAAGCCAGCTCACCAAATTACCCAACAGTCGAGTAGCAATAGGGGGAAGAAGCGAAAGCAATCGAACCCTGTTTGCAATGCGATTGTACCACCCGTTAACCCAAACCCTGTTGCTCCTGATAACACCCAAAGGTCGTACACTGGGATTCACCCCAAGTGTGCCACCTGTAATTTCCATCATCCCGCAAACGCTAGGTGCCGTCGTTGTAACGATTGCAACCGTTATGGTCATACCTCCAACTTTTGCCGCTACAATCAACAACAACAAGCACCACAAGCACAACAAGCACCACCAGCTCAACAAGCACAACAAGCTCCACCTGCTCCTCAAAACGCAAGACCCGCTAGAGCTTGTTTCAAGTGTGGGGACGTCAATCATCTTCGTCCTCAATGCCCACTATGGAATCAAGAACAACTACAACCTCCTCGTGGACGCTGTTTCAATCTAAACGCAAATCAAGCGCGCAACGACAATGATGTCGTTAACGGTACGTTTCTTGTTAACCATCTTTTTGCTTCGATACTATTTGATACTGGTGCGGACAAAAGCTTTATGTCCTTAGAATTCGAACCATTGTTAAATTGCACACGCTCTAAGCTACCTAAGTCGTTTTCCGTTGAAGTCGCCAATGGCAAATCCATCCTAGTCGATTCCGTCCTTCGTAATTGTCGCCTTACTCTTAACGAGCACGTCTTCCCTATCGATCTCATACCCATGCAATTGGGTAGTTTCGACATCATCATAGGCATGGATTGGCTCCAAAAGAACCATGCCGAAATTGCTTGTCACGAGAAATACGTTCGTTTACCCCTCCCATCTGGTGATGTTTTACACGTCTATGGAGACCGACCTTCAAAGGGACTGAAGTTGATGTCCTGCACACAAGCGAACAAGTATTTACACAAAAAGTACCTTGCCTTTTTAGCCCACGTTGTGGAAGAAAAGGGCAAGGGAAAGAGTGTAAGTGATGTTCCAGTGGTGCGCGACTTCCCTGACGTCTTTCCTGAAGATTTACCCGGTCCTCCTCCACCTCGATCTGTTGACTTTCGTATTGACCTCATACCTGGCGCGACTCCTGTTGCAAAAGCTCCTTATCGTCTTGCACCATCTGAGATGCAAGAATTATCTACGCAACTTCAAGAACTCCTCGATAAGGGTTTCATTCGTCCAAGTACCTCACCTTGGGGTGCTCCTGTACTCTTCGTCAAAAAGAAGGATGGTTCCTTCCGCATGTGCATCGATTATCGTGAACTTAACAAACTCACCGTCAAAAATCGTTACCCTCTCCCGCGTATCGACGATCTCTTTGATCAACTTCAAGGCGCTACTTGTTTCTCCAAAATCGATCTTCGTTCTGGTTATCACCAACTTCGTGTCCTCGATGAAGACATTCCGAAAACCGCTTTTCGGACTCGCTATGGGCACTACGAATTCGTGGTTATGCCTTTTGGTTTGACCAACGCACCCGCTGTGTTCATGGATCTTATGAATCGTGTTTGTAAGCCTTACTTGGATCGTTTCGTGATCGTCTTCATTGATGATATTCTCATTTATTCTAAAACTCAAGCCGATCATGAACGTCATCTTCGTCTTATACTCGAGCTCTTACGTATGGAACGATTATACGCTAAATTCTCTAAATGCGAGTTTTGGATTAAAGAAGTCCAATTCCTTGGACACGTTGTTAGTGAAAAAGGAATCCACGTTGACCCTGCAAAGATCGAAGCCGTAAAGAATTGGACCGCGCCTAAATCTCCTTCCGAAATCCGTTCTTTCTTAGGATTGGCGGGTTACTACCACCGATTCATCTCGAACTTCTCAAAAATCGCCGTTCCTCTCACTTCATTGACTAAAAAAGAGAAGCCTTTTGCTTGGGGTCCTGAGCAAGAGGAATCTTTTCAAACTCTCAAAGACTTGCTTTGCAACGCTCCTATTCTCGCTCTCCCTGAGGGGAATGATGATTTCGTGGTGTATTGCGATGCCTCGAACCGTGGTCTTGGTTGCGTCCTCATGCAACGAGACAAGGTCATCGCTTATGCCTCTCGTCAACTCAAAATACATGAGAAAAACTATACTACCCATGACCTTGAACTTGGCGCAGTTGTTTTTGCGTTGAAGATTTGGCGACACTACCTTTATGGTACTAAGTGTGTGGTTTTCACTGACCACAAGAGCCTTCAACATATCTTCGACCAAAAGGAACTGAACATTCGTCAACGTCGTTGGGTGGAACTGTTAAACGACTACGACTGCGAAATAAAATACCATCCAGGTAAGGCAAATGTCGTGGCCGATGCACTTAGTCGTAAGACTCATGTAGATTATATGCGTTGTTTTCATATCTCAAGTGACCTTCCTCAACGCATTCGTGAAGCTCAGTACGCCTCTATTAACGAGGGTAACTTCCACGTCGAGATACGAGGCGCAAAAGAACACGATCTCGTCTCCAAGGCCGATGGTATCCTATACCTTAACAATCGTGCCTGGATCCCTGAACACGAAGCACTTCGAGACTTCATTATGAACGAGGCACACAAATCCAAGTACTCAATTCATCCTGGTGCCGACAAGATGTACCATAATCTACGTACATCCTATTGGTGGCCTGGGATGAAGAAAGACATTGCCACTTACGTCTCTAAGTGTCTTACGTGTTCAAAAGTCAAAGCCGAACACCAACGACCTTCTGGTCTACTCGAACAACCTGAAATCCCCGTTTGGAAATGGGATAGCATTGCGATGGACTTCATAACCAAACTCCCTCGAACGTCTTCTGGTCACGACAGTATTTGGGTAATTATCGATCGTCTAACCAAGTCCACTCAATTCATCCCTATTCGTGAAGATTTCAAGGTTGAACGACTTGCTCGCATCTATACTAACGAAGTCATACGTCATCATGGTGTTCCTCTCGACATCATTTCTGATCGTGATGGTCGATTTACTTCACGCCTCTGGCAAACCTTTCAGTCCGCTATGGGTACTCATTTGAATCTCAGTACGGCTTTTCATCCTCAAACGGATGGACAGACTGAACGTACTATCCAAACCCTCGAGGACATGCTCCGTTCTTGTGTCATCGACTTTGGTGGTAGTTGGGATGTGCATTTACCTTTGGTCGAGTTCTCGTACAACAATAGCTACCACTCCAGTATTAAAATGGCTCCATTCGAGGCATTGTATGGTCGCAAATGCCGATCTCCTTTAAGCTGGCACGAGATTGGTGACAAACATTTTTCGGGCCCTGAAATCATACAAGAAGCAACGGATAAAATTCACCAAATTCGTGACAACCTACTCAAGGCTCGAGAACGTCAAAAGGTCTATGCTGATAAGGGACGCAAGCCTATGGAACTCAACGTTGGGGATCACGTTTTACTCAAAGTGTCCCCTTGGAAAGGAGTGGTTCGTTTTGGTAAAAAGGGAAAGCTTGCCCCACGCTATGTTGGTCCTTTCAAGATACTCGAAAGGATTGGCGCGGTGGCTTATCGACTCGATTTACTGCAAGAACTCAACAACGTGCATCCAACGTTCCATGTTTCCAATCTAAAGAAGTGTCACGCTGAAGAAAGACTTCAAGTTCCTCTCGAAGATCTCCAAATAAATGACACTTTGCATTTCGTGGAGAAACCCGTCGAAATCATGGATCAAAAAGTCAAGTTATTGAGGCGCAGTAAGATTCCTATCGTCAAGGTTCGATGGGAAGGTAAACGTGGCACCGAATTTACTTGGGAACTCAAGAGCGAGATGAAAAAGAAGTATCCTCATCTTTTCCCTACGTCTTCCTAAATTTCGGGATGAAATTTCCTAAAGGAGGGGAGACTGTAACGCCCGGCTCTTTTGAACTTTCCATTTATATAAAGTTTTGTTCGTATTTCTATTTTTGGAAACGTTGTATTCTTGTAATCGTTCCTTCTTTGTAATCGCTGTAAAACCGAGACTTGAATCATTAATGAAACTCGTATTTTGTTACAAATATGCTGTACACACTTTATGTATGCCCGTATGTTCGAATCGGTGAATCAATTGGTGTTTAATCATTATTCTTGGAAACTATGTGCTAAACTTGTAATTAATCTAAACTTATGCCTAAAGCGTGTCTTGAACATAAACGAAACGTGATTATGATACTTATACACTCAATTATACTTCGGTTTTGATCGCCATGCTTGAATGTACCTTAAACTATGTTAATATGCTGAAACAAGTCCCTAAACTATCAAGAATGCATCAAAAGGGATCAAATAGGAAACTTCAGGGGCTAAATTGTATTTTTTTGAAACTTGTACGCGAATCAGAAGTGGCGGGCGGCCCGCTTCAGCTTAGTGGTTATCTAATGCGGGCCGCATGGCCTTCATCTTCACAGAAAACAAACACAGCTGCAATCTGACGCGAAATTTGCACGAAATCCAACTTTTAAACACTCCCCAATCACCTTAAAGCCACCTCTAATCACCTCCAATCACCTCCAAACTCTTCCACTATAAATACAACCCTTCTCCACACCATTTTACACTTTCACAACACTCAAATCTCTCCAAAATACTCTCTATTTCTTGCAAGAATCTGAAATTCGGACAGATTCATAACCTTGTGCAAAAGTGAGTGTAACTTGCTCATTTCTCAACGAAATCACTTGATTCTTCTTCCTACTTGCTTGGATAATCCTTGGGTTCGATTCCTTGACTTCTCCTTGGAGAAATCAGACCTGGAATTGCCCTGAAATGGTCCAAGAACTTTCTGTTTTGTTCAAACTTGTTTAAACTTCATCCAACTTGTGTCTAACACATCTCACACCAATGTCCTAATGCTTACAACCTCTCTTATGGTTGGTTAAGCTTAAAAACATGGTTGAGACACTTAAATCAGAGGATTAAACCTCATAAACTTTCTGTTTTGTTTAGGGTATTTCACCCACAAGTCATGTTCAAGCTAGTTCTTGATGTAGAGTGATTATGGAACAACTTGGGTTGTTCCAACATAAAATCCTCACATGATTTGATGATTTCCTATTAGTTAGATTGTTTATATTATTGTACCTACCTTAGTTCTTGACCCTCCTTGGTTGTTTTTACATCAAGTGTAGTGGTGAACATACAAGGGGTTCCTAAATGGAAGCATGTTCTTCCTACCCCATACATGACATTCATGATACTAGAGGTGCCTAAATGGAGATTTAATCTCCTACCTCCTACTTGAATCATTGGACCTAATAATATACTAACCTAATTATTATTTACATATACTTATTCGAACCTTTAATGATAAACTTATGTTTATATGTTGAAGTAGTAGGATATCATCTAAGACCTAAGACTCTAAAGTATGATTCTAATGGGTGTATTTCCCATGAAAACATTTTTACCACATTGGTTACATAGTGTCATACAAGGGTTACTAAGTCAAAGATGATTATTTTCATATCATGATACTTTATGTTACATTTACAATCCGAATCTTTAATCTACCGTATACGCCAAACTCACACACCTATGTTTCCTCGTGTAGAAGGACTAGGTGCTCCAAAGTAATCCATCACCAACTCACTCGTGGGATTTCAAGTAGGAAAGCTTGCAACCACCGTGAGTATACACGATCCCTTTTTCCCCTTTTCATTTTGGGATGCAACATGTACATTATGTAAACAATCTTTGAAACTAGAAACTAAACATACTCAATCCTTGTACAAACATGAAACTAATGTGCTTTACTTATGATTCTTGTATGCTCTATTTGAACGATTTGGAACGTATATGCTCATTAACTTTGCTAGCCCACCTTAACAATTATAGCGCTATAGGATTTACGCACCGCCCTTGAGACTTGGGGGTATTGTTAAGTTAAACATTTACTATCCCGCTATCAATTGGGATTAGACTATTTTATGCGTTGGATTCTTGGGTTTGATCATAGTGTACGCCAAAATTGCATACTAGTAAATTCACATATTATGAATCATGTTGGATTTGAGCTTTTATTCTATTATGCTATGTAATCAAACTTGTATACTCGCCATTGCTTTTGCATTGAAACTTTATTTCAATACATGTTGCAGGTTAGATTGTTGAAGTATGGATGAACGATGAAACAAGTTTAGGGTGGACTAGATACACACCTAAATTATCTATCTTTCTTATGTTATGTTATTTCTTGAATAATGTTGTATTTCTTTTTGGGGATTTTGTATGACAATTTAGTATTGAAATGAAATTTGGATCTAATTAAATATTGTCACATAGTGTTATGATGTTTTGAGCAATTTGTTCGTCTCATCCCGATGTTTCCGCCATCGGTTGGGGTGTGACAGTTGTAGTCTTTAATTTAGAACCAATATTTCAGTGACTTTTACAAAACATATTTTTCTAATTATTGAATTATTAATTAACAGATGGCCGGTTGGTTAGAGAATTGATTAATTAAAAAATCAATTCATAAAAATGAAATCAAAATTCCATTAAAAAAACAATGTTACAGTTGACTAACTTATAATGACTTAATTGAATTTTGAATTATAATTATAAATACAAAATATATAAAGAATCCACATTAACATTTATAAAGGAATTACCATATTTCATTTTGAATTGGGTTTTTTATGTTTCTTCAATTAGGCCCAATTTGATCTTATATATAAATAATCTACATAGCATATTGAATTATAGGTTTCAACTTTTTTACATAATGGTTTCTCTTCCTTTTGATATTCTACTGTTTGAGATTTTAATCAGGCTCAATGCTAGATCGATTGATCGCTACAAATGTGTATGTAGAGAATGGCGTGACGGACTATCATCACGGGAGTTTGTGTGGCTACACCTTAACTATGCTGAAGATTATCTGGTAATATATTATTGTTGTGTTTTACTTATATTCAGTTTAAAATACTTTTTATCAACATTGTTCTTATTAATTCAAAATTATTTACCCTTTATGAACGCAGGAAACTCTCTGGGAGGATACCCCGTCGCTGTATAAAGCAGTTTATAAAGAATTTTTTCCTCCTGAAATGTATCGCAAAAGAATAGAAGAATACGATGAAATGAACGAAGATAACACGACTAAGAATCAATCGAACATCAGTGATGATGTGCAGAAGAATGAAAATGGCAAACACACCGTTAGTGAAGTGAATGATGTTGATGCTACATTGCCTACCTCTACTTCAAAACGTATGTTTTTCATAGGCAACATTGGTGATAAAGACAATTAGTCTTTTGGAACATTTGAGTTATGGGTTATTTATTTGGAATAATAAGTGTTTCCTTTGTTTGAATAATAATTTCAGTTTTTATGTTTTTTGGATTGAACAAAAACATTTGTATTATGCCTTCAAGGAATCATTGAAAAAACAATAAGGCTACCGATTAAATATTTTAAATCAATTATACAATAAAGGTCAAACAACCTATTGAGAATTAAAATAAACGTGGACTATATTTAGAAAAAAATGAATGCCAATTAATTACAGCATCTCATTATTATTATTTAAATATATGATAAAATTTTACCAATAATATAAAATATAAATTTGGCCGTCAATTAAGTTAATATAAAATGTAAATTTCGGATTTTTAAATATATAAGGAAGTTATTAAATTGGAGTTAAAAATTATTAAGTATATATAAATGTTGAATTACAGTTTGTTAATTATTAGAATATAGGTTTTAAACTTCTAAAAAATTTGAAAAGTTACTTTCAATACTTATACAATCGATGGTTCATTAGTTCATTTCTAAATTTGGTATTCTTAATTAGATAATTAGAATATGGGTTCTTGGTTTCTTTTTAAAAACGTTATAACAATAAAATTTAATCATGTATATTTTTTTAAGTATAACAGCTTATTTTTTTAAAATTTGTGAGTAAATTCACTGATAATCCTATATGAATTATGAGATAAGATTATTGATTACTGTTTCAGGATAAGGATAGTCATTGAGTTGCCAAAATCTTTCCTTGAGTAAATCGAATCCCTTCAATGAAAAAGAACCATCTAAGAGGTATGACGATAGTCTTTTACTCCAAGCTGCAACGGGTTATCAAACTTGAATGTTGAACAAATATCATTAAAACAAACCTCTTTAGTGATGAGTATCAACAAATGTAATTAACAACCAAAAAAGTACAGTAAGTTGAAGAAAATAAGATGTATTGTTATGTAGGGTGTGGTTTGGCTACAAAGTCTATTTTTCCTACAAAGTGTACAAAGTCATAAAACACTACAATTTCAACCATAAAACACACTCAAAACCCACAAATAACAGAGTGAAGATCACTAAAACACAGTATCAAAACACTAACATTCCATAAAAACTTCAAACACACAATCGTATAACTATGAATATAAAACACAACATGATAATCAACATAAAACACACTAATGTTAGTCATTCGCTAATCAAAGCCTTATCATCCAAAACACAACACAAAACCCACAAATATGGCGTTTTAGTAATCTTCACTTTGTTATTTGTGGGTTTTGAGTGTGTTTTATGGTTGACATGATAATGTTCTATGACTTTTCACACTTTGTAGGGAAAATGGACTTTGTAGTCAACTCCCACCCTTGTTATGTAATATATTACTACTAAGTTGATTATTACAGATTTACAGTTATGTAGCTCAATTTTTTGGTGATTACGGATTTGTAGTCGTCAATAAATCTTGTACAATATCTCTGCAACAGATGAAGAAAATAAGATATTATAAAACCGACTCGCTAATAAAGCCTAAAAAATAAAATAAAAGACTAATCTATAAATGTTCAAATTACCCTAACTGAAGAAAGTTATATATGTTATACTTAATGGTTAACAACTTAATTGAAAACATAAAATAACTCATACAAATACAAATACATAAGTTAAATGATGTTAAAATAAACAATATACCAAAAAACAATTGAAAATGTTGAAATAGTTAAACAAAAAAAGTACCACAATTACTAAAGAAAATATAATAATGTTTTCTAAACATTAAAATTGGTAATAACAATTTTATGAGATTTCAAATTTCTTGATCTACTACAAACAAAAGCTTCCTTTGACTCTTGGACCATTTGAAAACAACCATTTTGCCCATGGAACTCTTCGTTGTTTCATGACATCAACACAATCGACAACATTATATATATAACAAACAATAAATAATAATTGTAGATGAGAAGTAAATTAAAGATAAAACACACTATAAATAAATTAAAAAACCCTGTAGTATCTAAATCTCCTTCTTCTGTTGACATCTTCAATTCCCCTTCACCTCCACCAATCATCTCAATGGTTATATTGGAATTGTTCTATAAACCGGCAAAAATTGAGATGTGTTCAGGGAGCCACTACAAAATAGTAATAAAAAATATAGTATACAATTAAAAACATACAAAAAGATATTTGCAACCAGAATAATTTAGGATTAGTATATAATTAAAATCATACAAAAAGATATTTTCAACCATAATAAAAGGATGATTCCTCTGCAAGGAGAAGACCATCCTTTTAGACTGAACTTCGATGTGAATATCTAGCGTCTAAACATTTAACCAAAACACCATTCCAATCCAAAAGTTGTAGCGGACCTCTGTTATCCTTCCTGTTATTAGCACATACAGCAAATGGTATTACTCTCAAATTTCAAATAATGAAAAGAATGATGAGGCAACTCTTTTACTCAAGTTTAACCCAAATGCCATTTTACAATACACTTTTAATTGCTAATTTCAAGTCTAAAAGTAAGCCATTTAGTTTATTAAAGAGCTTAAAATATAATTATATATAATCACTGATGAATTCCTAGACCTAACATTAAATAATTTTTGACACTTGTTTTTAATTATCTCTACTAAATGGATAAACTGAAGAAAAAAAAAAGTAAGATACAGTTGGATGTTAGAAGCAAATTTTGTAAGAAAAAAACCACCTAAAGAGTAAGACGCAATTATTCGCTCATAACAATAGTTTTGATTCTTTTGAAAACTCAAGGCAACTTTTTCGGTAATCGATTACAATTAAAAAATGAAACTAAGTTGAGTAAAAAAGGAAAAAAGAAAGTGACAGCTTGAGTTTCGGGCTGGTTTAGGTAATCAATTATGGAAAAAACAGGACAACGTGTTAAAATATAGAAGGTAAAAGCAAACTCACTTTTGTTCTAGGGTTTCCATTTTCACGAGTCGAGTTGTTTGGATTTTGGGTATTGTTAAATTAGTTTTCGGTCTACCTCAAGTCACATTCGGGTAGGTAGGATGTTGTTTACTTAGGTTACTGCTGGCTTCGGTTGGGTTCGGTAATTGAGTTCGGGTTGGGTAGGTTAAACATTCTTACAAATGCTATGAGTTTCTTTCTCCTTAATTTATCTTAACCCGTTTTTATGTTTTTAATCGTAAGCGACGAAGATGACTGGAAACCACCTGACCCAAACTCGATTACTGAACCCAACCCAACCCATCTAAACAATAAAGGAAAATAAAAAAATGAATTTATTTTCCCTTTTTTTATTTTAACCCGGTGTCTCAAACTATGAGTTCCATTTTTTACTTCTTATATACCGGGTGCCGTTTTTAACTGTATTCAATAGCCAAAACTAACCCAAATTGGGTTTAGGACTACAACGGTCAGTTTTCAATGTTTTTTTACATTTAATCGGGTTTGGGTATGTCAGGAAATTCAGGTTTTTGTCTACTCGGTTTTCGGGTGGCTTTGGGTCGGTTTTTTATCAGAGGTAATTCCTCATCTTAGGGATGATTAAATGGTATCGGTTACCGGTACCGAATTTACCGAACTGGGTACATTTTCGGTACCGATTCGGTACCGACTTTTGACATTTTTTAAAAATTAATAGTTTTAGTTTAGCTACATTACTTAGTTACGCTCACTATCTAATAGTTATTAAATTATTAAAAGCCTGTTTAAACTACTTATGCCTAAATGTTCGAGAATATGATGTTTTTAAATATGAGCATTTGTGCTTCTTTCTTTAAAGCAAATCCCCTCTTACCCAGGTCCGTGAACATAGATTAATCCCAACAAAAACACATGGGAATTTGATATACGTATGAACAATTTCAATATTCAATTCACCTTACATAATTGAAGAAAAATTATGACGTATGAAAAGTTAAATTTAACGAACCTTTCATGACACCATAGATGGTGTCGTTAAGATTACCAGGTGTGTGTCTCGTCTAGATAGCAAGCATCTAGGTGATGCCAGAAGGTCATGTATACAGGCCCTGCAATGATTACTCACTCACATTAATTTATGATCAATTTATTGAACATTTCTTCAATAAAAACGAATAGGTTGCATAAAGATACCTTTCAAGTGAATTCATTATCTCATAGTAAAACACTGAGAAATCAAGAGCCGCCTAAACAAACAACGAAGTGTTAAATAAAGGGTGTGTGCTAACAACATTTTATCAATTACTTAGAAAGTAGAAGTATATAACTGAACCTGTGTTATACGAAAAAAAACAAAAACCCAGCAAAGATTATAACAAATCTATAGAATGTTCAGAATCATCGTTTCAATGATGCACTTTTTGAGTCCCTTACAAAAGAAATTGTATGTATAAAAAAAGATAAGTGCATCTATAAAAGCGAGAACAATCTAAAAACAAAACAAAGAATATCTCAAACCTGGCAAGATAAACTCACCTGAATGCCGCCGATGAGATTAGCTTCAATTCTTAATCTATACGCAATATCAATGGACGTTCATCCCTCTCTCTAACCTCTATTAACCGTCATCGCCGTCAGCAATATCAATGGACGTTCATCCCTCTCTCTAACCTCTTCAAAAGTCCAAAAAGTCAAAAGATGATGAATTGTTGAAAAATACGAATCGAGTTCATAACATATATAACAAAAGATCAAATCATTTCCGAGCTCTATTCTATACGAAAATGTCATCAAAATGGAAGCCACAAATTTGGAAAACATTAGATGCGCTTTGCTCATCTTGTATATACACAGCGCTTAAATTGATAGCAAAAGATACGAACCTGATAAACAGAATCATTTGTGGCCGCAAATAGTGAAGCACTACCGGTAGCATCGACATCTACACCCTCCTGTGACATATAAAAGAAAACAATTGAGTAGATGCATCTAAGTGAAAAGATAAACTTGGTCATGTATCTAGAGAAACATAATCCTTGCCTCCAAAAACAAAATCTTGGAGTCAAATCCATCAGATGATGCTTCAAGACCCATATCCATCAACCTATGAGACAATTTTATATGAAAAAGGCCAAAATCAGTTGCGAAATCAGGCTTTGCAGAGCCAAAGTCCAAAATCTAAAACAGAATCATCATCAAGACATCAACCTATGAGACAATTTTATATGCATCTATTTATTTCATACACAATTCCCATTTACCACCAAAATCTATTATATATAAACTAACACCTTCAACTCCAATTCCAATGATTCAGATCGGTAGCAACTTCTTAGTATCTAGCCCCTTATGCGCAAGTAGCCCGCGTCTTAACAATAAAAAGATTAGAAAAAAAAAAGATAAACAGTGTACAAACTGAAATCGATAGTTTAAATAAACTGAAATAGAAAAAAATCGCGATGATATTCACTAACCTGATGAAATCAAAGAAAATTGGTGATGTTGGCTGCGATCTTGTTGATGATTATGAGAAACATTGCAGATTACATGATTGCAGAACTTATGGGAGAAGGATGAGAAAAGGAAGTCTAGGGTTGAGCGTATGAGAATATCCAGGAGCGTAAATTAGGAAAACATTGGATAATGGATATACACAAAATGGAAAAACAGTTAATTGGTATGTTAGATATGATTAAAAAAACATTTCTTACCTGTTGCTTGAATCATATGGATCGTAGATGACAACTGTGTGGTTGTTGTAGATGATTAAAATGGTCTGAAACTCTTGAACAAATGGATCTCGAATCATAGATATGGAGAAAACGGCCATGGAGGCAGCTAGGGTTTCACCTAGAAAAGGGTTTACATAAGAAAAAGAAGTGTTTGGAAGGTTTTTATATCTGGGTCATAATACGGGTATTCGGGTCTTCAATAAAGAAAAAAGCGGACCCGATGTTTTGGAGCCAAAAGTGAAATTGAGAGGCTCTAATATTGTGCCACATTAGCAAAATTTAACACATTTATTATATATAATAGATTATTAGGAAGTTTATTATTCATTTATCTTTCCTTTATTAACTTTCGAATTTAGCAAATAAACTTTTGTTTTAAAATTTATTAGATACGTTAGTTTCGATAAAAGTTTTGTTCAAAATCGACAGAGTCATATATAATTGACTTTTTGTTCTTACCGCAACGAATCAAACTGATACCGTTCGAACAACTTCGTTAGCAATACCAATATCCATTTTTATGGTTTTTGGCAAAAAATTCGATAAAAACGGAGTTGGATATGCAATAGGGTATTTTTTTAATATCGTAAGTTATAGCGGGTGTTAGTACTGGTACAAACATCGTCATCAACCAAATTGATATCGTCTCAAAAATATTACCACGTCGATTCTGACTGAACATCAGTTCTGGTATCGGTACTACCATAATAAAAACGGATATTTGTTTTTATGGTTTTCAATCGGCGTAGATGCAAAACACATGTCCTTTTAGGCATATTACGAATTTATTTTTCAAGTTTTATCTTTGGTCCCTAGACCGAGTGTCGGTATTGTATCAATAGCGTAATAAATCGAAACGATATTGACCAAATTCATGCCGCAACACGCGTAAGAATCCCACTAGTTTTACATTAATACTTGTTAGACATTAATCTTTTAGTTTTATTTTTATAACTTCTTATTATTGTTAATTTTCTTATAAATTTCTACCACCTTTATAATTTTTAGGTTTTTTAATATTTTTCTATAACTACTTATGAGATTTAAAATTTTTTATTAGTTATAAAAGTAAGTTAGTGTATATTTATAAAAAGAAATATAAAGTGAGACACCATCACTTAATCATAGCACGATTTAGAGTTAATGGTTAAAGGTGACACAATTATATCCAAATTAATACATCTATAGTTCATATCGACTTGCTCTTATGATTTAGAGTTAATGGTTAAGGCATGGTTAATGGAGAGAGTAGCACATACGTAGCGTGTGCCATTTACCGATAAACTAGATGGGTAACATGTATTTTTGTGTTAGTCTAAAAAAACGTTACAATGAACCAAACGGTTTTCCTCGAAGTCAGGTTGAACCGGAAAACATGTATTGTCTTGTACTATATGGGTCGAATTCGAGACAAAAGAGATTAGTGGTTCATATTACAGAAAGGGACATGCTTCAAAATTCAGCGATGTGGGACAAATTGTTGAAAGAAAATTAAGTTTCAGGTTAAGGTAATGATTAAAAATAAATGTCGGCAATTTAGGACAAGATATTGAAGGAAATTAAGACAAGTTTCATGTTGAAGGGGGAAATGGTAGAAAATATATATGTATATGTGATGAGACTAATGAATTGTTATTTTTTAATGGACAGCTACGGATGGAGATTGAAATGGCTGACCCACAAACTTTCATATTAAAGAAAAGGGTTATTGGATTTTATCACTCCTAACTATTGATTATTGGTCACTGTCACCTCCAACTATCACTTTAATGTCCGTCACCCCCAACTTAACACTTAGTATGTTCTGTCACCACGTCGTTAACTGATCACTAACTTTTGATCATGTTACTATACATTTGGGGTGTCCTAAGATCCTTAAAACCTTCCTAAGATCCCTATGACATCCCCAAAAGTATAGTAACAGGATCTAAAGTTAGTGATCAGTTAATGATGTGGTGACAGACCACACTAAGTGTTAAGTTGGGGGTGACGGACGTCAAAGTGATAGTTGGGGGTGGCAGCGACCAATAACCAATAGTTTGAGGTGATAAAATCCAATAACCCTAAGGAAAAGGAGTTACAATTAGTTGTGACACATGAGGTGCTATTTACATTAAATTTTAAACCATGATTTTGATTATTGACCTAAGAGTTACAAATGTGAGGATGTGAGATTTTATAACTTGGTTAAGGAAATGAAAAGGAATATAAATATGATATCACCATTGTTTCTAATACAAGTTGCATAACTAACTTAACTCTTTAAAGGTTGGATTTACTACTTGCTATAATATATGTAAGTGTGATGTTGGTTTTTAAAAAGCGTGCATCGGTGCATGAGGCAATCGCGATAAAGCGACTGGCCAAAAAGATTTAAGAGATTATGAGGGGGAAGGGGCATCCAAGGGTAGTCGTACCCTTGCTCCAACCAATCAAATCCTATCATGTCAAATTTTTTGGAGTTAATTACTGTTTTCGTCCATGTGGTTTGTCAAAAATCACTATTTCAGTCCATTAGTTTAAAAATTGCGATTTCAGTCCCTGTGGTTTCACTTTCGTAACCATTTCAGTCTCTGTGATTTCACTTTCATAACCATTTCAATCCATTTATTCTGTTAGTATAGGGACTGAAATGGTTACGAGGTAGAGTGAAATGGTTACAAAAGTGAAACCACAGGGACTGAAATCGCAATTTTTAAACTAATGGACTGAAATAGTGATTCTTGACAAACCACAGGGACGAAAACAGTAATTAACTCAATTTTTTGGAAACTACCCTTAAGCCACAAAATACCGACGGTGTTTTGCCCTTGCCAGAAACTTTTTTTTTTTAATTTAGATAAATTCAAATGCTATTACATTCCACCATGTCTCCATGACGGTCATCTTTGACCTCATCATCATCAACAATGCATGGGTAGAGGAGCCCGGAATTGATACCTGCCAAGCAACGCAATTGAACCTGGGGAGGGTACTCATGAGGGTGCCTCGTCCCCCTTGAATGGTTTACATCATGGTTCCCGAGTAAGCGCTACAAGGTAGCCTGCCGAGACGACTTTCTTCAACTTCGCCTAATTACTTGAAATCGATCAAACGCAGTCAACTTTGGTCAGAATCAGATCTAGTAAGTCAACTCGGGCCGAGTTTGACTTTTAAAAATACAAAACATAATTTCTATGTCTATCATTTTAAATACTTAAAGAATGAATATCATTTTCATGTATTTTGTTATAAATACATGATTAATTAATAAGATTGTTGAAATCGGAAAAACGGAACTTTGCATTATTGCATATTTATAGAACATGGGATAAATCGTCCGCAAAGTTGTCATTTAAAAGTCTATTGAGTAACTAACGTTGAATTGCACAAAATTTAAAAAGAGCTTATAATACGAAAAAACGTAAACCACATAAAGGCTTACTACATAATACATGTTTTTCAAAGTGCATACACATGCATACATAATTCAGTTTCAAAAGCTTAACAAAGCAAAAACATAAAAACCAGTTCAACAAACCATTACTTAGGAATCCATTCATCAAAAGACATTTAAACAAACACCAAAATATAACAAACACCTCTAAGCTTCTAACAGTTAAGCTTAGATGGCTTCTTGCGGTTTCGTTTGTTGTTCGAAGATAGCTCACCAACATTTAACCCTTCCACATGTTGAACGCTTCTCTTGCCATTCGGACTGGTTCCCGAATCCTTCTCGGCTTCAACGGCAGAAGAGTCGGCCGTAACAGAGACAACATCCTTGAATTAAATCACAAAACAACTACTAAAGTATTAAATAAGGATTTATATAATACAAAGTGAAGTAAAAGCTATTATACAATACAAACTCACCTTGGAAATCGAGTCACCGCCCCACTGTGAATCTTCAGATAGTTGCACGGCTTTCGAGTCTGAAACTTCTTGACTAACCTAATAACAGAGTATAAAAAACGTTAAGGAATTGATTTTTACTATGGAACACTTAGTAGCAGATTTCATGTTTGAAACCATTAATGTTTGAATGGTTAGGAACATCATACCTCGTCAGCAATATCATCAGCAATAACATTATCCGCAACCAGTTCATCTAATATATCCAGATCGTCACATATTTTTTGGACTGTGTAAACATGATAGTCACGATTAAGATTGTATTCAGAAATGTCAACCTTAAACGCCAGTTTCTTTTCGAGCAACCAAGTGAGCTCGTATGGAAAACTTTCAGTATCATTAGACTTCAGTTGGCGTTCTCTTATGTCATTTGCACTTGAACCAACGATCTTGATAACATCTTTATCAAACATAACAAACGACACACTATTGGTTTCATCTTAAACCCTCACATGAACCTTGAACCTGAAATATATAGACGATGTGTTATAAAGTTAGAAAATCATTCTAAAAAGTTTATACAGCTGAAAAACCATAAATAATTGGAACATCCAGGTAATCTTACTTTATGGTTATGGATGTACATTTTTCTTCACACTTGGGACAGACCAAAGAAGTGGGCGCCAGGTTCATCACCGACTCCGAAATAATTTGAGCATATTGCAAATATTCAGTTTTAGTCAGCACCTTCTTGAAACACTTTCGACAAGCAGGATAAAACCAACCATAGTTTTCTTGAACAATCTTGATGGTTGCAACTACCACACATGACATTGCCTATGATATCAATAAATTCAACTGTATTATTCAAAGTGTGTGTGTGTGTGTATACATACACACACACACACACACTGCAAAAGTGTATATATATATATATATTATAAAATAGAATCTCAAATTGCAGAAAGTGTATATATGTATGTGAATTATTCAAACCGATTCGATCTCAATAATTTCATCAACATGTTTCTTCGCGGAATCTATCAGAAATTCTTGCCAGACAGGAAAAACAGTTTGAGATGACGGTATCGATTGAGAAGAAGAACCACCAGCTTGGACTTGTTGTACCAAAAGGCTATAAAATTAATTGTACAATGAATAAGAAAATCACATGACAATAAATATAATAATAATAATATTCTGAAAATATTCAAACACATGAATTAAATGAATACCTCTTCCTGAGCTGTCTAACTTCATCAATTTCTGGATTAAGAAAGATACGTGTTCCAAACTTATCATTCTGAACAGTGAATTTTCCATCCTAAACAATTTGGATATAGATAACCATCAATTTATTAAACTACAATAATAAAACAATAAATGTTATTGACGAAATTACCCTGCCATTCATTAATCTTTGCATGCTGAACGACAACCATCACATTCTCATTCAATGTTTTTTGATCCAAGAAATCTTTAAACTGTTGAGCGTATTCATTCCACATAGTACATCGACTATATTACCACTGCATAAGAAAAAAAAAGAGGTGTAAACATAGCTGTTATTACAAAAAAAATTCACACAACTTCAAAATTAACTAAAGCTATATTACAGCAGCAATTAATATACCAAATATGGGGTATTTTTAATATACCAAATTTTGTAATAAATGAGAGAACCCTAACAGCAATTAATATATCTTCATACTTTAAATGATATATGACAAATAGACAACAATCATTGATAATAAATACCAATCCTGTTACAAATAAATACCAATTCTCTTACAAATCTCAAAAATACAATCAGAACTGGATGATTGCTTATAATAAATACAAATCATTTTCTAATTGTTGTATTAATTGCAAAGAAGACAAATAAATACAAATTATTTTTAATAAATGCAAATCATTTAAATCCAAATAACACAAATAATTTCGGATGAATGAACCTACATTTAGATAAATAATACTCATGAAATAAAAAATGCAAATCACCTTGCAAAATGTATACAAACAATAAGGCATACAAAGCACAAAAGTCTAAACATTATTCATGGTCAACAAAGTTAAGAAAGGAGCTGAATTTCTTGAAAAACAAATACATTTTCACACAAATATAACACATAATAAATAGATAAAACAAAGAAAAATACTTACTCCACATCTTCGAGTTCAAAGTTCATCCTTTTTCTTTCTTTAGGAGGTTTTCCATATATGTCCATATCACCACACCAAACGACAGTACCTGCAACATCTACAATAAAATAAGGACGATCACTTGCATATGATTTACAAGCTCAAAAATAATAAGGAAACGTTATAAGAACTGCAAGTAAACAAAATACATACCAACAGTCAAAAGGCCATTGCATTCTCCTTTGTCAATAAGTGAATGTGAGATCAACTTAAAACCGTATTTAACACCTTCCTAACCAAAAGCAGGTCTCACAATTGTACAAGATAAAAGTTAATCTTATAAGCATGATTCACAACTTTGTATGGGTCCAGGTTTTCACCAACACCAAACCTGGACAAAAGAACAACCGAATCTTCCTGAAGTTGGGAGTCAAAATAAGGTATCAAAGGGCCCTTGATACCAGCCTGAATCTTACAACCCTGAAATGTACGAAAAAAACCCTAATATCATAATACATTACAATTTAAAAACCCTAATATCATAATCCAAACAGCAAACAATAGACGTGAAATATAAAATTACGGAAATAAACTGCTAATGTATCCAAACCCTAACTCGTACCACTACACAAAACTATAAACAATACTCATGAAAAAGAAAGTTAAAAAAGTAAATACCTTCTCATCCAGCAAGATCAGATCCATCCGAAACACATGCGTCCATTTTCTGATGATTCGAGCCTTTAGATTCCACATATCTTTCGCAGGATTGAAATCATCGATGAAACTTAGAGAAAGGGACGATCATCCGCCTTCAAACATAACTGATTTTGACATCTCCGTCTAGATGGAGCCCTAAAATCTGAAGAAAAAAAGCGCCTAAAGAAGAAGAAGAGAGTGTGTTTTTGTGTGTGAGAGAATGACTTCGAGAGTGATATATGATAAGAAGAGTTGAGAGGAAGTTGGGGAGCTTATGATGATGGTGTTCAGAAACATTAAATGCAAAAACCACTTCCCCATGCAGTTCAAATTTCCCCCAATATCAATTATCTCTAAAACACACACATATATTATATATATTATACAGATATATCTGTATATATATATATATATATATATATTTACATTGGATTAGAAAAAAATAGATAGAATATATTAACATTTTAAGTTGTTATTTATGACATCAGCAAAACCTACGTGACATGTCTAGTTAGTTGACACGTATGTAAAGTTACATCAGCTCTACTTCTCCTTTTATATATAGTTAGATATATAGATAGATTAAATATTAAAGATATCAAAAGTATACATAACTCGTATATGTATTTTCAAAAAATTTTGGACATAAACTCGTTATAAGTTTTTGTTTAGAATTTATTAAACTAATGAAAAAAATGTAAATATATAGGTCGTATAGATATACGGCATAAAGCTTTCTTATTTATAAAAGCACACCCAAAATTAATGTGTGGCTCGTATAACATTACATGAGTCATACAGAACATGAAAAAAAAAAACATTTTCCGGATGTTTTTTATTCACCGTCTAAACACATGTATTTATTTTCGAAT
The DNA here is from genome assembly GCA_030545235.1 of Helianthus tuberosus. Lineage (NCBI taxonomy): Eukaryota > Viridiplantae > Streptophyta > Magnoliopsida > Asterales > Asteraceae > Helianthus > Helianthus tuberosus. The sequence goes on along the minus strand of CM060407.1, from coordinate 23,741,124 downwards.
TAAAAGAACGTGTCGGGTCTGTTTCATGTAAGTGTTTATAAACCCTGCCCCCAAAACCCCTCTAGTAGCCGGCAACGATTTCTTTCTGGTTTTTGGTTTCAACCTCTCTTCTCGCACACCAGGTACAACTTACCTATTCGGCTAATCCAATTTCTTGAATATTATACCTTACTGTCTGTCTTCATATATTGAAAATTGAATATGTCTAAATTTGTTTACATCTCTTCGTTTTGAAGTACTCACACCGATTTCGATGTCGTAGTTTTAAGTTTTTAACAAAGATTTACGTAACCCAGTTGAGGAATCTACAAATTTGTTGTTTACTTCCTCCACCTAATTTGTGATGTAATTGTGTTTATAAACCCCCCGAACCAAAATGACCCTTTTGCCCTGCCTCCGTTTTGCTAGGCCCCCAAACCACCATTTGCTCAGGGAGGGATGCCGACAGGAGACAAAAGAAACTTTAATTCAAACAACACCACCACCAATCAGCCTCAATGCTTAATCAATGCCGATCAGAAGTCTGACTTCTTTGCCAGGTTTTTTTTACAAACACATACGTATCATTCACACTCTAATTGCTCAACTAATATTCTCTCAGGCGGCGGAAGATTGAGCAACAGAGAAGATCTTTGCCCATCGCTTCAGGTATGTAGATATTGCTCAACTTTTTAACGCATATTGATAGATAGCAATTGCCTTTAGATGTTACAACACTTATTTGTTATTGGAAGCTTAGATTGACATTCAAAAAATCATATTCAAGGGTTTTTTTTTCAGATCAGCTGGATTTTTTTTGTCTTGTTTGTGTTTTGTTAATCTTTTTTGGTTTGAAGTTCAATGTTTCTCGTCTTCTAAATATTTATGAAAAGTTTTCATCGGTGTTGTAGCTGATTAGAATTGACACCAATCCTGTTACAAATAAATACCAATTCTCTTACAAATCTCAAAAATACAATCACAACTGGATGATTGCTTATAATAAATACAAATCATTTTCTAATTGTTGTATTAATTGCAAAGAAGACAAATAAATACAAATCATTTTTAATAAATGCAAATCATTTAAATCCAAATAACACAAATAATTTCGGATGGATGAACCTACATGTAGATAAATAATACCCATGAAATTAAAAATGCAAATCACCTTGCAAAATGTATACAAACAATAAGGCATACAAAGCACAAAAGTCTAAACAATATTCATGGTCAACAAAGTTAAGAAAGGAACTAAATTTCTTGAAAAACAAATACATTTTCACACAAATATAACACATAATAAATAGATAAAACAAAGAAAAATACTTACTCCACATATTCGAGTTCAAAGTTCATCCTTTTTCTTTCTTTAGGTGGTTTTCCATATATGTCCATATCACCACACCAAACGACAGTACCTGCAACATCTGCAATAAAATAAGGACGATCACTTGCATATGATTTTCAAGCTAAAAAATAATAAGGAAACGTTATAAGAACTGTAACTAAACAAAATACATACCAACAGTCAAAAGGCCTTTGCATTCTCCTTTGTCAATAAGTGAATGTGAGATCAACTTAAAACCGTATTCAACACCTTCCCAACCAAAAGCAGGTCTAACAATTGTACAAGATAAAAGTTAATCTTATAAGCATGATTCACAACTTTGTATGGGTCCAGGTTTTCACCAACACCAAACCTGGACAAACCAACAACCGAATCTTCCTGAAGTTGGGAGTCAAAATAAGGTATCAAAGGGCCCACGATACCAGCCTGAATCTTACAACCCTGAAATGTACGAAAAAAACCCTAATATCAGAATACATTACAAAGTTAAAAACCCTAATATCATAATCCAAACAGCAAACAATAGACGTTAAATATAAAATTACGGAAATAAAGTGCTAATGTATCCAAACACTAACTCGTACCACTACACAAAACTATAAACAATACTCATGAAAAAGAAAGTTAAAAAAGTAAATACCTTCTCATCCAGCAAGATCAGATCCATCCGAAACACATGCGTCCATTTTCTGATGATTCGAGCCTTTAGATTCCACATATCTTTCACAGGATTGAAATCATCGATGAAACTTAGAGAAAGGGACGATCCTCCGCCTTCAAACATAACTGATTTTGACATCTCCATCTAGATGGAGCCCTAAAATCTGAAGAAAAAAAACGCCTAAAAAAGAAGAAGAGAGTGCGTTTGTGTGTGTGAGAGAATGACTTCGAGAGTGATATATGATAAGAAGAGTTGAGAGGAAGTTGGGGAGCTTATGATGATGGTGTTCAGAAACATTAAATGCAAAAACCACTTCCCCATGCAGTTCAAATTTACCCCCAATATCAATTATCTCTAAAACACACACATATATTATATATATTATACAGATATATATATATATATATATATATATATATATATATATATATATATATATATATATATATACATTGTATTAGAAAAAAATAGATAGAATATATTAACATTTGAAGTTGTTATTTATGACATCAGCAAAACCTACGTGGCATGTCTAGTTAGTTGACACGTATGTAAAGTTATATCAGCTCTACTTCTCCTTTTATATATAGTTAGATATATAGATAGATTAAATATTAAGAATATCAAAAGTATACATAACTCGTATATGTATTTTCAAAAATTTTTGGACATAAACTCGTTATAAGTTTTTGTTTAGAATTTATTAAACTAATGAAAAAAATGTAAATATACAGGTCGTATAGATATACGGTATAAAGCTTTCTTATTTATAAAAGCACACGCAAAATTAATGTGTGGCTCGTATAACATTACATGAGTCATACAGAACATGAAAAAAAAAACATTTTCCGGATGTTTTTTATTCACCGTCTAAACACGTGTATTTATTTTCGAATTAAAAGAACGTGTAGGGTCTGTTTCTTGTAAGTGTTTATAAATCCTGCCCCCAAAACCCCTCTAGTAGCCGACAACGATTTCTTTCTGGTTTTTGGTTTCAACCTCTCTTCTCGCACACCAGGTACAACTTACCTATTCGGCTAATCCAATTTCTTGAATATTATATCTTACTGTCTGTCTTCATATATTGAAAATTGAATATGTCTAAATTTGTTTACATCTCTTCGTTTTGACGTACTCACACCGATTTCGATGTCGTAGTTTTAAGTTTTTAACAAAGATTTACATAACCCAGTTGAGGAATCTACAAATTTGTTGTTTACTTCCTCCACCTAATTTGGGATGTAATTGTGTTTATAAACCCCCCGAACCAAAATGACCCTGCTGCCCTGCCTCCGTTTTTCTAGGCCCCCAAACCACCATTTGCTCAGGGAGGGATGCCGACAGGAGACAAAAGAAACTTTAATTCAAACAACACCACCACCAATCAGCCTCAACGCTTAATCAATGCCGATCAGAAGTCTGACTTCTTTGCCAGTTTTTTTTACAAAGACATACGTATCATTCACATTCTAATTGCTCAACTAATATTCTCTCAGGCGGCGGAAGATTGAGCAACAGAGAAGATCTTTTCCCATCGCTTCAGGTATGTAGATATTGCTCAACTTTTTAACGCATATTGATAGATAGCAATTGCCTTTAGATGTTACAACACTTATTTGTTATTGGAAGCTTAGATTGACATTCAAAAAATCAAATTCAAGGGATTTTTTTAAGATCAGCTGGATTTTTTTTGTCTTGTTTGTGTTTTGTTAATCTTTTTTGGTTTGAAGTTCAATGTTTCTCGTCTTCTAAATGTTTATGAAAAGTTTTCATTGGTGCTGTAAGCTGATTAGAATTGACACCAATCCTGTTACAAATAAATACCAATTCTCTTACAAATCTCAAAAATACAATCACAACTGGATGATTGCTTATAATAAATACAAATCATTTTCTATTTGTTGTATTAATTGCAAAGAAGACATATAAATATAAATCATTTTTAATAAATGCAAATCATTTAAATCCAAATAACACAAATAATTTCGGATGGATGAACCTACATGTAGATAAATAATACCCATGAAATTAAAAATGCAAATCACCTTGCAAAATGTATACAAACAATAAGGCATACAAAGCACAAAAGTCTAAACAATATTCATGGTCAACAAAGTTAAGAAAGGAACTGAATTTCTTGAAAAACAAATACATTTTCACACAAATATAACACATAATAAATAGATAAAACAAAGAAAAATACTTACTTCACATATTCGAGTTCAAAGTTCATCCTTTTTCTTTCTTTAGGTGGTTTTCCATATATGTCCATATCACCACACCAAATGACAGTACCTGCAACATCTGCAATAAAATAAGGACGATCACTTGCATATGATTTTCAAGCTAAAAAATAATAAGGAAACGTTATAAGAACTGTAACTAAACAAAATACATACCAACACTCCAAAGGCCTTTGCATTCTCCTTTGTCAATAAGTGAATGTGAGATCAACTTAAAACTGTATTCAACACCTTCCCAACCAAAAGCAGGTCTAACAATTGTACAAGATAAAAGTTAATCTTATAAGCATGATTCACAACTTTGTATGGGTCCAGGTTTTCACCAACACAAACCTGGACAAACCAACAACCGAATCTTCCTGAAGTTGGGAGTCAAAATAAGGTATCAAAGGGCCCACGATACCAGCCTGAATCTTACAACCCTGAAATGTACGAAAAAACCCTAATACCAGAATACATTACAAAGTTAAAAACCCTAATATCATAATCCAAACAGCAAACAATAGACGTGAAATATAAAATTACGGAAATAAAGTGCTAATGTATCCAAACACTAACTCGTACCACTACACAAAACTATAAACAATACTCATGAAAAAGAAAGTTAAAAAAGTAAATACCTTCTCATCCAGCAAGATCAGATCCATCCGAAACACATGCGTCCATTTTCTGATGATTCGAGCCTTTAGATTCCACATATCTTTCGCAGGATTGAAATCATCGATGAAACTTAGAGAAAGGGACGATCCTCCGCCTTCAAACATAACTGATTTTGACATCTCCATCTAGATGGAGCCCTAAAATCTGAAGAAAAAAAGCGCCTAAAGAAGAAGAAGAGAGTGCATTTGTGTGTGAGAGAGAATGACTTCGAGAGTGATATATGATAAGAAGAGTTGAGAGGAAGTTGGGGAGCTTATGATGATGGTGTTCAGAAACATTAAATGCAAAAACCACTTCCCCATGCAGTTCAAATTTACCCCCAATATCAATTATCTCTAAAACACACACATATATTATATATATTATACAGATATATATATATATATATATATACATTGTATTAGAAAAAAATAGATAGAATATATTAACATTTGAAGTTGTTATTTATGACATCAGCAAAACCTACGTGGCATGTCTAGTTAGTTGACACGTATGTAAAGTTATATCTGCTCTACTTCTCCTTTTATATATAGTTAGATATATAGATAGATTAAATATTAAGAATATCAAAAGTATACATAACTCGTATATGTATTTTCAAAAATTTTTGGACATAAACTCGTTATAAGTTTTGGTTTAGAATTTATTAAACTAATGAAAAAAATGTAAATATACAGGTCGTATAGATATACGGTATAAAGCTTTCTTATTTATAAAAGCACACGCAAAATTAATGTGTGGCTCGTATAACATTACATGAGTCATACAGAACATGAAAAAAAAAACATTTTCCGGATGTTTTTTATTCACCGTCTAAACACGTGTATTTATTTTCGAATTAAAAGAACGTGTAGGGTCTGTTTCTTGTAAGTGTTTATAAATCCTGCCCCCAAAACCCCTCTAGTAGCCGACAACGATTTATTTCTGGTTTTTGGTTTCAACCTCTCTTCTCGCACACCAGGTACAACTTACCTATTCGGCTAATCCAATTTCTTGAATATTATATCTTACTGTCTGTCTTCATATATTGAAAATTGAATATGTCTAAATTTGTTTACATCTCTTCGTTTTGACGTACTCACACCGATTTCGATGTCGTAGTTTTAAGTTTTTAACAAAGATTTACATAACCCAGTTGAGGAATCTACAAATTTGTTGTTTACTTCCTCCACCTAATTTGGGATGTAATTGTGTTTATAAACCCCCTGAACCAAAATGACCCTGCTGCCCTGCCTCCGTTTTTCTAGGCCCCCAAACCACCATTTGCTCAGGGAGGGATGCCGACAGGAGACAAAAGAAACTTTAATTCAAACAACACCACCACCAATCAGCCTCAACGCTTAATCAATGCCGATCAGAAGTCTGACTTCTTTGCCAGTTTTTTTTTACAAAGACATACGTATCATTCACATTCTAATTGCTCAACTAATATTCTCTCAGGCGGCGGAAGATTGAGCAACAGAGAAGATCTTTTCCCATCGCTTCAGGTATGTAGATATTGCTCAACTTTTTAACGCATATTGATAGATAGCAATTGCCTTTAGATGTTACAACACTTATTTGTTATTGGAAGCTTAGATTGACATTCAAAAAATCAAATTCAAGGGATTTTTTTAAGATCAGCTGAATTTTTTTTGTCTTGTTTGTGTTTTGTTAATCTTTTTTGGTTTGAAGTTCAATGTTTCTCGTCTTCTAAATGTTTATGAAAAGTTTTCATTGGTGCTGTAAGCTGATTAGAATTGACACCCATCCTGTTACAAATAAATACCAATTCTCTTACAAATCTCAAAAATACAATCACAACTGGATGATTGCTTATAATAAATACAAATCATTTTCTATTTGTTGTATTAATTGCAAAGAAGACATATAAATATAAATCATTTTTAATAAATGCAAATCATTTAAATCCAAATAACACAAATAATTTCGGATGGATGAACCTACATGTAGATAAATAATACCCATGAAATTAAAAATGCAAATCACCTTGCAAAATGTATACAAACAATAAGGCATACAAAGCACAAAAGTCTAAACAATATTCATGGTCAACAAAGTTAAGAAAGGAACTGAATTTCTTGAAAAACAAATACATTTTCACACAAATATAACACATAATAAATAGATAAAACAAAGAAAAATACTTACTCCACATATTCGAGTTCAAAGTTCATCCTTTTTCTTTCTTTAGGTGGTTTTCCATATATGTCCATATCACCACACCAAACGACAGTACCTGCAACATCTGCAATAAAATAAGGACGATCACTTGCATATGATTTTCAAGCTAAAAAATAATAAGGAAACGTTATAAGAACTGTAACTAAACAAAATACATACCAACAGTCAAAAGGCCTTTGCATTCTCCTTTGTCAATAAGTGAATGTGAGATCAACTTAAAACCGTATTCAACACCTTCCCAACCAAAAGCAGGTCTAACAATTGTACAAGATAAAAGTTAATCTTATAAGCAGGATTCACAACTTTGTATGGGTCCAGGTTTTCACCAACACCAAACCTGGACAAACCAACAACCGAATCTTCCTGAAGTTGGGAGTCAAAATAAGGTATCAAAGGGCCCACGATACCAGCCTGAATCTTACAACCCTGAAATGTACGAAAAAACCCTAATACCAGAATACATTACAAAGTTAAAAACCCTAATATCATAATCCAAACAGCAAACAATAGACGTGAAATATAAAATTACGGAAATAAAGTGCTAATGTATCCAAACACTAACTCGTACCACTACACAAAACTATAAACAATACTCATGAAAAAGAAAGTTAAAAAAGTAAATACCTTCTCATCCAGCAAGATCAGATCCATCCGAAACACATGCGTCCATTTTCTGATGATTCGAGCCTTTAGATTCCACATATCTTTCACAGGATTGAAATCATCGATGAAACTTAGAGAAAGGGACGATCCTCCGCCTTCAAACATAACTGATTTGACATCTCCATCTAGATGGAGCCCTAAAATCTGAAGAAAAAAAGCGCCTAAAAAAGAAGAAGAGAGTGCGTTTGTGTGTGTGAGAGAATGACTTCGAGAGTGATATATGATAAGAAGAGTTGAGAGGAAGTTGGGGAGCTTATGATGATGGTGTTCAGAAACATTAAATGCAAAAACCACTTCCCCATGCAGTTCAAATTTACCCCCAATATCAATTATCTCTAAAACACACACATATATTATATATATTATACAGATATATATATATATATATTTACATTGGATTAGAAAAAAAATAGATAGAATATATTAACATTTTAAGTTGTTATTTATGACATCAGCAAAACCTACGTGGCATGTCTAGTTAGTTGACACTTATGTAAAGTTACATCATCTCTACTTCTCCTTTTATATATAGTTAGATATATAGATAGATTAAATATTAAAGATATCAAAAGTATATATAACTCGTATATGTATTTTCAAAAATTTTTGGACATAAACTCGTTATAAGTTTTTGTTTAGAATTTATTAAACTAATGAAAAAAATGTAAATATACAGGTCGTATAGATATACGGTATAAAGCTTTCTTATTTATAAAAGCACACCCAAAATTAATGTATGGCTCGTATAACATTACATGAGTCATACAGAACATGAAAAAAAAAATTTCCGGATGTTTTTTATTCACCGTCTAAACACATGTATTTATTTTCGAATTAAAAGAACGTGTCGGGTCTGTTTCATCTAAGTGTTTATAAACCCTGCCCCCAAAACCCCTCTAGTAGCCGGCAAAGATTTCTTTCTGGTTTTTGGTTTCAACCTCTTTTCTCGCACACCAAGTACAACTTACCTATTCGGCTAATCCAATTTCTTGAATATTATACCTTACTGTCTGTCTTCATATATTGAAAATTGAATATGTCTAAATTTGTTTACATCTCTTCGTTTTGAAGTACTCACACCGATTTCGATGTCGTAGTTTTAAGTTTTTAACAAAGATTTACATAACCCAGTTGAGGAATCTACAAATTTGTTGTTTACTTCCTCCACCTAATTTGGGATGTAATCGTGTTTATTAACCCCCCGAACCAAAATGACCCTGTTGCTCTGCCTCCGTTTTGCTAGGCCCCCAAACCACCATTTGCTCAGGGAGGGATGCCGACAGGAGACAAAAGAAACTTTAATTCAAACAACACCACCACCAATCAGCCTCAACGCTTAATCAATGCCGATCAGAAGTCTGACTTCTTTGCCAGGTTTTTTTTTACAAACACATACGTATCATTCACACTCTAATTGCTCAACTAATATTCTCTCAGGCGGCGGAAGATTGAGCAACAGAGAAGATCTTTGCCCATCGCTTCAGGTATGTAGATATTGCTCAACTTTTTAACGCATATTGATAGATAGCAATTGCCTTTAGATGTGACAACACTTATTTGTTATTGGAAGCTTAGATTGACATTCAAAAAATCATATTCAAGGGTTTTTTTTTAGATCAGCTGGATTTTTTTTTATCCTACTTGTGTTTTGTTAATCTTTTTTGGTTTGAAGTTCAAAGTTTCTCGTCTTCTAAATGTTTATGAAAAGTTTTCATTGGTGCTGTAAGCTGATTAGAATTGACACTAATCCTGTTACAAATAAATACCAATTCTCTTACAAATCTCAAAAATACAATCACAACTGGATGATTCCTTATAATAAATACAAATCATTTTCTAATTGTTGTATTAATTGCAAAGAAGACAAATAAATACAAATCATTTTTAATAAATGCAAATCATTTAAATCCAAATAACACAAATAATTTCGGATGGATGAACCTACATGTAGATAAATAATACCCATGAAATAAAAAATGCAAATCACCTTGCAAAATGTATACAAACAATAAGGCATACAAAGCACAAAAGTCTAAACAATATTCATGGTCAACAAAGTTAAGAAAGGAACTAAATTTCTTGAAAAACAAATACATTTTCACACAAATATAACACATAATAAATAGATAAAACAAAGAAAAATACTTACTCCACATATTCGAGTTCAAAGTTCATCATTTTTCTTTCTTTAGGAGGTTTCCATATATGTCCATATCACCACACCAAACGACAGTACCTGCAACATCTGTAATAAAATAAGGACGATCACTTGCATATGATTTACAAGCTCAAAAATAATAAGGAAACGTTATAAGAACTGCAACTAAACAAAATACATACCAACAGTCAAAAGGCCTTTGCATTCTCCTTTGTCAATAAGTGAATGTGAGATCAACTTAAAACCGTATTCAACTCCTTCCCAACCAAAAGCAGGTCTAACAATTGTACAAGATAAAAGTTTATCTTATAAGCATGATTCACAACTTTGTATGGGTCCAGGTTTTCACCAACACCAAACCTGGACAAACCAACAACCGAATCTTCCTGAAGTTGGGAGTCAAAATAAGGTATCAAAGGGCCCTTGATACCAGCCTGAATCTTACAACCCTGAAATGTACGAAAAAAACCCTAATATCAGAATACATTACAAAGTTAAAAACCCTAATATCATAATCCAAACAGCAAACAATAGACGTGAAATATAAAATTACGGAAATAAAGTGCTAATGTATCCAAACCCTAACTCGTACCACTACACAAAACTATAAACAATACTCATGAAAAAGAAAGTTAAAAAAGTAAATACCTTCTCATCCGGCAAGATCAGATCCATCCGAAACACATGCGTCCATTTTCTGATGATTCGAGCCTTTAGATTCCACATATCTTTCGCAAGATTGAAATCATCGATGAAACTTAGAGAAAGGGACGATCCTCCGCCTTCAAACATAACTGATTTTGACATCCCCGTCTAGATGGAGCCCTAAAATCTGAAGAAAAAAAGCGCCTAAAGAAGAAGAAGAGAGTGCGTTTGTGTGTGTGAGAGAATGACTTCGAGAGTGATATATGATAAGAAGAGTTGAGAGGAAGTTGGGGAGCTTATGATGATGGTGTTCAGAAACATTAAATGCAAAAACCACTTCTCCATGCAGTTCAAATTTCCCCCCAATATCAATTATCTCTAAAACACACACATATATATATATATATATATATATATATATATCTATACTATCTATATCTATACTATCTATACTATCTATCTATACTATCTATACTATATATAAAATACATATCCAAAGGACTTCTTAAGGTCATTGAAATTTTCTTAAAACACCCCTAAAGCATGATGTACAAGTCTTTTAAGCATCAGAAAACTTCACTTTCCACTTATACCCTTCTACTAAAAAAACACGGGATATACATTAGGGTTTCACCATTTCAAAATCGCCCGCCCTGCTCCTCTCTCTCTCTGTCTCTGGCGATTCCAGATCTGGATCTGGATCTAGGGTTTTCCTCCATGAAAATTTCACCTGATCTATGAAGATTCTGACCTCTCAGTTCTGATTTAGGGTATTTTTGGTGTTATTGCTACCTTCGTCAAGGGTTAGTGACGCCATGTTTTGATTTTGAACACTATTTCTCATTCATTCAATGGATTTCACATACATTTGTTTGTGTTGTGACATTGATCGTCTTTTTTTTGTAGGTCATGGTTTAAGGAATGTGTCACGTTTCTTTAGAGATTCCAGTCGGAATCCTAGCCGAGATAATGGACGCTCTAGGGTTTATGAAGGTTTGATGAACTATGCTGCGTGTACCAGCGGTAATCTTTTGCATAAATTTGACGACATTGTTGAGATTGTATGTATTTTGTTTCTTCAGTTTTTGGTTATTTTTTAATGTTTTTTACTTTAATTTTGTTTTGTAGAAACACAAAGATCCTCTTTAAATGGCTTCCGGTAAGACGATTAGGGTTCCGGCGTGCTGGACTGCCATCTCTGTCAAAAAAGGTAACAATCATGTCTACCGATTTTGTTTGTTATTTGAGTTGATCTACCTTTTTTGTTTGTGTGTAATACTTTCAGATATGTGTTAGGTTCCTCAAAGATAGTGGTTGTGGGTGGAAGACGATGACACAAGCCTTGGTAATTTCAGATCTCTATTGACCCTCACCCTAAGTACTTTGCGTTTTAGTTGATTCATATTTTGATTATTTGATGATTATTGTTAATATATTACGAATTTTAGTTGATTTATTTATGTTTTTTTTTGGAAGAATCAAATCCATGTTTACTCGACCTCCATATTTTGAGGGTAAAAGTGAAGATGACTTCTTTGACATGACTTAAAGCAAGTTGAAGTTTGCACCAGATAAGGTAGATTATGTTTGAGATGCGGTTTTTGACCTTTATTTAAACAGTTTACTTTGGTTTCTAGACGCCAATATTTGATTTATAATTACAAGTGATGCAAGTGTTGTTTTATTAGGGGATGCGTTTAGATGGTTGGCTGGAAATCCTTCCCACAAACTGGATATAATGGCTCAGTGTGGCTACTATAAACTCTTCTTGTTTTGTTTCTGTTGTTCTATTTAATGGCATTGGTACTTAGTTTGTAACTACTTCCATTGATCTTGATATATAGCTACAGCGCCTTAGTCTGAAGATAATAAAAACTCATCTATAATTTTTTGTTTGCAGTTCATTGCACCCTGCAAATGATTGTTACAATCTCACATTAACAAAAACCGAAAGAGAAAAAACAGTTCATGAAAAACTGCTTTAATGGCTACACGACATGTTGCACAAGCAGGACGTCCGCTAATGAATATCGTCAGAATGAAGGGGGTGCCCATCCTACAGCAGTTGGAGATTGAAGAAAGCCTTTTGCGGACCTCATCGGACAACTGGTGCATCATAAATGATGGGGCGGATAGACCCAACATTGTCATGGGCATTTCTGGGTAAGTGTCTTTGCTAACAATAGTTCTAATATGTAATGGAGATTGGAGATCTTATCAGTTTACGTGAATATGTTATTAGGAAACCTGCTGAACTTGTTGAAATTAAACGTGTTCTAGAAGATAATATTCCTGTCATACGAAGGTTTACTGGTGGCGGGACTGTAATAGTTGATCTAGGGACAATATTTGTTTCATTCATATGTAACAAGGATGATGTTGCAGATGTACAACCGTATCCTTGACCCATCATGTCTTGGACCAGCCTATTATACAGTCAGGTTTTCGAAGGAATTGCTGATTTCAGGCTTCATGAGAATGGTATGAAAAATTGATTCTTAAATCTTAAATCTTATTTGAAAATATAGTGTGCTTACGTTTGTGCTTTTGGTAGTTGTTGCTTTGACAACTATGGAATAATTAGAGACATTATGCAAGGTTCCGCGTCCACAAGATGCAACAAGTTTGAACAGTACGTGGCGGTAATAACTCAGGGTTTTTAGATCTGTGATTATAGGTAAAATACGGTGATAACTGTTGAAGTGGTTTGGTTAATTTGTAGTTTAGGCTAACAACATCACAATTTAAAAACTTCTGGTTTATTGCTCTGACTTATTGATTTTGCTGGTGAGGATATTCAGATCTATGGAGTCGCTCTTGTTTTTTAGGTCAAATAGTCTGAATTCAAGATAGGCATCTACTGGTTGTCTTTTCATTCTCTATTTCCGATTTACACCGATATATTTTATATTCTTCACTTATATTGTTTTAATTTGTTAATATCTGTTATAGACTAACCCAGTCTTTAGGGGTTTGTTCTTTTTTATGGGTTGAATATATTGATTTTTTTTGTGTTGTCTGTATAATGATGAAAAGTTCCATGGTTATTGGGTTATAATTCACTAACAAACAACTTGTTGTATGGATCTTAAAGCTGTAATTGGGCTTGAGGTGGATGTGGTTGTTGCTAGCTTTGATTTGTCATGAGGAGATTCTGAGTATAATTGAGAAATCTGGAAAACACAAGGGCTATAGTCAAGAGCAGTAAGACACTTTGTCAGCAACACATACTTTTAATCTATTTGAAAATGGTCTGTTAACTCTTATATAGGTCATTCTGCAGGTGGTTCGTTGTCTATAATTGGATACTATGCTGGAGGATGGTTGGCTCGGGTGTATATGGAAGAGTTCACCAATGCCATTAATAATATTTCCTTGGGTGGTGGCGGTGGTGACGACTGGCGGCGATAGCAGCTTGGGTGGTGGTTTTGGTAGTATTGGGGGAGTGTCTAACAAGTTGGGATGCAATTGGGGGATGTTTGGCGAGTGGGCCAACTTGGTCAACCGGGTCAGGCGTGGTCAAAGCTGTTCAAATGGTCAACGTGTGTCAAATTCTGTCAACCTGATCAATCGCTGTCACGGATGGTATCGACTCACTCTTAAAACTATTTATACATGCCTACATTTAATATAAATATCTACGACATGTGTGGGTTGAACGAGCATAAATGATATTACTCGCTTTCACTAAAACTTTAATTTGAACAAATACATGACATTAATATATTAAGCACAAATATATAAACGAACAAACCAATATATATTTCTTTTGACTTGTCATCATTACCTGCGCTACCTCTGGTTGGAACTCTGTATTTATTGATTGTGTTATTAGTTTGAAGAAACACGGAATCACCGCCGGGATGACTTGACCGCGCTCTACATGAGGGTGAAGAATCACATCTTGTTCTTCCTCTTGAACCTAGATCTGCCATGGAGAAGAGAAGAAAGTGGAGCTGTAGAGGTTACCGGTAGGAGAAGATTCTCCTGTTTCCAGCTACAAAAAGTGTGGCGGCTCCATATGCCATCTCCACTAATAATGAGGTGAAGACCTCTTTATATAGGGGGATATGGGCCTCCCCTAACCTCAATGGGCCAGGCCCAGTTAGGGGTTATCTCTACAAGCCCCGACCCAAAGTAGTGTAAACTACATCGCGTTGGGCCTCGCGGTTGGGTTAGTAGCAACAATAATAAATAGTTAATATAAAAGCAATAAGTAACGGGAAGCCCGACCGCTCGGGTCGGGTCTAGTACCGTACCCCATCATAGTTTGATCTAAATGCATCAAAGTTTTTGCTAATCGACAGGGACAATGATGGAAACATGGCTTCCAATGGGATTTTAGAAGCATATACTCATGAAACTAAGAGGGATAATATAGTAATTTCACACTCTTTTCTTGATGCTGACAAGTTGAATGCCATAGAAATTCCATGTGATTGGGAACCTATTGATCAGGCTGAAACTAAAGCTGGCCCAGATTGTATCTCGGAATATTCACACTGATTTGAGGTATGTGTTGATACGCACTTACATGTATTTGTTAGATGGTTTTTCTAGGGTGGGTTAATAATGGTAAAAAATCAGTTGAGGTGTGCGCCTTGAGGCGAGGAGATAAGAAAAAAATGTATGAGGCGCCTCAAGGGGTTATGTTTGTATGTATGTCTTGTGAGTTTATGTTTGTATGTACGCCTCCAAGAAAACACGTATGAACCAACATTATAAATTATTAAATTACGCGTCGACTTGTTTGACTGGTATCATTTTCTTGATTTGTTTGCTGTGTTTATTTTGTAACTTGAAAGTGACTTGTTTTTTTGTTTGGATATTATTAGGTCGTCTCTATGAAATTGGTTGGATCTATACTTTGTACACGCAAAACAATGTGTATCATGGGAAACCAGCATAGAGTGGATCTATTGTTGGATCAACAAAGGCTTCTTTCTTGGTTGGAAGACTGAGTTAGCATGGTGGGTGCACCATCCGGTTCACGATCGTTCAGAACCGTGTGCGTTGCGGTTGACCCTGATCTCAGAACCATGGTTAATAATCAGTTTTAAATATAAACTTTAGAAAAAACTTTGTTTTGAAAACCAGTTTATAACTGCAAGTTGATTTATTAAATTGTTGCTTTTTTTTTACAGAATTAGCGTAGCATAGCAGAATTAGTTGTGGGGCTTCGGGTCATTTGTTTGTTGTTGGATGCTGACTAGGTTAAGGACCTTGGATACCCAATAGTGCCATATTAGCAAATTGATGCTGAAAGCTATGTTTTGTTTAGTTAACTTTGTTGACCCGTTAATTGTTTTACCCGGGCTTTAACGGGTCACGTAAATGATGCATGAAGATAAAGGTAGAAGGTTGTGTGAATACGAAGTCTGCATGAAGATAATTAAATTAGCGATTTAATTAATATAGTTTATGTTTATCTCCTATTGTTCATTTATTATATTTTGAGTAGAATTAGGTTTTCTATACAGCAAGTTTACCTTTAGTATAAATAGGTCAATTGTATTGTTTAGTTTTAAGAGTTTTGAGTTAATAAAACATAAAAGAGTCTTGGTTTTAGTCCCCCACAAATCACTTTGTTAATATTCGTGTTTCTTTATATCGATTGTTCGCCAACAAACTTAACACCTTTGTTTTTTATGCCCCATTTTTTATATACAAATTATAAATATAAATGTTTGTTGTTAGTTATATGAACATTTGGACTTCTAAAATAAATGCATCACACGTCAAATATATTTGGTATAATTTTTTTAAAAAAATATTTCACTTTTTTTACTTGTCTTTGGGAAGTAGACATTCAGACAATAACTTGCTACTACTCGATTAACTCTCGAAACCCAATACATTCTTATTCTTAATCTAAAGAAAGACTCAATTAATCTGACCCCATCCTAACTTGAATAAAAATGATCGTTTTGCTTTGGACGTGCTCTATAAACTATTATTACAAATTGATTATAGAAAAAGAAATTATAAGACAAATTTGGACGGTAAATTTGGATTGCAGAACTACGCGATCATGTCCATCTCCACTAGGCAATAATGCTACACACCAATTAAGGAGGAAACCCAATAAACATGACAAAAATCTCCTTGTGGAAATCGAACCTAGGATCACATAGTCCCTAAGTTTTATCTCACACACAGTGGCGGATCTTGCCTGTTGAACGTCCCAGGGCCGAAAGACACGGGTTGTAAAAAATGTTCGAACCGAATATAGTATATATAAAAAATTTCAATCGAAATGCAGAAAATTAGCACTACGGCCGAAAAACTTGTTAGGGCCTGGCACAGACCTTCTAAAAACCGCCCATGCTCACACCCAAGATGCCACTTAATTCTAATACTATTGATTACAATGCTATTACATAATGTAATATATTGTTCATCAAAATGCAAGTGCTTGACACACAAATTTTTTTTTAAATTACTCTACTTATGACTTATATTTTCTTATTCGTGTGTGTTATTATTTAATTTGCAACAGTAAGGCTTCTAGATATACTACATTGATGCTACGAATAAGAAAACTAACAACCGTACTATAAAATATATCATGAGAGAATTGACAAAGTAACAATTTGTTTACATCTGAATGGCTCCATTAAGAGGCTAGCCTCTGAATCGGTTAGAGGCTAGGGTGTTTGGTTCACAAAAACTTCACCTCTTAATGGACCCATCCAATGATTCAGCTATTTTTCACATCTGAATGAAACATTGGACACTCATACCCCTTGCTAGAGGTGTACAAATCGTTTTTTTTTTGAAAACCGGTTACGGTTATTAACCGGACCGGTTTTTTTCGTTCAAAACAAAAACCGGTTTTTTTAATAACCGGTTTCGGTTACTAACCGGTTTTTCAAGTCCAAAACAGTAACCGGTGTAACCGGTTGGGACCGGTTTTTAACCGGTTTTTTTCAAAAAAGCCGGTTTTTTTACCGGTTTTAACCGATTTTCTTAAAACCGGTTTCGGTTATTAACCGGTTTTTGGGATCAATAATAGTAACCGGTCACCAACCGGCGGTTCGGTTATAAAACCGGACCGGTTATAAAAAAACCGGTTAAAAAAAAAACCGGTTTCGATTTTTTTTCCGGTTTCGGTTCTAAAACCGGTTTTTTTTTTACACAGAGACAGCCGCTCTTCTCCTCAATACACAGAGACATCATCTTTCTCCTCCACAGCCAACATCATCTTTCTCCTCACAACCGCCATCATCTCCTCCTCTCCTCCACCACTCCACTGCCCTCCATCCACGTCGCAACAGTCCTCCATCGCAGGCGCCCTTACAACCTCCGTTCTCCTCCGCCGCCCTCCAACTCCACTGCTTCCTCCATCCACCTGCCTCCTCCCTCTACCGGCCTACTCCACCACGTCTGCCTTCTTCTGCAGCCACTGTTCTACATCACCTCTCCTCTACCACGTCGGCCTTCCTTTGTAACCGCTGTTCTCGTCATCTCTCCTCCACAGGTACGTGATGTTTATATAAGATAGGTTCAGGTTATGTTGTGAGCCCTAATTTTTCATTGTTTTTAAAATTTTGATGTTTCGTTGGAACGTGCAAATTGGTGATATTGGAATGTGAAACATGTTAATTGATTCAGAGCCCAGATTGATTGTTTGGTTAGATTGGTATATTGATTTTTACAAAGTAGTTCGAAGGGGTAAACATGTCATTTTACACCATCATTCAGAGGTGCAACCAAACATCAGTTTACTGGTTCAGCACTTATTGGTTTAGAGCCTCTTACCCATTCAGACCTCTTATTCATTCAACACTTATTGGTTCAGATGTTGCCAAACAGCCCCTAACATTGGATTAGAAAAAAAATAGATAGAATATATTAACATTTTAAGTTGTTATTTATGACATCAGCAAAACCTACGTGGCATGTCTAGTTAGTTGACACGTATGTAAAGTTACATCAGCTCTACTTCTCCTTTTATATATAGTTAGATATATAGATAGATTAAATATTAAAGATATCAAAAGTATACATAACTCGTATATGTATTTTCAAAAATTTTTGGACATAAACTCGTTATAAGTTTTTGTTTAGAATTTATTAAACTAATGAAAAAAATGTAAATATACAGGTCGTATAGATATACGGTATAAAGCTTTCTTATTTATAAAAACACACCCAAAATTAATGTGTGGCTCGTATAACATTACATGAGTCATACAGAACATGAAAAAAAAACATTTTCCGGATGTTTTTTATTCACCGTCTAAACACATGTATTTATTTTCGAATTAAAAGAACGTGTCGGGTCTGTTTCATGTAAGTGTTTATAAACCCTGCCCCCAAAACCCCTCTAGTAGCCGGCAACGATTTCTTTCTGGTTTTTGGTTTCAACCTCTCTTCTCGCACACCAGGTACAACTTACCTATTCGGCTAATCCAATTTCTTGAATATTATACCTTACTGTCTGTCTTCATATATTGAAAATTAAATATGTCTAAATTTGTTTACATCTCTTCGTTTTGAAGTACTCATACCGATTTCGATGTCGTAGTTTTAAGTTTTTAACAAAGATTTACATAACCCAGTTGAGGAATCTACAAATTTGTTGTTTACTTCCTCCACCCAACTTGGGATGTAATTGTGTTTATAAACCCCCCGAACCAAAATGACCCTGTTGCCCTGCCTCCGTTTTGCTAGGCCCCCAAACCACCATTTGTTCAGGGATGGATGCCGACAGGAGACAAAAGAAACTTTAATTCAAACAACAACACCACCAATCAGCCTCAACGCTTAATCAATGCCGATCAGAAGTCTGACTTCTTTGCCAAGTTTATTTTACAAACACATCCGTATCATTCACACTCTAATTGCTCAACTAATATTCTCTCAGGCGGCGGAAGATTGAGCAACAGAGAAGATCTTTGCCCATCGCTTCAGGTATGTGGATATTGCTCAACTTTTTAACGCATATTGATAGATAGCAATTGCCTTTAGATGTTACAACACTTCATTTGTTATTGGAAGCTTAGATTGACATTCAAAAAATCATATTCAAGGGTTTTTTTTTAGATCAGCTGGATATTTTTGTCTTGTTTGTGTTTTGTTAATCTTTTTTTGGTTTGAAGTTCAACGTTTCTCGTCTTCTAAATGTTTATGAAAAGTTTTCATTGGTGCTGTAAGCTGATTAGAATTGACACTTGACCCCTAACTTTGGTGTATGCTGTACGTTTTCTCTGTGTACAATGTTAACGCTTTTGCTTATTGATAATTTTTTAATTTGCATAGTTGAGAAAAGGCTTGTAGAAGAGGTTTGGAAAAATGATACCTTGATAATTGTCGGTGAAACTGGAAGTGGGAAGACAACACGTAAGTTTTCACCATCCTTGCTTTTAGGTTTCTGATTTGGCTTTATTTATTGTACATATGTTTGCATGTTTCACTGGATGCAGTCTTGCAATGCATATGTTCATAGTATGTTTCCCATAATAAGAATGCCAAAGAGATAGGAAAAACACCTGGCAGATTCAGTTTGACATGTTAAGGGGTTATTAAAGTTCATTTAATATAAGAAAGAATGAAAGGAACATAAGAGTGCAAACCATAATAGATTTCGTTGAAAATTGAAGTTATGGCTAAACGTTCCATATTGTTGTGACAGAATTGCCCCAATATTTGTATAACGGAGGATTTTGTCAGAATGGAGGAACAATTGGAATCACTCAACCAAGACGTGTTGCTGCGGTAACTGTTGCAAAACGTGTAGCTGAAGAACGTGGTGTTGAATTGGGCCAGCAAGTTGGCTACTCCATTAGGTTTGAGGATGTGACCTCCACTTCAACCAGGATTAAGTACATGACAGATGGACTGCTATTGAGGTTAACATATAACATATTATTATTATTATTATTATTATTATTATTATTATTATTATTATTATTGTTATTATTATTATTCAAATAATTTACACTTCATTCGTATGCTCACAGGGAGGCACTTTTGGACCCTAAGCTTTCAAGGTACTCGGTTATAGTCGTTGATGAAGCTCATGAAAGGACAGTTCAAACGGACGTGTTGCTAGGTTTGCTTAAAGATGTACAAAAGAAGAGATCTCAAAATTCTAACGGGGCATCGGGTAATTATGATCACGTGAAGAAGGACAACAATGCGAAAGAAAAATCTAACGAGGTTCGCAAGTTAAATCCGTTGAAGTTAATTATCATGTCTGCTAGTTTGGATGCGCGTGGGTTCTCTGAGTATTTTGGTGGGGCAAAAGCTGTTCATGTAATGGGGCGGCAATTTCCTGTGGATATCCTTTATACCGCGCAACCTGAGACAGACTGTTTGGATGCTGCTTTAGTTACCATATTTCAGGTTTTTGCTCGACTTCTTTCATTTTTTTTTCCAATTTAGGCTCAAGCGCAAGCTCGGCTTGGTTTGAGCTTTTTGCGAGCCGATCTTGAATAGCTCACAAATTCTAGTTCTTGACCATTTTCCGTCTTTTTAGATACATATGGAGGAAGGGCCTGGTGATATACTTGTTTTTTTATCTGGTCAAGAAGAGATTGAATCCATTGAGGGTCTTGTGCGGGAAAATCTCAAGAAATTGCTGGAAGCCAATCAGAAACTCTTAATTTATCCATTGTTCTCTTCTCTTCCATCGGAGAAGCAAATGAAAGTTTTCACACCTGCTCCAGTTGGGTTCAGAAAGGTAAACACTTGCGATGTTTTATACGAACATATTTGTACTTGGTCGTCTGATCATGGAGTTGATTTTTGGGTGTTGTTATTGGTAGGTTATATTGGCAACAAACATTGCTGAAACATCAGTAACAATACCAGGAGTCAAGTATGTTATTGATCCTGGATTGGTAAAAGTGCGCAGTTACTCTCCTGACAGTGGGATCGAATCTTTGATTGTTGTTAAAACCTCGAAAGCTCAAGCTCTTCAAAGAAGGTAAACCAGGCGCATTAAACTATGTTGTGTGTAAATGATGGGAATGTGATTTGAGTTTTAATTTTTTGTGTAATGTTGCAGTGGACGTGCAGGGCGTGAAGGACCTGGGAAATGCTATCGTCTTTATCCAGAAAGCAGATTTGAGGGACTTGATGATTCCACAGTGCCAGAGATCAAACGATGCAATCTTTCAAATGTTATTTTGCAACTTAGTGCTCTTGGCGTTGATGATATAATCGGCTTTGACTTCATGGAGAAACCTGACAGGTAAAGTTTTACTTCTTTTTCTGCATATTTTGTGGACGAGGGAAAAAAACTAAATATTTTTACGAATACAGGATGGCTGTTATCAGATCACTGGAATTATTGTACTTGTTAGGAGCATTGACAGATGAAAAGAAATTGTCAGATCCAATTGGACATCAAATGGCGCGTCTTCCATTGGAACCAAATGATTCAAAGGCACTAATTTTAGCCAGCCAGTTTGATTGTTTGGAAGAAATGTTGATTGTTGTCTCGATGCTATCAGTGGAGTCCATCTTTTATGCTCCTCGTGACAAGTTAGAAGAGGTATGCACCACTTTCAGTTATGATGGATTTTTAGTAAGCTGAAGATATTAACTGATATTTTTTGGCAGTCACGGACTGTCATTAAATCTTTCTCAAGTCCAGAGGGAGACCATTTGACGTTAGTTAACGTGTATCGTGCTTCTATTGAGTTTTTGGAGAAGAACAAGACAGAGAATGGTAACGAGAAGGCTGAAAAGAACTTGAGGAAATGGTGCAAGGATAACTTCATTAATAATCGTTCATTAAAGCATGCTCGTGACATTTACAAGTTCGTTAATTCTCGTCTATCTGTATTCTCTAATTAAGAAACACAATTAACTAATGTATAATACCATTTGGAATTTTATGATGAATGAAAAAAGGGGGCAGTTTCATAAACTTGCCTAATATCTTATTCACCCAACAAAATAAATCAACATCAAATATACACGTTCAAGGTACTTAAAATTTCATATTTGCCCATTTCATTAGTTAAATTTATAATATGACTCATATAGTTTAGCCAAGGGTATACATGTCATAATGAGTATATATGATATTATAACTTATAGGTGGGTAAATATGTCAGTATCCAAGTTCTGATATGCTTATACTTTTACAAGTTGGTCAGGATGCATAATGATTATTTGTTGGTTTCTTGTAGTCAAATTCTGGAAAATGTAGAACGAATGGGACTTAAGATATCTTCATGTGGAGATGACATGCTTCCGCTCCGCAGATGCCTTGCTGCTTCATATTTCCTGAATGCAGCCTTAAAGCAGCCTGATGGTACATACAGGTGATGAATGACTCACCATAACCATTTTAACAACTTTATAAGCAACAAGTGTTTTACCATAGAACTTGCAGAAACCGGCGCTAGAATATTAGCTGTGTCAGCTAGGTTGTATTCACGGGTTGAACCTAAAAATTGTGTCAGAAACATGAACCCAAACACAAACATGACACATTTTCACTGGTTGACATGAACATAACTCGTTTAACCCGAAATTTTGTGTTGCATATTAATATTGGAAAATTTCAAAACTACAACAAAAATATAAACATGCATCATACAATCAGGTTCAAGTGCTAATTCCTCTTTTATCTTTAAAATTTTAACTTGAAAAACTCAAATCAGTTTCAGTTATGACATAAAACAGATTTTTTTAATTGTAAAAATAAATGGGTCAACCTGCAAACCCATCACGTGTTCCCGGGTCGGACCAACCCAAACCTGTGAGTTTCGTGTTAGGTTCTTGTTGTGCCAGGAGTTCACACCCTTATAGAATAGTCAAATATGTAAAATCTCAGGTTGCAAGTTTGCCCAAAGAAAGGAAGAAATTGTTATCTTGAGGCTATCTTTGAATGAGTATTAAATCTTGGGTTATGATTGGCAGGGTTTTGGCAAATGGTCAGATTGCAGAGATTCACCCAACTTCTGTTCTAAGGCGTTCAAAACCCGAGTGCATTATTTTCTACAATTTAGTTCAAACAACACGTAATTATGTGCGCAATGTTACTAGAATTGATTATTTGTGGCTAGCTGAGCTGGCCCCTCAATGTTATGCCTTAAAGGACAACTAGAGCTAAAACCATACGATAAAATTGGAGGTGGGCATATGCGTTGGTTGGAGAGAGGCATATAGTAAGTTCAATATCTTGTCTGTGTGCGTTGGAACGGAGGATAATGCATGCAGTGGCTGAACGGTTTGTCTCTTTTTTTTGTTGTCAGATTTCAGGGGCTTGCATCGCGCTTTTCCGGCTTCTTTCCTTTTTGTCAAAGGAAACAAAAAAATTCAGGTGCATTCTTGATGATGTTTAAATTAGGAAGTGGATGAGACGATCATGACAGTGAAGATCGGTGGCATATATGGTTGAATTTTAAGTTGAACTTTGTAATTATGAAAAACATGTTTGTGTTTTTTTATTTTTCTGATGTTAAGAAATTGATACTACCATCTCTGGGGGCCTTCAACATGGATTTTAGTCTTGTTAACCATTTTGCTATAAAGAGTCATTTTGTGATAACGATGCATGTTTGTACCTGTAAACAACTTAGAATAAAGTGGTAAGCAGGTTTTAAAAAGGTTTGTAGGTTGAAGTTATAAATTATACATTTTAAACGAGGTGTAGTTTAATTTAGAGATGGGCATAATACCCGGTTCCAAACCCGACCCGGTAGAATCAACCAGGAACCGGTTTCAGTTCCTACCCGCTGTATAGAAGAACCGGTTCCGGGTTCAAAAAACCCGTAGGTTCTTACCTGGTTCCACATTTTATAAAAAAATAGGGTCGTACCCGGTTCCTACCCGGAACCGATTCCTCCGTAAACAAAAAAAAACCCGGTGCATTAAATTCTTACATTTATTGATTTTATTACAATTGGAATCGATTCCTAGTCGTTGCAAACTGCCCATTTAATGCTTATTACCGTTGGAATCGATTCCTAGCCGTCAACAAGGCTCCTCAATCCGCTCCATAAGTCGTTGGGACACTCGCACATAATTGCAATATGGATGTATGGTGCAATTGGGATTTGGTGGAAATGACTGACGGCTCGCAAAAGGCTCAATGCAAACATTGTGGAGCTTTGTTAAGCAAGGACTCCAATTCAACTTTGACGAAACATATAAAGAACAAATATTGCAAGGCTTTGAAAGATGTTACACCCGGTCAAGTGCAACTCTCAAAGGATGGTTCAATATTTCGTTACGATCACATGATAGCTCGGGATAGGATGGCTAAGTTGGTGATTCAACAATCACCGTTTGGACACTTCGACAACCCTCTTTTAACTAAGGTTATTAGAGAGACTCTTCAACCACGTTACAAACATGTAAGTCGTCGCACTTTAAAACGTCATTGTTTATATTTATGAGAAAATGCAAGAAAAGAATTAATTGAATTTTTTAAAAATTTAAAAACTAGTGTTAACTTAACTAGTGATGTGTGGTCGGCTCCACATGGTTTACCCGAATCGTACATTTGTGCCACCGCTCAATGGGTTGATCCCGATACGTGGCAAATGATGAAGCGTACGATTACGTTTGACGAGTTTCCTTCTCCTCATACCGGTGAAAATATTTTTAAAATTATACATGCCACAATCATTAAATATTGTTTAAAGGATAAATTTTTTTCAATATCATTTGATAATGCTTCAAACAACACAACGGCGATCAATAAATTAAAATTAAAGTAAAAACCGGTTATTGATGGGGCGTTTTATCACACATGATGTGTTGCACATATTACTAATTTAGTTGTGCAAACGGGGCTAAATGATATTTTTGTTCGGATTTAATTAAAGCTTTTCGAATTATGCTTCATGACATTTTCAAAAGTGGAAAAGAACGATATCAAGAATATAAAAAACTTTGTAACGATGTTAATCAAAAATTAATTGGACTTAACTGGGACATACCAACTCGTTGGAATTCTACTTGTTTTATGTTCGAAATGGCTTTAAAACAAATGGGCACGTTAAAAACTTTTCATACATCACTAAGTAATGATTACTTAGTCGACCCTTTTCCCAACATGGCTTAGGGAAACATTGAAAAACTAAGTACTTTTTTAAAAGTTTTCAAAACGGCAACAACTAACATTTCGGGTGTTTATTACCCTACTAGTTCTCTTGTTCTTTCGGAATTGTATATGATCACTACAAATTTTAAAAATTTTGAAAATTCAAGTTACATGTTGAGGAACATGATGAAACCAATGATTGAAAAGTTTAACAAATATTTTTTGGATCTAACACCCGTTTTTCTATGTGCTGCCACTTTAAATCCAATTTTAAATGTGACGGGTGTTGAAGCTTTGATTGAAGAAATATACGACAAGTTGGATATGCATGAGGAGGATCCAAGGTTAAAAGAAAGAATCAAAAAGAATTTTAACACTTGTTTATCAAAACTTTATGATTATTATTTAAAAAAATATGGGAAAAATAATACTAGTAATATGTTTGAGTCTCGATCGTCGGCCACTAGTCGAACGACTACTAATGGAGACCCACTCATGATGATGTTGAATGTCGTTAGAGATGAAACGACTAAACAACAAAGAGGTAACGCCCCATCAAGTGAACTTGGTAGATATAAAGAAACATGTTATTCGCGTACTATGACCGCCAAGGAATATAAAAAGTTTGATCTTTTGTCATGGTGGAAATTAAAAGAATCGGAATTCCCGATTCTAGCCACAATGGCTCGTGATATACTAACGGTCCAAGCTTCCACCGTAGCTTCGGAAAGTGCGTTTTCTCTTAGTGGCAAGGTATTGTCCATACGAAGAACAAGACTAACACCGGAATCAATAGAGATGACAATTTGCCTAAAGGATCATTTGGATGCCGGTGGACCATATTCAAGATAAGACAAGTCTAGAAGACGAAGTGAAATTAGAGAACAAGATAGTTGATGAAGAGGAGGATGAAGAAGTACAAACTAATGATTCGGAAGACGATTGTACCGAAGTGGCACCACCAAAGCGAGCCGCAAGTCAAATGGACGCATCCACGACAACGACAAGTAAACGGTCAAAGAAAAAAACCGGCTACAATACAATATGTTTGTATTTTCTTTAATATGTTTGTATATTTTTTAAAATTGTAGTATTTTATTCAATATAAGGATTTTTTTTTAAGAGCCGGTTACACAGTATCATTTCAGCGATTTTTAGGACTTACCCGGTGGAACCGGTTCTTTAGAGAACCTGGTTCCAACCCTACCCGGGATCGGTTACTCTCGGTTCCAGTATTAAAGCTCTAAACTCGGTTAGGAACTGGACTCGGTTCCTACAAGAACCGGTTCCCCTACACTATAACAAGAACCGGGTCAGGGTAAAAACCGGTTTCAGGTAAAAAACAACCTGATATGCCCATCTCTAATTTAATCTATCTATACTATATAATAAAAGAAACCATATGAGGGACACATGGCGCTCTATGAGGAGGTCTTAATTATTTTTCTAAATATTAATTATATTATTTTGTTACATGAAAAAAAAAAAGAATGAATACACTTTTATCAAAATAAATGTCACACCCTGACTTTTGCGGAAGCGTATGATGTGTGACTTGCTTGATATCATTGCATTCAATTATAATAAACAACTATATGATTAAAACAAGATGTTCATCCATTCATAAGATTGAAATGTTGCTAACACAAGTCATTTAAGTTTCAACCAAAGCCCTCAAGTTATGATACAAAACAAAAGTGGATGACATCTAAACTTGAAATTTACGTCTTGAAAACAACTCCAGCGCCCAAGATCCAACTTGTTTCCTGAAATACATGTGAGTTTTAGAAAATCGTCAACATAATGTTGGTGTGAATTCATGCAGATTTGTATAAACATTTAAGCATTCGTTGTAGAAAACATGGTATGTAATTGTACTGAAATATGTACTTCTGTAAATGTAAGGAAATCGAGATCGCTAATGGTTTGCAAGGCCATTAACATGTGACACGACATAGGAAGCATCCAAACCATAGGCATTTTTTACTTGTCGATTCACGACTGTCGATTCACGACTAGAGACACAAAAGCACTGCTTGGTAAAAGAGTGGCCAAGAGTGTGGTTGCCTGAAACCCATTAGATCTAACCTTTTGTTCCGCGGTCTTGGTATGTAACTGATTAATGGTGCTTATGGCACCCTATTCGTGACATGATCTAAAGTATCATTCCTTAGTTTTTGTATTCAACATACCATAACACATGTATTTTCCCCAAGTTTAGAAAACAAGTAAAAGTTTAAAAGTGGGGACATGAACTCACAACTTTGCGTATCCTGCGCCGCAAACTTCACCGGTTGGTTTTGTAACGTCGTGACCTATACGTGTTCTATTAATGTTAGTCACTAGACTTGTATCACACCAGTACAAGTCACCATCTTTTGTTTATGTATATGTTCTTGTACATTCATTCTTTATGAGGGTCATGCCCATGTTTGTCGGGTCTTGCCCGTTTGTCATGTTTTTGCACTTTGAGTATATATTGTTTATTTGTAAATATATATTTCACTTCACAAATATATATTCATTTTCGTTGACTTTTCCAGGTAATAAGTTGTTAAAAATAATTTATATTTTTAACTTTTCATGTATGTTACTTGTATTATTTTTCCAAATATAAATATAAGTATTTTGTGAAAGAATATTCTCCATATTATTTTTGTACAAGTATTCTTAGGAAAGTATACTTGTATTTTATGTAAATACTTTTGTATTTTGTATTTTTCACCAAAAATCAATACTTTGATTTTTATTATTTTCCGGAATTATATTTCTTAAAAATAATATATTTTTAAGACTCGTATGAAATATATATATATATATATATATTTTGTCATGCTATAAAATATATATAATCATTCTCGTTATTCACCTGATTTTTATATAAATTCCATTACTTGGTAATGGTTATATATTTTTGTTCAAAAATACATATTTAAGTCCATAGTGTCCAAATTCAATAATATGTTAAGAAATATATTTTCATAAATATATTTTCTTGTATTTGTCCAAGTATTTCCTTGTGAGGGATTTTTGCATACTTGTATACTTATGTATTCTCATGTATTTGTATGTGTATTTTTGCATTCATACTCATTGGGAGTATTTAGTGTATTTTCAAGTTCCTAATACACTAACATATATAATACACATAATATACACTTAGCACAAACTTTGGTGATCACTAAATATATATATTTTCCCTAAAAATATACATACTTAATATTTAATTTTAACTTGAAGAAATCACCATTTCTTGACTTGTAATTTTACACAAAAAATAGGGAAACCTTGGTAAATATTTTTGGGTGAATTTTTAGGGAATAAGTTTCACAAAAACTTATATTTTTCTAAGTGTCAAAATTTTATAAAAATTTTGACATAGTTTCCCCTAAAAATGGAGGTTTACCATGTTTCAAAACATGTGTTTATTTTCTTTTAACACCAAAACAATTTTCCAACAATAATCATGTAACACCCTAAATTTTAACCTTGATTTTAGTAATAGTTTGTACCATTTCTAGTAAAATATTGTTTAAATAAACTAACTTTCATAACAAAGTTCATAAGTTACATCAAACTTAGTCAACTAATAACTAAGTTGAAACATTTAGAAAGATGTTTAAAATATGTTTACATCCCATACACAAAAGTTTTAAAGATTTAAAACATAGCGGAAGCTTCAAAATGTAGTGTTTGGTTCTTCATTAATCACTTGATCGCCACCCGTAAGATCCACCAATTTACCTATGATCAAAACCGTTAAGAACATTAGTTTTGACGTTGTTATATAATATAATCACAAGATTTAACATCACATAAGAAATAATAAAATATAAAAGCTATTCTGGATCCACCGTAAATTACGGTATCACCGTAATTTACGGTGAGTCCTGGAAATGTTTGGTCACCGTAAACCAGGAGATCCACGCCGTAACATATCTGACCTTTACCGTAAATTACGGTACTACCGTAATTTACGGTAGTACCTGGAAATCCATGTCTTGTTTGTTTTGTTCATTTCACTCAAACCCAACTCTTGGAATTCACTTTTCTAACAAACCACTACATCAAATTCTAGTATTTCAAACATGTTATATATATTAACCAATATCAAAGAACAATCCATCATATTCCGGAGCATTAATCATGTTTTACTTGATTATTTGACCCGTTTGGCTCGTCTAAGGAATCCTCCTATATGACGACTACCAACGAGTACCAACCGAATTTAATCAATCAATCAATATAACAACTTTATCGCTTAATTCAAAACAACTCTTATTCAAAAATTTAATTACACATTAGAATCATCAAATCTAATAAATGTAACGGGTCAAGTTACATACCTTAACGCACGCCCTTCAACCGCGAATCAACACCAGCTTGTCCACTCGACGTTCCGGTATCTTGTCCTACAGAGTTCAATTCAAGACATGTTTAGAACTCTCTTTAGACCTCACTTCGCATATTATACCGAAACATCATAATTATGCGTTAAAGCTTTAAATTTCTATTTCTTAAGCCTTCTTTGAGGCATTTCTACAAACACTATGAGGGCAGAATTTCTACATCATTTGCATTTAAGTTCATAGTTTGCTAGCTAGTTAACTTAACATCAAATAAGCCCTCATATAGCATTTTAATCATCATACCTTTCTGAAATTACTTTTCTATAATCAATTTACACTAGGATAATCATCTAAACCCTAGTGTTCATCATCATCATGTAAAACCCACAACCCACCTTCAAGGTGTTCATGGAATTTTCCTGAATTTGAGCATGATCTCACATGTAGTTGTCTAGGTTTCACTCCTAGACACTATATCATCCCTAATCTAATCACATAACTCACATGCAACATCAAATTTCAGATTTTCCAAAATCATGAGATTTTCAAGTTTAGAGATTTCATCAGATTTTACATACCTTATGATCCTCTTGCGATGAGGATCACGATTCTAGGCTCGGATTTCGTTTTGGACCAGATTTGCACATCAAATTTGAGAGTTTTAGTGATTTTAGGGTTTGGAGCTAAGGGGGTGTCGACCTGGTCTTTCCCCTGATCGACCAACACCTCTTTTGGGGGTGTTTGGTTTATTTTAATTTGTTTTAACAATTTAAGTTTAAATTTTGTCAACTTAGGCCCCTCAACTTTGTCCCACTTATTGTTTAGTAGCCTTTAACCCTAATATAGGCTACTTCTAGTCTTGTAACTAACTAGGTTAAAAGTTCCTAGTTAATAAATTCTCGTCTATTTATACTTTATAGTTACAATATAAAGTTTTATATTTTCGGGGTGTTACAAATCACCAACAACATATACTAATTTTTCCATATGAAATATCATGGTGAACTTGATTCTTGTTAAAAATGTGTAGTCTTCTAGATCTACACTTATCATATTATGATCTTTCCAAAAATAAGTGTTCTTTTGTATTTTAAACAAACTTATGTGAAACTTTAATCCACTACCTCAATCATCCATGAGTTTAATGGTCTTAAAGTTTGTAAATCATGTTCTAAAAACCACTTTTATGTCCATTAGAAAGATCATTATTTTTAACATCATGTTTTACCATGGATCTTTCAAGATCCATGCTTAATAAATTTAGATATTTCATAAACAAGCCTTATGTTAACTTTTTAACAAACTTTCCATGAGTTTTAGTTTCAAAAATTAGTTCCACACACACTTTATTACTTCAAAATTACATGATTATGCATAAAAATTCATATTTCAAGTTCACATAATGCTTTATATGTTCATCTTCAAGTTTAACCATAGATCCTTCAAGATCCATGCTTAAACTTGTTAAATCCAAGCTTTAACATACTTGATCTAAACATAAACACAAAATATAACATCAACAACTTCATTACATACACCAAAAATTTATGTAACCACTTATTTTCTTCATGAATATGTTAGATCCTTTCATTTTTATCATTAAAAGTTAAGTTGTTTAGATGGTGAAACTTATACATAACATAAAAATGACTTATTTTAGTGATCAAGAAGCTTACTACTAGCTCTAATGGCTAGGGAAGTGGCACAAGAATGAAGAAGATGAACAAGGAAGAAAATGAGAGGTTAAAAGCTCCAAAGTGAGGTCCTTCCACTTCTAGCACCTTACACCTTCTTAGATGAGCTTCTTACACCTCCTAGTGACCTTGGATTGTGAAGTTGGAGCTTGAAAATGGTGGTGTGTGGGTGGTGTATATGAGCCGAGAGCAAGGGGTGAAGGAAGGAAGGAGATATTTAAGGAATGATGGACAATGTGAGATTCTAATGGTCTTTATAAAAAAAAAAAGTTCCAACATATAATCTTTTATGGGATCTCTTGCACACAAACTAGGGAACAAAGTTAAATAAAATAATCAAGAGTATGTGGGGCCCTTAGGGGCCGGCCATGGTGAAAAGGGGGGGGGGGGTAAAGTGTAATTTTTGGGAAGTTGGGGGTTTAAAGTGCAAACGAGGGGGTTTAACTTAGTTTAAGTGTGTTTAGGGCTTTTTATGATTTTTAAGGTGTTATAGCACCAATACTAGTTTAATATCATAAAAACATTACTTCTAGTTAAATTTTGATGTCCCGGTTATTGTCCGGTTGTTAGGTTCGTTAAAGTGCTGAATTGCGCAGTTTCACTAGGTATGAAGCACCTTTTGTGTCAGTTTCAATTCCCGACACTTTGTAAGTTATACTAGACAATAAAACATAAATTCTACATGATATTAATGTGTTAAAAAGATGATTATAGCTGAATTAGTGCTGATTTATGCCGAATTCTGCATCTAAAGTGAGTTTCGGGTGCTTTTTAGTGCATAGTTTAGCTTCCAGAAAGTTTATATGTTAACCCTTGTATTCACACTTGGGTTTTAATGTATTTTAGATGTTGGACCTATTCCTAGGCCCTAATTCTATTATCTGACTGCTTTCTGCAGAATTGCTGACACAGCGTGTCTTACCGGTGAGTTTACTAGTCTTTTTGACGCAACTCTAAAAGTAATGCCTAAAGCAATATTTGAAGTATAGAACGTGCATGAATTCACATGTATGGCATGTAATCAGACAATGTTGACATTTAAGCACATAATTGCAGATATTAAATAATAATTAAACTGTACGGAAATTACCGGTTTTGTGCCAGTTGTCACAGTCTCCCCCCGTTAAAAGAATTTCGTCCCGAAATTCAGGCTGAGTTATCTCCCGCAGGAGCTTTCTCGAACAAATGGGGGTACTTGGCTTTGAACCGGGCTTTCTCGAACAAATGGGGGTACTTGAGAAGTTGGAAGGCTTCTTCCTGCTTATCACTCCAGTCGTACTTCTTGTCCTTCTGCGTAAGGGAAGTCAGCGGTTGGGCTATCTTGGAGAAATTCTTGATAAATCATCGGTAGTAGCCCGCTAATCCCAAAAATTATCGAACTTCAGTTGGTGTTTTGGGGGCTTCCCAATTCTTTATCGCTTCTATCTTGGCTGGGTCTACATGAATACCCTTCTCGTTCACAACATGACCAAGGAACTGTACTTCGCGAATCCAAAATTCGCACTTTGAGAACTTTGCATAAAGCTTCTCTCTCTTCAGCAGTTCCAGAATGGTCCTGAGGTGTTGTTCGTGCTCTTCTTTCGTTCGGGAATAAATTAGAATATCATCGATAAATACAATCACGAATTTATCGAGAGATGGTTTGCAAACATGATTCATCAGATCCATAAACACTGCTGGCGCATTCATCAATCCAAATAACATCACAAGGAATTCGTAATGCCCATAACGCATCCTGAATGCAGTCTTTGGTATGCTCTCTTCTTGGATCCTTAACTGATGATAGCCAGATCGAAGGTCGATCTTTAAGTAGTAGCTCGATCCTTGCAACTGATCGAATAAGTCGTCAATCCTCGGTAGAGGATACCGATTCTTGACAGTGAGCTTATTCAGTTCTCTATAATCGATACACATCCGCAGTGTTCCATCCTTCTTCTTTACGAACAAAACCGGAGCTCCCCAAGGCGAGAAGCTCGGCCTTATGAATCCTTTATCCAACAACTCCTGGAGTTGTGTAGATAATTCTTGCATCTCGGATGGTGCGAGTCGATAGGGTGCGTTGGCTACAGGAGCGGCGCCTGGAACCAAGTCAATATGGAATTCGACTTGTCTTTGCGGAGGTAGTCCTGGCAGATCTTCGGGAAAAACATCAGGAAATTCCTTCACCACAGGAATGTCTTCGAGTTTCGGCTCCTTAGCCTTCTTATCTACTACGTGCGCCAGGAATGCAACATATCCTTTCCTTAAGCACTTCTGCGCCTTCATACAATTGATGATTCGCAGAGGCGTGTCTCGTTTCTCTCCATGCACAATGAGAGTTTCATCATTCGCAAGAGGGATGCGAATAATTTTCTCCTAACAAACAACTTCAGCCTTATTCTTGGATATCCAATCCATGACGACTACCACATCAAAATACCTTAACCAACTGGTAGAAGGTTGATAGAGAATTTCCGTTTCCCCAAGTCCAAGTATACAATCCTTAATAACTTTATCCATTTCGACCGATTTCCCCATTTGCCAACTCTATAGCATGTGGGGAGTCTAGCTTACTTGTTCCTAAGCCAACTATATCCTTAAGTTCCATAGACTAAATACCGACGTCGGCTCCGGTATCAAATAGAACAGATGCAATATGTCGGTTTATAAGAAACATACTCGTAACTATGTTCGGGTCCTAGCGTGCCTTGCATATTCCCTTCATGAAAATGCTCCCAAGAGCTTGAACTTTTCTTCGGACAGTCCTTCCGATAGTGTCCTTTGTTGCCACATCCGTAGCAACTCTTGGCCTTTGCCATTGCTATTACTGTCCTAAATTCCATTGACATGTCTCATACCAGACCAGCATGCCTCCTTGCTATGCCCGGTCTTGCCCCAATTTCACACCTACGAGTCCTGCACGGACCTGTGTGATAATAACCACATCTATCACACTTTGGTAGTTCTCCTTGGTAGTTTTTATCACCTATCTTAGTCTTGACAACGAATGCCTTGACTTTCCTAGTCGCAGCGGTTTCCTTATGTTTGTTGTTTATTTTAGAGCTTTGCTTGGGATGTGTATACTTCCTCTTATTTCGCCGTTGTTTTCAGTGTTGTTTGCTTCGTATTGGACGATTGCTTTAGCAACTTGTTGGCTCCACAGAGCTTCAGGCTCAGCTCTTGTTGCAGGTAAAGGTTCTGATTAGACTCGGCCAGCATTTCCTTTGTTGTGGTTCCATGTGCTTCTCATGTATAAAACACATTGACGAGATTAAACATTTATTTTGGAATAAATGTTGTTGTCTTTGTGTGAAAGCAAAGCTTATTCGTCGTGCACCATAAGTATAAAGGTAGGGTAATTCCTAATGATGTTATGCAAATCTTCTCTCCGTAATCATCTCATCATTGTAGCGAGGTAAAATGAGTTACATCAAAATCTTGCTAAGGGTACATCAACTTTTACATACACCATATCAATTTGTTGCAATTAGTCTTGTGTAGCAAACCTCCTCGGAGTCACCTTACTCCGATTGATGCAAGTCATCCAAGGCTATAAAAATACGGTGAGGTCTTCCCTTCCCTTCACCTTGTTCCTTGTTTATTCCTCAAGTCTCTGACTCTTCCATAGTCTTTAGTTTTACATAAAAGGGTATGCTTCACAGGAGATGAGGGGGGTTGTGCATTACTACCACGTATAGGAGAAAGTGATAGTGAAAACGCAGAGATAAGGTCGCGAGGGTGCATGACTTCTTCCTCGGGACCGAATTGTGCCTTGAAGCAACCGTAAAGTGGTTTCCAGGGTGTGAATGCACTACCCAAACGATGGGGTGCACCACAGGATAGAGAGGGTGGAAGTACTGATGGGTGCGTCGGTGTTGTAATATGGGTAGTGGGTGATGGGGTGCTTATGAGGTGAATGACGGGAAGAAGCTTCCTGCCTGTTTCATCCATGTGCCCATATGGAGTGGAAATCTGTTAAGAAGAGGAGAATCGAGCGGTTGCTTTTGTCCTTATAACATGTGTTTTATGCTTCATGGACCTTGACTGTCCGACGTAGGAAGGACCCCTTTGTCACACTGGACTGTGTGACTTTTACATCGATTTTGCTTGGGCTCCAAGAGTCCCAGTATAGTTGGTACGGTCTTCATGAATGACGAACAGAGTGCAGTAAATGGGTTACACTACAGTTCGCGCCATGCTATCTCCTTGGGGTAAAACGGATGTCAAATGTTGGGGTCTATCATCTCAACTATAATGGATAAGGTTGGGGTGTCGTAGGCTCAGTACAAATTTAAACATAAGCATCCTAAAGTGTTGAGGAAAATCTTTCCTGAGTGTTTACCATCTTCACTTGCTTGGATAACGGTTCTCAATGATTCGTACTACAGGTAGGGATGTTAGGCACGAAGTAGGGAAAGGCAGGCTTCCCACTTGTAGAGTGTTATAGTAACTATCTCGATTGGTGTACTACTAGACGGAGATTTGAACAACTTAGGATTTTCGAATGTGTAATGATCATTAGCTTGACCCGCAGAGTTCACCAGGATTTCCATGCACTACAAGTCGTTGTTATGTGGGCCCCCTTAACAATAAATTGTCTTGCATGGTCACCCTAATTTTCTCTCGTTCGAAGCAGCTGATTAGTCAAAGAGGGGAAAACTATTGTCTTCACACCTTCGACATGGAAGGACCTTTATGATGGTCCATGCGCCAACGTCTGTTGTCGTTATGCGCGAAATGGCACAATGCTTAGACGGAATAGGAACAAAGAGAGTTCCTAGCATTAGTAGTTGAAGGGGCACCTTCAAGATGAGTACCTCATCTTCCTTGTCTGGACAAGAGAGTCGCCAATCACGCTTCGTAAAAGCCACCGGGGTCTCGTCTCACTCATAAGCTCGATGTCCAAGGTTGCCTCCTCCGCCTCGCCGTCACTGCCGTAGTCAGGCACCTTTGCATTCAAGGGGAAGAACATCCATTTTCAACAGAATCAAGCTCGAGGCCTCGTTTGGTAGTCAGCCATAAGCTCCGCAGTGTACGCGAGATCATGCTGAGATGAAATCTCATTAAGTCTATGGAACCCATTAAGTCTAACCACCATCCAAGTCAATATCCACTGTTGGATCATGCTGAGATGAAATCTCAGCCGTTTAAACTAGCAAAAATAACCGCTCTAATAGAGGTTATTTGCAGTTTTCTGCTGGTTGTTTTGCTCCAGAAATTTAGGCCCATGATCTCCACTACTCTTGCAAGTTTTCTCCTTATTTTTAGACCCATTATCTCCAAATTAACTACTACAATCTTCCTAGATGTCAGGGTCGGTTGAGGTGATCTTATGCTATATAATGCACCTACATGTAACAAGTTCAAACATATTCGATCAAGCATTCAACAAAAAAATGAAGCAAAGTAAAGCTTTCACTAAATTTAGCGACCAAGAGTGTTCTACCAATGAAAATCAACTTCCATCAGCAACTTTATCAGGCACTTCAGCAAAGGTTAGTAAAAGTATTTGTTTACAAACCTGCTACTGTCCCTATCAATACACTAAACATTTGAATTGATTTTGTTGTTTCAGGAAATCAACTTCAACAGTTTGACTAACGCGGATCAGAACCCGTTCATAAAAAGTGGATCAGAATGTTATCAGGTTTTTATTTGATACTCTTAATATAAACTTATTAATCTCGATATTTCTATCATCAACAATTTTGATTGATTTCTTATTTCAGGAAATGGAACTTACCAGTTTGGATGATGAGCAGCAGAAAACGTTGGTACAAAATGGACCAGCATGTAATCAGGTTAATACCGTTAATTTAAACTAATAACTCTCGATATGTCCATGATCAACAATTTTAATTGATTTCTTATTTCAGGAAATGGAACTTACCAATTTGGATGATGAGGAGCAGAAAACAATGAAAAAACATGGACCAGCATGTGATGAGGTATCTATTTTTATTATTGTGTACTTAAAATATTATAATATAATTAGTAACCGGAAACGGCCTCGGCATTTAGATTCACCTATTCAAACGCATTGGCCCGACCATGCGTTCAATGATAAGTTTTTTCTTAGGTTCGCAAGGTTGAAAGAAGCAACAAGAGGTCTAAAGCATTAAGGAACTGGAAATGGGACGAGGTGATTGAGATCGTTAGTTCTGACGATGATTGGGAAGAGGATATTGTACGCGTGATAAAAAGAAGCAAGTTTGCGTCTCTACACGGTGGAAAACGAGTTGTTCTGGACTAGGAAGAGGATAAATCTAGAAACACTTATGTTTTGAAGGCTGTTATTTCTGTTATTTCAAGAATGCTGCATGTTTTGTTTTTCTTTAATGTTGAACTTATTTCACTAATTATGTTTCTTCTTTAATGTTAACCATATCTTTATGTTTTTGCTTTAATGTTGACCTTATTTCACTCTTATGTTTATGATTATTCTTATTAGTTTTTATATTATTATCATAAAACACTAACTATCATATTATTATTATTATTATTATTTTATATGTTAAATACTATAAGCATTATCAGTTTTTATATTATTATTATAAAACACTAACAATCATATTATTATTATTATTAATTTATATGTTATATACTATATGGAATGCTTATGTTGTTAAAAAAAGATTTATTATATATATATATATATATATGTCTGGTCCAAGAAGAAATCACAATAATCAACTATCTAACGTATTTACTCCTAAATTTAGAAAGTGGGCAAGTGGGGTAAAAAATGTTAACAAATAAATACAAATGCATGTCTTAAAACTTATTGTTCCATTTATAGCATTTGCATGTTAAAAAAAAGTTTTATTTTTTGTTAAAAAAAAGTTTTATTTTTTGTTAAAAAAAAATTTTAAAACTTTTTTTTGTTAAAATGCTTAGTGAAAGCTAAACCCTTTTTAACAGTCAGAAAGAAAGTGGGTAACTAAACATTTAAAATACGTACTCTAATAAAAAATGTCCATTGAAGTTGTACTGGCCCACTCATTTTAAAAGCCCATCTTTAGTCCTTGCATATTTTCCTCCCCACTAGCCCAATCCCTTATCAACAGCACAATTTTATACATTTGCATCATAAAAAAAGGTAGAATTCAACAGAATAAAAATCATAAGTCATCAAATAACACTTTTCACTTACAAAAACATCTCATATGTTAACATCATTAACCGAGCTCCACTGTTCTGCAGCAGACTACCCTATTCCCACTCCCTTTATTTCGGACCAGAGTAACTACCTTATTACAATTTATTTTCCATATTTTTAGCATTTCAAAATTCCAAAATATTAACTACCCTACTCCAGTTTTTTTTATCTATTTTCAAATTTTTTGGATTTCAAATTTCTTTTTTCTTCTTCTTTATCAGTAATACCCACCTGCCCATAATCTCTATTCCTAACCTCCCCACCTCCCATAATATCTCTTCATAACCTACCCACCTCCCCATAACCTCTCTTCACAACCTACCCACCTCCCCATAATCTCTCTTTATAACCTACAATTATTAACTACCCTATTATCCCTTTCGTCATCTAAAAATTCTCAATCTCAATGTCAATGTATAACAAGCTACATAATTTACTAGCAAATGGCGCCAAAAAAGAAGAACTCGTAGGTTGCACTATTTGTAATATAATATGCCTTGACATGCAACAATACAATGCCCATGTATCTTCAAGCAAACATGTTGCCAGGGTACAACTATTTGCTACATCTTTCATTTTATATTTTGTTATTACATAATTAACTTTTCCATTCATATTTTGACACGACAGGTAGACAAAGCTACTTTTCCTTTCATCGATCTTCATTGTGGTTTGTGCAACATTTTTTGTACAAGTGCTATGCAAGTTGACGCTCATTTGAGAGGGAAGAAGCATGCAACGATGATGTTGCAAGGGGCAGAGG
The DNA here is from genome assembly GCA_030545235.1 of Helianthus tuberosus. Taxonomy (NCBI): domain Eukaryota; kingdom Viridiplantae; phylum Streptophyta; class Magnoliopsida; order Asterales; family Asteraceae; genus Helianthus; species Helianthus tuberosus. The sequence goes on along the minus strand of CM060407.1, from coordinate 23,701,623 downwards.
ATGATAACATGGAAGATCAAAGTGATGGTAATGAGATTGCTGAAGAGAATGCCGCGGCTGAAGAGAATCTCGCGGCTGAAGAGAATGTCGGGGTTGTAAACAATGTTGGGGGTGATGGTCAGGGTGATGCCGGTGCTGCTGATGCTGGTCAAGCCTGTATGGGGTGCCAAGTTTATGTTAATTTGCCTCTAATGATGTCGTTTTGTGCCGAGTGCTACGGTCTTTTTAAAAACAACTATTATTAGGTTTTTTTATTTATCGTATGGTTTTAGTGTTTTTGTACTCTTTTTTTCGATAGACTTTAGTTACGTTAGGGTATTTGAGTTCCATATCGCGTGTTTTCGTTTATTATGAAAATTATGGTATTGTGTTTCCTTTTACTTTATATTACTATGCGTTGTGACATTTGTGTATTTTTATTTTATGATACAAAAATCATTGCTATGGATGAAAACAAAAATATTTACCAAAATCGGTGTTTTGAAAAATAATTACCAATATAGGTGTTTTTTCTTATTATTTCATTTTTTTTTGTTTTCAATTAATCTATTATAATTTTTGTTTGTCTTTTAACATCATTGGATAAAACCTGTCGTAAATATATACACACACGTAGGGATGAGCGTTTGGTACCGGTACTTTCGTTCGGTATCGAACGGGAACCGTGCTCATCCCTACGCACACGTGCATAAGTTTAATAAATAAGTTGTCTTATCATTTCGAACAATTTGTGGCCCATATAAGTTCTCTTTTCTGAATTAATTTGTTCATGCACTTCAACAAGAACCGGAGTTATCTATAATACTATATAAAGGAAAAGTGATGTACTGAAATGTAATTTTACATCATGTACAAATTTTATAACATGTACAAGAAAATGAAGCATGTTTAGTGGGGTTGAAACCAAAGTTTTAAGACACTAGAGGGAGGGGTAATTGGGAGATTTCATACCTCTCATTGACTGACTGACTCATGCTCTCCTTCACCGCCCTCACAATAAGTCATGCATTGGAATATATGTCTCTTCCTTCCTTCCCCTAACGGATCAAAACCCTAACAATTCATAAACTTCGTCTCATTGCTCCTATATGCGATTATTTCAATTCCTTCCCCCAACAGAGATATACTTGAAATCGAAGAATGGGTGTAGAAATTGATCAAATGGTACCTGTAATTGCACTCGGTTTGGGTTTTCGAGGATGGGTGAAGAACCATCATCATCATATCAAGACTTCCACAGTTATGTTTTTGTTGATGACCACCAGTTGGATTTATGCGACCTTTCCCGAGCAACAGGGGACACATCGTATTGACCAAGTAAACATACATACCTAATAATCAGGTACAATTAACGACAACTCATAAGACCAACACATACATACCCTTCAAAACCCTCACGATAATCACCCTTCATTTCTGAATGTTGATCTCCAACAAGACCAACTGGTCGGTTTGTTCCACTAGCCTACCATTATGTCTACCAATGGGGCTTCATTCGTGGTCAGTTTCTTTTCTTAAATTGCTTTTAGGGTTCTTCTTTTATTGCTGATATTGGATTTTGTTGTATTTCCAGTTAATTAGAGAGATAAAGATGGGGCCAATGCTACAGAGGCCAGTTTCTATTAGATTAAACGACATTTGGCATCTGGTTCGGGTCGAAATCTCTTGCACAGTCTTCTTCTTAAGCGATCTGAAATGGTATTCCATTGTTTCTTTCTAATTTGGATTTGAGTTAATTTAATATTGGTTACAGAGTCTCTTTGGTTTGTTTGTTTATTGGGTATTATCGATTTACGATTATAACTTTATATTAACGGAACACTTTCTTTGCACCAATGCAAGGGAAATGATGCGCTTTGATATTAATCTCATTCATTTTGTGAGTTGTGTTTTCTGTGTTGTTCCAGAGCGGCTACAAAACTTAGCGATAAATACCATAATAGGGATTAATCTCATTCAATGTTGTTATGCTTGATTTCCATCATATAGGTTTGTGGGACAGTTCTTATGCAGTTATAGCACCCTACCAATGTATGCACTCGATACGCAGGTATAATTTTCGAAGCAAAATCAAATATTTATATATTTGCATTCATCGGAACTTTATAATACCCTGCAGATAGAAGAGTTCTGTGATAGTGTGATGATACATAGAAGAGTTCTATCAAGGTTTTTGATCTCTATGTATACCTCTGGATAGTTGGTTTTCAATAGTTTTGCGCTGATGAATAGAACATAACAGGAATTGGATATCAGTAATTGGTAATGTTGATTCATTTCTACTGTTGGGTGAAGGAAGTTGATATGGGAACAGTAAAAATATTTTTAGGTTGTTTTTGTTTTTTATGTTATTAGTGTGTTTGGTGATTGTAATAACTCAATACGGTGGTTGATGAAACCATATTAATAATGTCTTGGCTATTGTATCTGGATGTATTGATAATTAATATGTAGTGTGTCTGCTTAGGACAAAAAATTGACTAATAACATGTTTATGTAGTTCTTGACACAATATGGATTTATTGATAGTTCTGTTCCTAATACTTCTACTAGAATATGGTGGTAAAATTTTGGTCGCTGCTCTTTTGAACATTAGTGTGTGCAAACATCTTGCAGTACTTACACATAACAAGCTTTAGTTGCAGCATTCATGGAAAGCAAGCTAATACAACATCATGAACTGATCTTCTTCAAGGCAAAGCGACATGAATATAGAAAATGTACCCGCTGCTAACATCCAAGGGCCAACTGGACGAGTTACCAGAGTGTGTGCAAAAGTATTCGGGGCATCAGGGGGTTTGCCATCACTACATCCTGTGGTGAAACAGGATCATAAGCGGGCCCCTATTACTGTTGTTGCCTCTACGGTCCAAGCCAAGAGAAGGGCTGTTCTTAAGGACATCACTAACAACTCATTTGATGAATCCAGCATAAAAGTTCCCAATGGAAATAAAGCACAGGTACATATTTAATGACCCTCTTCTAGAGTTAAGGGTAGAAAATGGTAGTAATTTTTGTTATTTCTCAATTCAGGTCAAATAGGAAGGTATTACTCTCTTTTCCTTAAATGCTCTAATGAGATCATTGGCACCACCACAGAAGAGCTGGTACTTAAGGCAAGACAGGAGGAGGGCGGTTCTTAAACATGGTGGGCATCCAACTGGCAGCCACGTGACACTTTTCTGTTCTAAAAGTTCAATCAAAGTTGGACTTTCAATATATAGTAAATAATTCATGGGGCATTGATAACTTCTTATACAGTTTTAGTGATGTATCATGTGAACTATATTTATACAACTCCTTTCAAATGTATTGGTTAAAATGAATCTTCACAAGAAGAGGATGGAGAACAATCGCCTTGCTACGCCCGAGCGCCTAGGCGCGTGCGCCTTTTGCGCCTAAGCACCGTTTTTACAAAAAAAAAAAACCCATTTTTGCGCCTAAGCTACCGCTAGGCGCTATAGGCGCGCCTCGCTGCGCCCGAGCGCCTAGGCGCGCGCCTTTTGCGCTTTTGACAACTATGACCCATTCAAAAAATACCTATTTAACCCGTTTCCCAACACGTGTTTTACACAGGTGAAATTACATTTCACAGAAAAGGCCTTAAGGTTAATTGGTCAAAAAGCAATGGTTAAGAACACCGGTGCTAGAGGGTTAAGAGCCATACTTGAAACGCTTCTAACCGACGCTATGTATGAGGTAATTCAACTTTTTGTACAATCTCATGAAAATTTGAACATTTAAGTTTGTGGAAATGACAAGTAAAAATGACCTATTTGGCCTCTATAATGTTTCGAGTTCAGATTCCATATGTCAAGACGGGAAATGATCGAGTAGAAGCCGTGGTGATCGATGAAGAGTCGGTTGGGTCAGTTGATAAACCGGGATGTGGGGGAAAAATTCTTCGTGGTGACGGTGTATTAGATGATTATCTAGCAAAGACCAAGTGTAAGGAACAAGAGGTACGAACTTTGACTTTTAGGTTAAACAAGTCAACTATTAACTCCATACTGATTTGAAATCTTAAACTTCTAACAAAAATTTAAAACGTCTGTTAATTTTTTATAACCAGTGTTGCAGTTAAAAACCGAGGCGCGAAGTGAAAAGCGCAAAAGCGGTGGGCTTTTCGTACCCGAGGCGCAAGCTAATTATATATATTTTTCTATGTATTCCATACGTTTTTAGCTTTTTAACTAATACCCAATGTCGTCGACATACGCCTTTCCTTGTTTAATCAACTTTTCCGCCATTTCGATTAGTTGCTGGAAGTAATCGGAAGTGTATGTAACTTTTTCGTAACTAATACCCAATGTCTTGATATCTATCAACAGATTATCCACAAAGATGACTTATTTAGCATTTAAGGTACTAAACGAAAAGATTAACAAACGACTAAAGGTAGCAATTTTGACCCGTTTGCTGATGAAAATGATCCATCTGGTCTCAGGCACATTATTCCCTACATAAACTTGATGCATGCCACATCGTGCTTCGTTGTGCATCAGGCGCGAGATGTCTCAGGTATGGTCGCCAAACCCACCTTTTTAACAAGATTATATATTCGAAAATTAAGAACTTGGAAAAAGAATGTATATATACAGAAGTTAGACTATACAGGTTCAGTTCACACGATTTGTTTCAAGACATAAACGGCTGGCAGAACCATTAAACTTTGTTTTCGAAACTGTAAGCTGATTATTTTGTTTTTGCAGCTACATTGGTTCTCACCAATGAAATGGAGGAGGAAAATAAGACGTGTTGCGGCTCCTCACGTCCATAAACACCTGAAACGTCTTGAAATGAGTGGATACTATGGTCAAATCAGTGACCTTGAGCTTGCTGTGTATGTCATAGACAATGCTGCTGCACTCAAGAAAATCGTCATAGATCCTTGCTGTCAGGCGTTTGGGGGACGTTTAAGTAAAGAGGACTGTTTGAAGAGACTGCCAGCTGCTCGATCTTCCGCCAACCACTAGCTTACACCACTATTGCCTCCAGGTGTGGATATGGCGATACTGTAATTCGCCACTTAAGTACAGGAGTTACTGTTGCATGATGTGTTATGTCGAAAATGGGAGCAAGGTACATCTTGTACTGCTTGATTGCTCTGATTTATCCCTCTTAAAAAGTTCCTGCTTCTATTTACATGTATAAACAGAAATCAGAATGTATTAAATGAATTGGAACAGTCATGTTAGATGCCTCCACAGTCATGTTTAATATACGAAGGTTCATTAAATCAAATGGGTACCTTACAATGAAACTAATTAGTTGATTTTTTACAAAGAAATCAGAATGTATTAAATGTTAGAAACTCGGATTGGTTGTGGTTCGTAATCGACATCATAATTGAAATTGATATCAGTCGGGACACCCGCCGCAACGCGCGGGCATTCCCACTATTATTAAAAGTTAATTTTATTACTACTTTTTGGAGATTTAAACTTTAAATTAACATACTTCTTAAATTTATGTATATTAGTTTGTGAAAAAAATGTTATTTTTAAAGCGTCTCACCAAACACAGTTATATTATTTTTGGTTCAATTTCTAGAAGTTTATTCACAAAAAGGTGATATCACTGATATTTTCGATATAAATATGTGGGTAGC